>OY728157.1:1524020667-1524500667 GCA_963277665.1 Viscum album
AGGAGATCCGGACCATCTTTGAACATCTTGATATGCCTCCTGAGCAGAGAGTTAAATTATTTGTTTATATGCTATGTGATTCAGTTAGATGGTGGTGGGACGTCATCGCCCAGTCGATACAGTAGGGGGGCATGGTCTAGGCAGATTTCTAGGAAGTCTTTTATGACTTTTTCGTTCCCCAGACCTTGAGAGATGATAGAGCTAGGGAGTTTATGAACCTGCAGTAGGGGACCATGACAGTGATAGAGTACTCATCCTGATTCGTCGAGCTACTGCGTTTCTCCCCATCGCTAGTTGTCGATGCTCTGATGGATGCTAGGCGTTTTGAGTATGGGCTGAGTTACGCCATTCAGTATCAGGTAAACATGTTCAGGTTGACATTTATTCCTGAGATTGTTAACTAAGCTCTGATTACTGAGCGGAATATGAGGGAAGTTGATAGTGCGAACCAGGGCGGTTCAACACCAAAAGCTTCCAGTGGGTCTTCTTCAGGGAGGAAGAGAGATTTTGAGTTTTCTCATGGGGGAAGCGGTAGTCAATCTCCTAGCACAGATAGTTATTATATTCTCCATCAGTGCAGGAGGAAGGGACACTTCAGGGCGCAATGTCCATGGAACCCAGTGGAATGCAGAGGCTGTGGAAGGATGGGTCACCTTCAATGTTTCTGCAGGACTTTTTCCCCAGTGCCTAGTGAGCAGGGATCTGCACCTACTCCATGATCTGGTGCTGGATCAGTAGGATCACGTCAGTCAGGCGGCTAGAATATCATCAGCCGATCAGGCCATGGCAGCAGTCAAGGAAGAGGTAACCAGGCGTATGACTCTCAACACCAGCAGGGCGAGTCTGCTCAGGTTAGTCAGGTTGTGACTCAGGGTCGTGGTATCGGCCTGTTATATGCAGTCGAGCCTACACCGCAGGAGCAGTATTCCGGGCCATCTACTGTACGAGGTACGATTTTAGTTGCCTCTACATGGGTATATTCTTTGTGTGATACAGGCGCTTCTCACTCTTTCATATCGGAGGCTATCACAGATAGTTTGGGCCTCGATATCGAGTCGTATCACGGTGTGATTACGCTAGATACCATGTTAGGTGTCTGTTTAGAGGGAATTCACCATTGTCAGAATTGTCCCCTCGAGGTGGGCGGTTACCTTTTCATTTGGAACTTGTATGTTCTAGAGATGACATGTTTTGATGCAATAGTTGGGATGGACTGGTAAGTTTTCTCTAGAGAACGTATTGACTGCTATCGTCAGAGGGTGACGTTTACATCACAAGAGAGAAACACACATGTGCATAAGGGAGAATGGGATCTTAGTGCGACACGAGGAGGACCTAAACAACAGAAGTTGGGTGGTGTCCTGGAACATGTTTCCAGTCTTTATCTCGATGACCAAGGGTTACAACCCACTGCTTATCCTCCTGTAGTGGAGCGCTTTGGAGATGTCTTTATTAATGACTTCTCTGGTCTACCTCCAGTGCGAGAGGTGGAGTTTACCATTGAGCTTGTGCCAGGAGCAGCACCAGTGACCATTCCTCCTTATAGGATGGCACCTAAGGAGCTTCTGGAGCTCAAGAGTCAGTGAGAGGCCTTAAAGAAAAAGGCTTTATACATCCCAGCACTTCTCCTTGGGGGTCACTAGTTCTCTTTGCTAAGAAGGTAGATGGTACCCTTCTTCTTTGCGTGGATTACCGTAAATTAAATCAGCTGACGATTAAGAATCGGTATCCTTTACCTAGAATTGATGACCTCTTAGATTAGCTCTGAGGAGAGAAGGTTTTTTCCAAGATAGATTTGAGGTCGGGCTATCACCAGGTGCGTGTCAGGACTTCAGAAATACCTCGTATGACATTCAGGAGCAGGTATGGTGTCTATGAGTACCTAGTCATGTCATTTGGGCTTATGAATGCACCTGTAGTGTTTATGGATCTTATGAATCGGATTGTTCACCCTTAACTTGATTCTTTTGTGGTGGTATTTTTGGATGATATCTTAGTCTATTCATGCTCGAGACATGACCATACAACCCATCTTGAGATCGTTCTGAATACACTAAGAGAGCATCAGCTTTATGCTAAGCTCGGTAAATGCCACTTTTGGATAAATAAGGTTCACTTCCTGGGTTACATTATTTCTGAGTCTGAAGTTTCAGTTGACCCTGAGAAGGTGAGTGCTTTAGTATCTTGGGAACAACCCAAGAACGTCTTTGATATCAGGAGTTAATTGGGGATTTCTGGATATTATAGGTGGTTCATTAAAGGCTTTTCATGCCTAGAAGCACCACTTACAACTTTGAACAAAAAGGGGGTGAGATTCGAGTGGTCGGAACCTTGTGAAACAGCTTTTCAGGAACTATAGGGCAGAATGACTTCGGCGTCGATATTGATCTTGCTGGAGTCGGGAAAGGCATATACGGTCTATTGTGACATGTCAGCTATCAGGCTTGGAGATATCTTGATGCAGGACAAGTGAGTCATTGTGTATGGTTCTCGTCAGTTAAAGCCTCATGAATGGAATTATCTGACGCATGACCTCAAGCTCGTCGCGGTTGTTCATGCCTTACGCTGTTGGAGACACTATTTGTTGGGACAGCATTTTGTGGTATTCACTGATCACAAAAGACTCAAGTATATCTTCATTCAGCGGGATCTAAATCTTAGACAACGCAGGTGGGTTGAGTACCTGCAATCTTTTGATTTCGAATTGGCCTACACTCTTGGTAAAGGAAATTCAGTAGCCGACGCTCTGAGTTGGAAAACTCAGTCACAAGTGGTTTAGGAATCTAATGAGGAGTGGATGATGATGGCCATATTTTCAGAGATGCACATTGAGGCTCAGGAGGGTTAGGGTCAGATCATTCTCTCAGCCTTAGCGGTAACATCTACTCTTCTGGAATGGGTCAGGGTAAGACAGTTATCAGACCCGGAAGGCCTTGTTTTACGAGAAAGTTTCACTGATGATGACTCTATAGATTGGACCGTGGATGAAGGTGATAATTTATTGTTCTGTGGGCATGTATGGGTCCCATCAGACATCATAGAGGAGATGATGAGGGATTTCCACACCTCAACATGGGTAGTTCACCCAGGCATCACTAAAATGTATCATGATTTGCGACGATAGTACTGGTGGCCTAGAATGAAGCGGGAGATAGCTGGTTTCATCGCGCGTTGTTCCACCTGTTAGCAGGTGAAGGCGGAACATCAGCATCCGGCTGGGCTTTTGCAGCCATTGTCCATTCCAAAGTGGAAATGGGAAAATGTTTCTATGGACTTTGTAACTGCATTTCCCAGGTCACCTCATGGAAACGATGCGGTATGGGTTATCATCGACCGTCTAATGAAGGTCGCATATTTCATACCAGTGTGGGAGACCTTCATGGGATGTATGTTAAGGAAATAGTACTCCTTCATGGAGCACCACGTTCTTTTGTTTCGGATAGAGATCCTCATTTTACATCTCGGTTCTGGAAGGGTTTACAGAAGGCTTTAGGTACACAGGTACTTTTGAGTACGGCCTATCACCCACAGATTGACGGACAGACCGAGCAGACTATACAGGTACTAGAGGATATGTTACGTGCATGTGTTCTCGATTTTGGAGGTTCATGGGAGAAACACATTCCTCTTGTCGAGTTTAGTTATAACAATAGATTTCATGCTACCATTGAGATATCTCCCTATGAAGCCTTATATGGTAGGCCTTTTCACTCGCCTTTGTGTTGTCTTGAAGCAGGGAGGCAGCTGTTCTAGTACCATGTCTTGTGTAGGAGACTACCAAGAAGATACAACTTATCAGGAAGATTATGCATACAGCTTAGTCTAGACAGCAGTCTTATGCTAACAAGCACCGAAGACCTCTTGAGTTTGAGGTTGTGAACCGGTTTTTCTTGAAGGTCTCGCCCAAGTTAGGGCAGAGACGTATTCGAAGCAGGGTAAGATTTCGTTGAGGTTCTTTGGACCCTTTGAGGTGGTGAAGAGGGTTAGACCAGTAGCTTACCATCTTGCACTTCTGCAGAGATATCAGGCCATGCACAATGTTTTTCATGTATCTCAGCTTCGCCGGTAATTTTCAGATCCGAATCATGTGTTTCAGCCTGATGAGTTTGAACTGGATATGGATTCTTCCTTCGAGGAGTATCTGATGCGAATTGTCGACCAGGGCGTGAATACAATCCAAGGAAGGTATGCTCATCTTGTATGGGTTCTATGGCAGTACGGCCAGGTACACGACGAGACCTGGGAGCGGGAGGCTGATATACGATCTCGATGGCTGGATCTTTTTGCTGGTGACACCTCTTTACCCTCGGAAGGCCAACTCGGGGACGAGTTGCTTTAAGGAGGGTAGTTTGTAACAACCCGACTCTTTGGAAAAGGTACGGATCATTAGTTTTGCTTTCAAATCTTTCCTTTAAGATTTCTTAATGAGTGTAACATCCTAATGAAGGTTTAGGGAGTGTTCGGGGCTTTTTCGGATCCTGGGAGTTTGAGATTTGGAGTTGTAGACTGAGGCGCACGGTTTGCACACGACATGAATAGTAAAGTCGCATGGTTTGGATAAACCATGCAGCCCTGCATTCTGGAGGCAGTGGGGTGTGCATGGTTTGCGCATGGTTTCAGTAAACCATGTGCCTAAATCGTGCGACCCTTTATATGGTGAAATTACACTTTTTCCCTTAAGTTTATTTAAGATCTTTTTTCCTTTCTTTTTGGTTCCAGCGGACAGAAACAGAAGGGGAGCCCTTCTTTGAGCTCAAATCTACTCTCCCTCTCTTTTCCTTGTGGTTTCTTCATCCAAAGTCCAATCCTCGATTTTTTGAAGCCGTTGGATATCCTAAGGTAAGGCTTACCACACTTGTCCTTCTTTCCTCAATGAATCGTGGTATCCTCCTCGCTATTTTGATGCAGGCTCATATGCCCTATTTTCAGGGAATTGGACTAGAACACAGATCTCTCCTAACCTGTTGTAAATTTGAGGTAGATATCAAGTGAGCCTACATCTACATCCCTAAGGTAGGTAGTCACATGGTTTTCATTTTTGGTTTTCATCTTTTTGGGTTTATACCATCGTTTCGGGGTTTTCCTTTCACCAAAACTCTTATTATTATTGACTGGTTACTTTATAAATGACCCTTGTGATAGGAGGTTATGGAAACTACCCTAATTTGGGTGTTTGGGTACCGTATGACCCCGGTATGGACACCCATAGGTGTTATACCTTGAGTTTTATCCCTCTTTCACCTTTGGACCTTATGGATATGTCTTGAAAGCCATTTTCCATGTGAGGAAAATGGGATGGTTTGGTTAGGGCTTGGCTAGGATGGGTTAGCCTAAACCCCCTTTTATCATTTTAAATTCATGTTTGCTTGAAATGTGATTATGTGATATTGTGAGATGGAAATGCCATGTTTTATTGATATGAATGTTATAATAAGTGTATGCCTTAGAACCCATGCTAATTAAATGATTAAGCTTCGGGCCAGGGGTAGACTGTGAGAGCTCCCCTATGATACGGCTTCGGGATAGGGGCAGACCATGAGATCTCCCCTAATTAAATTATATAGCTTCGGGCCAAGGGGTAGACCGTGAGAGCTTTCCTATGTTACGGCTTCGGGCTAAGGGTAGACTGTGAGAGCTCCCTTGAATAATTATAAAGCCTTGGGGTCGGGGATAGACCGTGAGAGTTTTTTCAAGGTTGGGCCAGGGGTAGGATCGAGAGCGCTACCTCTGGGTTAAGGATGACCGTGAGTTCCGTCTTGGTCCTACCCAACATATTATATATATATATATGTATATATATATATATATATCTCAAAATAATAAGGTGACTCATTTAGACATATCATCTATGAGCTGAAGCAGGTAGACCCTCCAGGTGTCCTTCTGGAACCTGAGCGGGAAGGTTGCTATTTACTTTGCTTTACTTACTTGAAGTCTAATACAAACTTTTTACTTGAGATCACCCTTTTTGATTACACGTAGACACCATTGGTGGGTGCCTACTGAGACTTGTCTCACACCCTACCCAGGCGGCCCCCTGGGCACCCGTGTAGACTTTTCTACTGTAGGTACTAGTAGGGGAAAGGGCCATGTTTCAGGTTGCTGATGTCTATATATATGTTCTCGATGGATTTCCAGAGCAGAGGACCAAGCTTGGCTAGAGATTCTCGTCGATTTCCTTTTTTTTATTTTGTTCCTTTTATACTGCTTGAAGCATGCTAGTATTTTGTTTACTTTTGTATCACCATTTCATGCATTCATTTTTTATTAGACACAGCCTATGAGGATTTTGTATATTATATAGGGTTTAATTTACTTTTGTAGTCTGGTTGTATGTTTTCTTGTTCTCCTGGTTATCCATTGTTTGTGCTTATGTTATTCTATTACTTTGCTTTTATTCTGCTGTGTACTATGACATGGGGGTACAGTCTCCCCACTGACTTACCATTACACCCCCACTGCTAGTCGACAGCCCCTGGCCTGTGGGGAGATGAGATAGGGGTCATGTGGCCAACCAGGCTCGGGGCTCGGGTTGAGGAGCAGCCAGGTCCGGGACGTCACAGCTGGAATGCAGCTGCACAACTTTCTATATTCTTTATCTCAGCACATTGATCAGTGTAATGATTTGGTGATAAAAATAACCCACATAACTGAGGTATAGATGGTTTTTCATTCACCTAATTGGCGAATATTTTCCTCACAAGGATAGTTAGTTCTTGAATTTGCGTTGTAAGAAGGGGTGATGAGTCAGAAGTTCTTACCTCAGTTTTACAACTTCTACCAGTGCTTCTTGTCCCGAATTGTTGTGAATTCTGGGCAATCTTCTCATTCAAGATTTGGGCTTCTACAGGTAATTTTTCAATCAATGCTTCTCTGTAGGATGCATCCAAAAGGTTCTTATTGTTTTCCAGTAGTCCATGGTAGAAAAAGTCTTGGATGTGGTTCTCCTCTATTTCTTGGTGTAGGCATCTTTCTTCTGGAAATGGGAATGAGCTTGTTTATTTAAGGTTCAAACTATCCAATTAGTTTCCAACGGGTTTATTCGTAGAACTAGAAACACCCTATGATTTTATATCCATTTGGACCTAATTTCCAAAGGTAGGTTCTCATTAGTTGTGGACCGATGGGGCTTAAGAATTTGCATTGGTTAAGAGGATGGGAGGTCAGGCTCATCACACCTTTTTGGGGGGAATTATTGCCTACTCTGGGACTCTCTTTTAGATTTAAGTTATGTTCATTAATCTTTATTAATTCACCAAGCATGAAAATGATTTTTAGATTTGGCAATCAATGATTGATATGTATGGGATTTAGAGAATCTTTTATATGTATTTGAGGTTATTCATAGACAGAGAATCATCCATATGTATTGGAGATTCATAGTCAATGGTATCCTTCAATATATTATATAGAAATATCTGGGTCATTATGATGACCATACTGATTTTAAAGCCACTCCGTGGGGCACTTGAAGTTTATTTTCATTCAGAAAGACACGTATTATTTCAGAGTTGGGATCGTACTCGCAGATGGGCTACCTACGTATCCTCATTAAAAAGGAATCAGAACCCATGTAGTTTGATTATAAGGATATAGTTTAACATCATATGGGACAGAAAAGAATTAATGAAATATGGGCTTGAACCTTATAATGTCTTCCTACGTACTCTACTTTTAAGGCATAGATCAAAGTCCATGTATTTCGGGTAAAGAAATATGGGGTTTATGCATGGTTAATGGCCCAAAAAGAGATGTTCGGATTACTTTTACACTCTAATCTCACGTGAGTCATGCTCGGTGTGAGAAACAATAGGTATCAGTAAACTTGACGATGGTTCCATGAAAGATGCAGTCATGAGAAATGATGTGGGGATTACGTATGTATGACTTCCCAAATAGATGAAGACCAGGACTTACTTCAGGAAATAAGCCTAGGAACAGGGTCCAAAAGGGTATTTGTACTTTATGGAGATTTGGAGTTTTAACCCGGGGATTACTCCTAAAAAGGAATCCCAAATTAAGAGGGACTTATGATTGTCGTTTATTCCCAAATCAAAAAGAAATTAAGATTGGGGATTACTCTTGAGAAGAAGGCCCAATGTTTAATAAAACTATGACTAGGGCTTACTTTTGAGAAGGAGGCCCAGATTAAGGGAACTTGGAACTTGGGGCTTACTCCTGAAAAGGATGCCCAGATTAAGGGAACTTTGAACTTGGGGCTTACTCTTGAAGAGGATTCACAAAATCAAAAGATCTTCTCATCTTAAATGATGAGGTTACATAGGAAACCTCTAACTGTGGTGACATAAAGCTTGTAAGTCACAAGGTTTTGGACACTTAGGCATGAAAGTGTTGATGAATTCTAAACACTTAGGCCTTATCCTACTCCTTCAAGTATTCCATTCTAGGTAAAAAGTTAACTTAGAAGTTTTTGTAAGAGTTTAGTTGAGGACTTGGGCGAACAGAGCTTGAATCTGAGTTTTGGAAAATTCGTCCAGAATTGGGGGGCCACAGGGGTTATTTATAGGCCACTGGGAACCTTGGGTGAAAAAAATAATAGGGTGAACAAGTGACTTGCGCAACCCATAGGTGGTGCGCAAGTGACTTGCGCGACGCATAGGAAACTTGCGCGACTCAATCCAAATGGGTTCCTTGTCCATTACATTGTCAATTGTTGATGTTCCTCAAAGGGTGACCCTATTTGTACTTAAGGTATTCCCTTTTTCCATTCAGTGGAATCTGTGATGAAAAGGAGCGTAAAAAAAAGTCCCCCCTCAGAGTTGGATCCGAAAAGGAAAGAGGATATGGCTCTTAGGTAAAGCTGGAGAAATCAAGGATATGTGGCACGCATGTATGGTGCACAGATGTTGGGGCACACAAGTATGGAGCACAGGTGGTCTGGATCACCTATATATATAGTCTCACTCTCACGCGAACTCATTCCTCTTCCTATAGCTCGATCTCTCGTTGCGCAGGTGATTTGGTTTTTGGTCTTCGGTCTTCTATATTTTTTCTTGTCACGCTTCTGGAGAAGGTATTTAACATACGCATCATGATTGGGGAGGAAAAACTTGCGCGACCCGATTAAATTACATTCCTTAATTCCTTTGCCATTTTTTTTATTTCCTTCATCAAAATTTTACAAACCAAACATACTTAAGAGTTGATTGTTTGATCTTTGTGCAGATTCAATGGCTCCCAAAATAATTGGATCAGCTGATGAATGGGCCTGCAAGAGAATAGATGACATGATGAATGTAATTGGCCATGATTATTATGATATCTATGATATCACTCTCCCAGATTTGGCTAAGTACTTGAAGAAATATCATGCCAATTTCTCACAGAGAATCTACTTGCTTTTATATGGCCATGGTCATCTGCAAGGAGTCAACATTCCAGAGGCAAAGAATTATATTCCTCATTCCTGGTTTCTGACTTACACCAATTTTTCTTCGGAAAATGTCTCAGTTGCAGGATCATTTTCCAATTCTGGAACAGTGGAGAAGGCATTAAAAATACATCATAGCCCATGTGCTTCAGATCTGAAGCCTCACAAGCCTGAGCTGTAGCTGCATTGCTATCCCTCTATTTTCTAAAATTATTATATGGACTAATCTAAGGGATGTAAAAAGAGTTGGGATTTCTATCCTGGAGGAGTTATGAAGCTGACTTGGATGTGGGAATATTGGGTGTGACAAACCTATGCAGAGTTTGTCGATGATCTGAAAGGATCTTCAATATATAAATATGTCTGGGCTGGGCAGACATATGTTTACAGGAATAACAATTTTGTGCCGGAGTTAATCTGTCGTTGGAGCCCGGAAACGAATTATTTCCATCTGACTCATGGAGAATTAGGCATCAGTTTTTGGGATGTCTACAAGATTTTAGGGGATCCAATTTTGGGAGATATGTATGATGAATTCATCCCCCCCAAGGTGACCTGAATGATTCGGAGAAGTCTCCAGCTTTGGCTCGAGAGTTAATGAAAATTTTCCACAAGCTTAAGAATAACAAAACCACGAAAAACCACTCTAGAAAAGATATCCATCCAGAGGAGTGGATGGAAATTTTTCTAATTAAGAAGAAAGATGAGTGACCTTCCTGCACTCATCCTACTAGTTTCCCTAGAGCTGCAAAGAGGGGTGCTTCGGGCACATTTTGGCCAATTTTGGAAACAGGAGAGTTTGATAGGTGGGGGTATGAAGTGAACCAGAAAATTCCAGCGAAGACCCATCTGGCAGGATTTTTGGCCTTTTGGATCAGTGTTTACCTTTTACCAGTTCAGGATTCTAAAGGAGGCATGAGGCTAGGGACCTTTTTCATTGCAGCCAAGCTGGATGAAAGGAAGATGTTTGGGTTGGCCACCCCAGTTTTGGAAAATATTCATAGGAGCTTACTTCATGTTTATATGGGTAAGTCTCCTCTAAGAATAGTGGGACCATTCCAAGTTTTATGGAGATGGATCGCCACTCACTTCAGGACATATATTGTACAAAGTGGGGTACAGGTTCCGGGAAGTTCTTTCCGACCATCTGTACAGGCCTTTTCTAGAATTTCTCCCTTATCCCTCAACGCTTATGATATCAAAATAAGGTTGAGAATGTTTAAGGAGTTTCACTTCTTTCCTTATGGAAATATGCCAACAGGGTGATTTTTTGATGATGGGACAGCCAGCCTAGAGTTAAGGGCATACATGTTGGCATGTAGAGATGGTACACTGGCCACAAGGATTGACAGAGAAATTATATGCGAGGCATATTCTTCATAAAGATTCGCACGTCAATTCAAATGTCTGCAGAAAATTACCGTATCCCCTTCGGTGCATGTCAGGTTAGAGCAGCATCCAATGGTTGCCCATCAACAATGGTTGTTGACATCTATGGAGAAAACTGGGTTGGTATTTGATCTACTAGCTATTGGAGCAGCAATTCGATTGACTACATGGTATGCCGAGAGCTGGGTAGCATCATACCCTAAAGGGGTACTGAAACAGCCAGTCATTCAGGTGGGGACAAATAAGAGAACCGTTAGAAAAGAAGGTTTTCATTTGGAAGGTGACTCTTCCTCACCCAGAGCTGATTCACCAGGTTCCTCACCCGGGGCTGACTCACCAGATTTTCAGGATGGGGATGATGAGGCACGAAATGCGTCAAAGTGGCCTCATGCCAGATATAATCCACCTGCCATGGTCAAGAGACCTACTCCATCGAATCATGGTGAGTTACATCATGGAGGATATTTAGTCACCATTATTTTAAAGTGTAACAAGATTCATTTTCTTATCCTTTATATGTGATTGCAGGAGCTGGGAAGAAGTTGAAGTCCTAGATTTTAGGACCCTCCTCGCGGCCTTCTGGTGCACATTCTGAATATTTATGACCAGAGGCTTTCCGGACATGTCAAATTTTATATTGTGATGAAAAAACCGTCTGGCTGTACTTAGGTGAAGGGATTCATATCCCTGGAGTGGGGAATCTCCAGGCTTCCACTGACATCCATTTTGAGGACAACCCCAATGAAGTGAGGGTTTATATAAAAGAGCTGGAAACACTCATATATGCCACTAATAAGTCAGTTCCTGTCACCAAATGAGTGAAGGAAATGATGGACCATGGTACCACTGAGGGGATTGGTCCTTCATTAGATGAACAGTGAAATGATTACATGGCTCCTGAAGATGTAAGGTTTACTTTTTCTCATATTTCTATTTGATTTTCAATTTTAATTTAATCAAATCTTTTTCATATAAGGAAATAATCTTCTTCATCCTGCAGCTTTTAAAGAAAAGAACCACTAAAATCCCTTCACCATGGTATAGACCTGGTGGTATCACTCTTGCAGCCACTGAATATCCTCGTGAGCCAGGCGAAGTATCTCCAGTACAACAAGCCATGGATGAAGACTTAGAAAGGGAATTTTTGTCTCCAATACCTATTTTAGGAGATGATGACTCCAATCCACCCAAAAAGGCCAAGAAGAAAAAGCATCGAAGAAATAAGACCACAGTCAAATGCTTTATCAGTAGTGGTAAGTCTTTCTGGTAGTCATAAATCTTAACTTATGAAAAAGTGATCAAACTTCTCAGGATTGCAGTGGATTCTTCATTTTCCCCTTTAAGGGAAAGGACTGAACATCCTCAGATTACAATGATGGATGTTGGAGAATGGTTGCAAGTTCCTGCTCAAATGGTCATTATTAAAGAAATACTAAGATCAGATGAGCCGACATCTATTCCCAACACCGCTCCAATTTCGGATTCCAGGAGAGAAAAGGCTTCAGGTAAATTAACAAAACTTCATATAACCTCAAATGAGACAACAACTAACTTCCATTCTGTGATGTTTTAGGTTCAACACATACATCAGAACATTTTTCAACCACCGAAGCTGACCCCACAACTGTCTCTAAAGAAGCTATTCGGGGTTAGAGATTGCCAGATGAAAGTCATGAAGAAGACATGTTGAGTTCTACCACTGGTGAGAATAACTTGTGATCTAGGACATCATTAGATAAAATGATAACTCATGGCATGTCCTTTGAATAAATTTTAAATCATGTTAAATTACCATGTGATTTTGAAGATTTTGGATATCTAGTTATAGAACCAACTCGACGTGAGTTTCATCATTTGTCCTTTTAATCTTATCATGATTACACTTCTAACCCTGTTTTGTCAAAAATGTATAGTTTCATCTAAAGAGATTGTTGAACCAACAATGCATGAAAGGGGTGTAGACATTGATGTCAACCCTATTATTACAGAAACACAGGCTCGGGTGGAACTTAACGCGGAAGACCCTCTGGAAACCCATCCTGAAAATACTATTGAAGCTAGGAAAGATGGGGAGGAGTCTTTACAAGTTGCTGATCTACTATTAGGTAAAAGATGATGATATTTGTGGATTACTTAACCTGCAAGACAATCAATCAACTTTTACTGTTCTTTGAAACTAACCATACTTTCAATTGACCAAATAGGGTTGTCAACTTCAATGGCTAGATCTGGAGGTGAAGCCTCAGCCTCAGCCCAAACAGTAGCAGAAGATGAAGCAACCAGGGTCAGGGATGGAGCATAACAGGGTACTTCCTTAAGTGAATTAATCCCAGACTATGTTCCTCCCTATGATAGCGATGTTGAATCAGACCCATTGGTGAAAAAGGTGCTCCAATTCTCATGTCGCAAGGCATGGCAAAATATATGGAAGATAATATGTGAGGTGCCTCTTGATGAGTTTCCTTTGAAAATTCCAAGACCCTTATCCCTGTTCATCATGCTGGGAATTGGTGGTTTTGGATATCAAGAAATCTATATCGTAGTGAAACAATTTATTCGAAGGAGGGAGAAAGAGAAAAAGTGTCTTCAGGACTTGATCAGAGCTAGATTATTGATCAATATTGGTGAATTTTAGGCTACAGTGTCTCAAGATGAGGCTGATCATGCTGGAAAGCTAAAGGAACTAAAACAAAAGATCAAGGGGAAGATTGTCCAGCAGTTTCACTTTCAGCAAGAGCTAGATCCTGTTACTGCAGAGCTTGACCAGCTTCATAATTAATTATAATAAGTCCAAGTGGATGGTATAAAAGCCATCAAAGATGCCAAAGAAGAACTTCATAAAGATGAAGAGAGTGAATCTTTTTGGGTAAATGAACTTCAAGTGGCTGCTGATGAGGCTTAGGATGCTGTGAAACAGATGAGAAGTCATGTTGAAAGCCTTTTGTAATTTCTGAAAAATAAGAGAAGAGACTCTAGTCTGTGGATGTTCTTCTAATATTGTTCATCAATGAAAAACAGTTCATCTTCAATCATTTGTACCTTTATATTTTTATTTTTACTATGGATATATAAACAACCCCACAAACTTTATCTTTTAATTGCTCAATATTGCCTAAATCATACAAAATGTACATTTAGCAAGCTGGGACTCAAATTTTGTTCAGAGTACCCTTTATAGGTTCCCAATTTAATGAGTACCATGTCTTTTGTTATTGGTAGTTTAAATTCATGCATGTTGGACTATATAAAAAGGCTAATATTTAAGGTTGAATATCTTTGACCGAATGAATGATATTTACTCAATTCTTGATAATTTGTTGGGAAACATATTACCATATTCAAGTATGGAGGCGGAAAATTGTAAACTGTGACTTGAGAAATTTTGAATCTGAGAAATGACATGGGAAAAGAGATAAAAGGAATAATAGGAAGTATTTCCTAAGAATGAAGTTACCACTACTTGACAAACTCGTTAAGGGGGCTGAATTATGCAGGGCCAACTAGGGCATAAGCTGTATAGTCAAATAATAACACCTTTTGTCTGATAGATCCATTATGTAGAAAACTTATGCAAGGCCACCTAAGGGCACGCGCTGCATAGTCAGGCAAAATAACTCTCATAAATTTGACTTTTTATTGCTAAAATCCAAAGAATGTTTTATGGGGATTCAAATTTTCCAAAGCATAGAGTCTGCTTTATGGAGAAAGGTAATTGAATATAGAGAAGATATTTCCAATCAGAATTGTAAAAGAATTGGAGAAATGTGACTTCTATGAAGGTCTGACCCAAAAAGAGGAAAAAAGGTATCTGTGGTTTTAAATCATATGACTAAAATTAGAGATAGAAAAATTATACGACATAATATTTTCAGATCATAAGGAAGAGTATGGAACAAATATGTGGAGGATGGAAAATTATTTTTTTTTTGCAAATCCCTACATATCATTGTTAAGACTAATAGGGAAAAAGAGGTTTCTCCTTAGAATGAAGTTACTAATACTTGAAAAACCCATTATGGGGGCTGAATTATGTAGGGTCAACTGGGTCATAAGCAGCATAGTCAAATACTAGAATCTTTTGGATGAAAGGTTTGTTATGTAGACAACTTATGCAAGGCCACCTAAAGGCATGTGCTGCATAGTCAGGCAAAAGAACTCTCAGGTATCAGACATTTTGCGACCAGAAGTCAAGAAAAGGGTTATGGAGATCATGAATATTATTTGTATGATGTTGCAACTGGGTCCTAAATTGATATTCAGGATATCACTAAGTATCTCATTAGGATTATAATCAAGCCACACGTAGTTCTTAAAATACAGTTTAACGTCATGCAGGACGATAGCATGGAAGATCTTAGTTTAGGATCATAAAGCTTGGACCATAGTGAGGGAGAAACATTGATCATTTGTTATAAACCTGATGCGAATAAAAGACCAGGGTGTTCCATATCACATCATGTGCTCCCAAGGGGACTTTTTAGCCAAGGGACAGAAAGTGGAGTTTAGGGTTAGGCCCAAAGGCTTGGGGTTGGACTCGAGGAATGCTCGAAAGTTCCTATGTATCCCATGAGGATGGAAATCAATCCACACATAGTTCTTGAAATACCCTTTGTACAGATTTGGTTCATACATATGAGTGGTAAAGAGGACTTTATTTCAATTATGGCTGGACCCAAGATTAAAGACTTGGGTGTCACTACGTATCTCATTAGGATGAGAATCAAGCCACACGTAATTCTTGAAACATGACATGGTTGAAGACCATGTCAATGATGATTCCTCTCAAGTGAGGTTATCTTGGATTGTTGCAGTTTATTGTCATACAGGACAAAAGTGAAAATAATTTAAGGTCATATGCATGGACCAGTGCTATGTAGTTTAATTTCTTGCAGCAAGGACAATGGGGAACTGTATAGTTTAATGTCATATAGTTAGGATGATGGGACATACACAGTTTAATGTCATGTAGGATGAAAGGGAACCGATATGAATAGGACGGTTGATGGGAACTTCACAGATCAAAATCATATGGGATGAAAGTGAATCGATGTGAAGAAAGTGGTTTCGATCTTGAACCTTATGAGGATGCCTACGTACCCAACCTAGGAGGCAAGGATCAAAGTCAGTGTAGTTCAATTGAGATGGATTTGGTGATCTGGGTGTACCTAAAGACAGCGAATCAAGGATGATGTTGGGACTTAAACATAGTTAGAGGCCCAGACAAGATTTCATGGTCGAAGCTTACTCTAAGCTCACGTGATTCATGCTTAGTGTGAAAAACAAGAAGCAGAAATAGACCTGATGATCGTGTTGCGAAAGATGCGACCATGAAAGATGGTGTGGGGATTGTGCATGCCTGGGGAACGCATGGAAACAGAGTTTAAAAGACAATTGTGCATGCGGTGATCACAGTTTAATGTCAAGTATCACAGACTTGGGGTGCTTGGTAGTTTAATGTCTTGCAGCTCGGATGATGCACAGTTTAACGTCATGTTGGACGATGGATGGACATAGTTTAACGTCATGTTGGAAGATGGAGGGAGCTATGCAGTTTAATTTCCTACAGCAAGGACAAATGTGAATTGTATTTATGTTACACAAAATACTTCTTCAAGAATATTTCATTGGTTGGAGTTGTAATGAGTTCTCCATCCATTGAGATTAAAAAATAAGCTTCATTGGAGTAGACCTTATGTATTGAGTAAGGTCCTTCCAACTTTGGCTCAGACTTTAGAGGCTTCTTTCCCAGTATCATTGGGGTTATTAGAACCAATACCAATTCTCCTTGAATGAATGAATGAATACAAATTTTTTTATTGAAATCTCGTGCTATTTGATTCTGATAGACTTCTAAATGGAGCAGTGTGCACAATCTTTTTTCATCTAGTCATTCCAATTCATCCAATCACTTTTGATATTTTTCATCTATAAATAACTGATCACAAATGGAAACTCTAAGAGAAGGTAATTGGACTTCAATAGGAAAGACTTCTTTTGTTCCATATACTAATGAATATGGAGTTGATCGTGTAGTAGTGCGGGTGGTAGTCTGATAAGCCCATAGAGCATGAAAAAGTTTTACAGGCCATGACTTCTTATCTTTATCCACCATCTTTTGAAGTATGTTTGAAAGAGTATTATTGAAAACCTCTATTTTACCATTGGCCGCTGCATGATACCGAGATGAATGGTTGGATCTGATATTGTATTCTTGATACAATTTTCTTACCTCGGATGAAAAAATGTTGGTGCCATTATCCATCAATACGGTATGAGGAACACCAAATCAGGTAATGATGTTGGACTTGACAAAGCTAACAATGATTTTAGAACTAACTTATTTGAGAGGTATTTCCTCTGCCCATTTGGAAAAGAAGTTAGTGGCAGTAAGAATATACTTAAACTACTTAGTTTTAGCCAGAGGATAAGTTCCTACTACATCCATTCCCCATGTAGCAAATGGTCAAGAGTATTTAGCCGTATGAAGAAAATCTTGGGGTTGATGAATGAAGTTGGCACATATTTGGAAAGAATGAAACTTTTTAGTTAAATCAACACAATATTGTATCATTGAAGGCTAGAAGTATCCAAGCCTTCGAATTTGACAAGAAATTCTATGTCCAGACTAGTGGGAACCACAAACTTCTGCATGTACTTCATTCATGACAGCCATTGTCTCTTCACCATCAATACATCTGAAGAGAATTCCATCAAAACCTCACTTGTAGATAATTTTTTGGTGATCTGGGCTATCATAAAGAGTAAAATTTACCACACATTGCCGAACTTGTTCTTTCCCAGCTCTATCATGTGGGAGTGTTCCATTTTGAAGGTATTCCTTAATAGGTGGCATCCATCATGTAGTGTGACTATGTGGTTCAGAATTGGGACTAATTTCATTGATTTCCTCTATTATGATTTGAACATAAGGTGAAACTATACGACGGTGGGAAATATTGATGATTTTTTTGTCTTGATTTGGATCTTCTAGGGTTGTGGCTACATTAGCCAGTGTATCAGCTTGGGAATTTTGTGACCACGGGACATAAGAAAATGTCAGTTCTGAGGGAAATTATGCCATTAACGCTCTGACGTAATCACACAAAGGGATTAACTCTTCTTTTCTGATGGAATAATCCCCAATGACTTATTTGATTACCAAATATGAATCACCTTTTACCTTCAAGTGATTCACCTATGCTTGAAGAGCAAATTCCAAGCCTGCGATGAGAGCTTTATATTCTGCTTCGTTATTTGTACCGCCTTCCAACAATAAGAAGGAATAGGGTAGCACTGCCTTTTCTGGGGAAATAAACATGATTCCTAACCCAACTTTATTGAATTTAGGATCTTCTATTTTCTTCTCTATTAGACTTATGGAGGCACCATCGAAGTACATTTCTCATTTCTGGGAATTATCTTGAATAGAGAAGACTTCCTCATCAGGAAGTTTAGTATTTAAAGGTGTATCTTTTACTGATGGGTGTTCAGCAAGGAAATCGGCCAAAGCTTGGCCCTTTATTGCCTTTTGAGACACATACTGGATATCAAACTGCTGCAAAATAACTTCCCACCTTTCCAGACGTCCTGTAAGCGTTAGACAACTAAGGATAAATTTGAGTGGGTTATTGCGAGATACCAATTAGACCTCATGATGTTGCAGGTAGTGTCTCAATTTTTGAACTGAAAAGATTAATGCTAGGCAGCACTTTTCAATACTTGAATATCGAGTTTCTATTTCAAGCATATTCTGACTGATATAGTAAAGGCTATTTTCATTCCCATCATCATTCTTTTGGGCAAGGAAGGCACCCATTGATCGCTCTAAAGCTATCACATAGAGAATAAGTGGTCTTCCTTCAATGGGTGGCATTAATAACATTGGACTCAAGAGATATTTCTTGAGAATATCGAATGCTTCTTGACATTCTACAGTCCAATAGTAGGTGACTCCCTTGTTCATTAATTTGGTGAAGGGTAAACACTTGCCTGCCAAATTGGAAATGAAACGTAGAATATAGGCCAAGTTTCCTTAAAGTCCTCTTCCTTTATATTTATATGAGGTGACATACCAAGGATTGATTTTTTTTCTCAGGATCAAATTCAATACCACGATGGCGTACAACAAAACCAAGGAATTTTCCTGAGGTTACCCTAAAAGCACATTTCAAGGGGTTCATCTTCAAATTATGTTGTCGAAGTTTGTTGAATATGATTTCCAAATCGGCCAAGTGGTTAGAAAATTTTCTGGATTTAATCACTAAATCATCAATATAACATTCAACAAATTTCCTTAAAAAGGGTTTGAAGATATGGTGCATGGAATGTTGATACGTTTCACCTACATTATTCAGGCCAAAGGGCATTACCCAATAGAAAAACACACCTTGAGAAGATATGAAGGCTATAGACTCCTCATCTTATGGGGTCATTCGTATTTTATTGTTCCCAGAGTAACCATCCATGAAGGAAAGAGCTTCGTAGCTAGTTGTTGCATCAATTAAGAGTTCTGTGATCGGAACTGGAAAATCATACTTGGGACAATGCTGATTAAGATCTCTAAAGGCAATGAAAACTCTAATTTGTCCATTCTTATTTATCACAGGGAAAATATTATCTATACATTTGGGATACTAAACTTCTCTGATTAAATTAGCCTTCATAAGCTTTTCAACTTCAACTTCAATTTTGGAGGCATAAGTTGGGTGTGTTCTTCTTGCTGCTTGCATGAATCCTTGATATTATTCTGGAAAAACCAAATGATGAGTGGAAATATCGGGATCAAGACCTGATATTTCTGTATAATTCCCAGAAAATACATCTTGACTTTGCTTTAGAAATGAAGTATACATTTCTTGCTCTTCAAGAGTCTTGGCTGCACTAATTAAAGTAGGGCGTGGATCTTCTTTTTTACCCAGATTTATTTCTCTGAGTTCATCCACAGTGGTAGAGATACCCTCTTCAAATGCTGGAGTAGCATCCCTGAGATCTTCCTCTTATTCTTCAATTTGTATTACTTCTTCTGTTTCTACTTGTATAGTAGATGATGAAGAAGAATTTCCATGTTCAGGGGAGAATTTAAAATTTTAACATCTTGAAGAATACGTTGTCATTTCTGGCCCTATTGATGATGAAGGGTCTTCTTAGGATGATAGACAAGTGATGATGGATTGAGAATGGACATCATTGTTTTCCTCTAGTATTTCTATAAATTCTTCTGGCCTGGTTGATGAAGTATATAATTGCTGGATTTCAGCGGATGAAATGAAGACATCTCCATTTAAGCTTCCATCACTGCTTGGAAAATCAACAATTTCTCCCATGTTTTATGGCTTGGTAGCCGTAATTGACATTATGGAAGTTTCTATAAGAGTGTCTGGATTTAAATCAATCTTCTCAATTTGACTGATAGGAAACACATAATCTGCACTCACATGTATGAATAGGTTTACTAGAATCTTTTCCAAACCATTTGGAGCATTAATTTTGGTGACCTTTATTGTGGATGTTTCCTTTCCCTCCATGTGATAAAATTCTAGCTTAATTTATTGATATTCACACATTTTGAATGGGTCCTTGTCACCATACAATGTCCCAATTTGACCATTGAAACAATATTTGAGACATTGATGGTATGATCAAGGTACAGCCACATGTTAATGTAGCCAAGGTCTTCCAAGAAAAATTTTGAAGGTTGTGTCCTGAAGAGAAACCATGAAATATGAATTAGACACAAGGTCTCCAAACTGAATTTTGAGTGTAATTTTTTCCATAGGTTCTTGTTCATTCTTATCATATCCTTGCAACCTCAAAGTAGAAGGAGATAAATCAGATTCGGTGAGGCCCAGTCAACGAAGTGTACAAATAGGAATGATATTGACTCCTAATTCATTATCAATGAAAGCTCATCAGATGTCTATATCATTGACTTTTCTAGATATATACAAAGGTATGATATGTCCATGTACAAAATCATCTTTATCTTCATTTGTAAAAGATATTACTGCATGGAATTCTATAGTATTATTCTCTATCTGGTAGACCTCTGCCACATCAATTTCAGTTTTGAATTCTTGAGGACTTGAAAAAGCCTCAATAAGCACCTCCCAAAGATCTTTTGATAGATTCAAGGCATCCATAATTGATAACATGGTTGGTACTTGGGCCAAATGTTTCAAGATATCATACTTGTGGTCCAAAGGTCTTCATTTTCCATCATGAAAATTTGGTTTTGCAGGTTCCTTGGAAGTTAATGCTTTGGTAGTAGATGCCTCTCGTATCAGGGTAGGAGTTGGAAATACTCCCGACTTCGGTAGATTAGACCTAATAGTTCTATCTATTTGCTGAGAGGAAGAAGGTGTAACCTCTAACCGGTCCTCCAAAATAAATGTGTCAGGACTGAATCTGCCATGTGTGGAAGAACTTTCTTGTTCCTGTTGAGCCCACTGAAGGGCTTTGCCACGAGTTTCTTCCACATATACAGTTCTAGAAGGGGTAGGATTGAAATAGTGGATTCTGGAATATCCATATCTTCCCCTGTATCCTATACCTTTGTCTCTTCCTCTAACTACTCAATTAGATATAAGGAACTTAGGCTCATCATGATCGAAACTTTCATTATCATAGGGATCCATTAAATGAATCATGTTAACAGAACCAAAGATAAATTCTTCATCTAATGAAGATTCTTCCAGATGAACCAGTTTAGGCTATGCCGTTTGGTTGGTTGGTGCCTGTTCTTTTGAAGAAAATGGCATAAAATCTGCCAGAGTCGAAGACAACTTAGGCTTTGACATGTACTTGTCTTCTTCTGACTGCTCTTCTTTCTTTAAATTGCACTGCTTCTTTGAGGATTTTCCTTCTGATGAAGGGGGTTTTCTGTGGAAGACATAGCAGAAGACACAATTGTTTGATTCAAATGTGTTCATAAAATGGCATGAGTTTGGTTGATCGTTTTCCTGATCATCCAATCATCATATTTCTACGCATTTTTACTTTTGACTTCGTCCCATTTTCCTTCTTCCTCTGGATCAGTAGCAGTAAGATATGCTACTTGAGTTGAAGAACCATTTAGTTTTACTTGTCCAGAGTCCACTATCTTTTGAAGAAGGTCTTTGAATACAAAACACTCTTGAATGGGATTCCCCAACATCCAATAAAATGGGAAATAGTTGGGAAGGTCTTCATATTCTTCTTTGTTCAGCCTTTTGGGCCTCGGCAACTGAACCAGATTATTTTCCAGAGCCGAGATGAAGTAACCAGGAACTTGATCATTCCAAAAAAAATAAACTTTGTTCTTTAAATCCTAAAACTATTTGTTCCTTTGATATCTTTGATCATCTTGACGAGGTGGCCATTTTTTGTTGACACTCAGAAGGTAGAGCCCTTCGATATGATGAAGGTTTTGAAGTAGAAGCAGGTACAGGTGCTTATTTAAGTGTAATTGTAGTAGTATCTGCTTTCCCTGTTATCCTTCCTGGAACTGATGGAATTACATGAGTTTTAGCCTTATTCTTTATAAGAGGGTCTTCAATCTGTTGAGAAATTGAATTAAGGTCTCCAAACCCTCCTGTGTATTTCACAAGGATCAATGGTGTGTGTAATTCATCACGCAGATTTTCCACACAGATTGACAGTAACTCTTCTTGAGGGAGTGCTAAACTTAATAAATATGTTAATCCCTTCCAGCGAGCAATGAAATCTGAAACTCTTTTATTCTACCTTTGTTTACAATTGGTAAGATCAAAAACTATCGTCTTTGGTAATGTTGAGCTAAATTTAAGAAGGAACCTTTGATGAAGATCTTCCCACCAGTAATTGACAGAGATTGCAAGCTTGTATACCATACAAAAGCAGGTCCTTGTAATGACTGTACAAAACACCTGAGCTTAACTGCTTATTGTTGTTGAGGATTTCCCATCATAGGATCACAATGAGAAACAAAATGTGTTAAGTGTTGTTCTGGATCTCCTGAACCATTAAAAATTGGGAATGTGGTATTTTCAAAATTTGATGGGGGAGGAATTGCATCCACCCATTCAGGGTAAGCTCTCTTTTCTGGTTGAACTTATGCACGTTTTCCTTCTATAGATTCCAACCGGGCTATTAATGACTCAATGGTCATAATTAATTTTTGAGAAACATCTCGTTGAGCTTGGACCTGAGTAGGTGTAATAACTGAAATTTGAACGGTCATGGTGACCGGTACTGCCACTAATGGTAGTATTTCCGGTTGCTATCGCGCATGACCCATAGGATTGGACCTATGAGGGTGTACTTGTAAAGGGGGATATTCTTGATCCATACCAGTATCTGCATCAAATTCCCTTGATGGATTAACTTCAGCACGCTTAGAAGGAAGACTAACTTAAAGTAGTTCTGCATTTAACCTCCTTGACTCCTTCATTTCTTCTTCTTGTCATGTGAACCTTTCCTCTAATGAGAGTGATTGTACTTCTCCAGAGGTAGGGTGGGATGTAACCTGAATTTTACCATTTTCCTTGGCATGTGCCTTTCTGGAGTATGGAAGGGCATTACCCGAAGGAATGTCTTGCCTCTGGGCAACTCTCTGGATTCTAGTACGCACACCTCCTTCATTTATTTCCATGTGTACAACCTCTTGAATGGGACATTCATCATCTGATCCCTCTGAGTGAGCCTCATGTTTTGAGGGATTAGTGACAACGGAATTAATGACATTTATCAAGGCATAATGCGTTGCATACCTTCTGTCAGCGTTTCTGGGATACTGTCTTCTTCCATGTCCTTTATGATACATTGCCCTTTGTTTGATTGAACCCTCAGGAACTTCTTGATGAACCATAATTTAGATGGAATTTCCTAATAATTCATCTTTTCGTTCCTCTTGTGGATTCTTCCCTAATCAAGAGAAGACTGATTTTCACTGAGGAATAGATTGAGAATTTGAAAAAGTCCCCAGTCCGGTGGATTGGGGTTGTTCTTTTTTTTCTCTTCAACTCCTTGAATCATGTCTGTTGATCCCAAGGGTTGGATTAAAAGAGTCCCCAGCCTGGAAAGCTGAGGTGGCTCTTGAGCTGCTACACCTTAAACTTTCTTAAAAGACCTCCTGATTTTGTGTATTTTAGTCTGGAAATTGGTCAGATGGATCATCCTACATCCACTCAAATCACCTAGCTCAGATGACTGCTGGATTATTTCTGACACCTCTGTCAACTAATGATGTGCATGATCTAAACAAGAAGCCTCTTTGATATTCTCATTTTCTTGATGCAATAGTAATTTGACAACTTTTTCTTTATATTCTTGACTTTGGGAAGAACTAGTTGAGGCATGTTCTTGAGAAAGCCTTTGATTATGCACAAAACCAGTTATATGTGGCTAGCCATGGGTAATAACACTGCATAAGACCACTTTTGGTAGGCTTTGTTGACTGGAGAGCACAGTAAAATGCAATGCTCCATTAACACCCTATCCCCTGATATGAATACCAGATGGGGAATTGGTAATTAACTGGTGCAACCTTTCTAAGGCACCAAGGCATGTACATTGAAGGGCTCTCTACTACTTTTCAACCTTTGGATGTCGGGAAACTGAGATAGATGCCAAGTCAATTTATTGTTGTAACCCCTCTATTACCCTAACATGATTTTGATATTCATCATAAGGTAATATTTCCTCTTTTAAGTGACAAACAGTTTTCTACATGTTGAGATGAATATCGTGAACACAATCTTCTGTCAACATTTCTGGAATATCATACTGAGATTCAGCCAAAGGCCAAAACATGACTGGTATTTCACCTTTAGCCAATTGTTTTCTCATATTCAGCACTTCCTCTTTGTCATTTGATGAAGATTCTTCTACCTGATTAGACCAAAGTTAGTGCTTCTTTGTTGTTTCATCAGATTCAACAAGATCGGTATAGAATTAATTTGTCAAATTAGAAGATAAATGAACCAGGTGTGGTTCGGAGAATGACCTACACCCCGGGATATCTTCTGATTGAGAAAGTATTTCACCTGCTAGCGGTAAGGCATCAGACATGACTGGCTTCGCATTTGCAAGTGCCTCGAGATAAGAGTGATTTCTTGTTACTGCATTGTCCATTGAATAATTTTCCAGGAAATGTGAATCACTACTGTGGATAGAAATTTTTCAGCTAAATTCATCATCATGGGGAGGACCACCATGGTGGGTTACAGCAAAAGATGAAACCTTTTGCTCCTTGGTCTTCTGACCACACAGAGGGTTATCATGGCTCTCATCTGAAGATGATACTTCAAGATTGACCGAATTTTCATGAATCAAGCCTTCATGAGGAAGTTTCTGATGAAGACCTTCAGAATTATTATTATTACTTTCAGAATATAGAAATTAGAGAGTTGAATCTTGAGTTGCAATAGACAATTGTCTAAGGGTTTCAAGAACTCCAGCATTGACCAAGGCTTTATTTTAGATTAGATCTTGATTTTTTAACTGTGTTGGATGGGTCTTTTTCTTATACACCTTTTTACTCTCTTTTGATGGGTAGGTGTACGTGCCTGCTCAGTAGAAATGGTCAGGTTAGGCTGATTATCTCCATTTAAATCGGGTGTATGTGCCTGACTTGATTTTCTATATGACATGGGGGGGTATGCCCCATGACCCTCTTGGACTAGAACAGAGGTTTTTATCTTCTTTGGGCTGACATGTTGATTAGTAACTCCACTGATAGGGATAGATTTATGTTTCTTTCCCTATGATGTCGTTGAAGTTGTTATAATATTCTGATAGGTATCTAGAATATGGGCAGGGATTTGTTTCTGCTCTTTCACCATTGTCAGAATGTTCCTGGTGACTTCAGTTGCCAGAACAGGAATATACTTTCATTCCATGCTTGGAGTAGGTGTGTGTTTCTACTACTGTCCTCCTTTTCCTGTCAGTGAATTCTGACAGTACTCATGTGTGGGGTCAGAAAGTTGTGTATGCCTCCTGTTTGTCATTGGAACTTTCCAATTGACATCTCCGGGTGCTACCAAATGAGACTGTTGGTTAGCCTGATTAATTGCAGGTGTATGTACCTACTGATTATTCTCTACCAAATATGATTGATGAACTTCCTTCAATACTGTAAAACGAGACTGCTGACAGAATTGATGAGTGTAAGCAGGTGTATGTGTCTGTTTATAGGTGTTCACAACATTTGATTGGAGAGCTTCTTTGGTTGCAGTTAGACGAGCCTGCTAACTGGATGTTGAATTATAAATTGGTGTATGTGCCTTCCCATAGTACTCTTTCATAATTTCCAGGCAGGATTGGTGTGTTACTACCAGAAGATTCTGTTGGGCAGTGAAATTAGGATGGACTAGTGTATATTCCCACTCGTTGTTTTCCATCAAGTTAAGTTGATGGACTTCTCCAGAGGGGGAAGAGGTAAGAACCTTCTCCCTATTGTCCGAATTTAACCTCTGATGGTTCGTCTTAAATGCTCGGGTCTAAGGAACCTGAGTTGAACGCCTAGAGCCGATACCCTCATCATGTTGAGGGTGCACTACCGCACGAGTCTGGCGGAGATTGTTGGTGGGAGTCCTTAGGAAGGAATCTTGTCTTCTTGAACTAAGGCCTTGAGTGACCTCTTCATTCACCTCCCTGTAATATGGGAGGGATTTTTTATTGCATTCTAGGGATAAAAATCCGAAAAGGTTGGAGAAGGTGGTTGGCACCACCTGTTTCCTGACCACTGGTCATCGTTGTCCGGACAAGCAGGTTGAGTTATTAACTTGGAGGGCATGTCGACCGGCCTCCAAAGTCAGTATGGTACTATGTTGATGGTATTACCTCACCAATGAATTAGATACTCAGTGTTGAAGATGCTGAGTATGTGATTTCATCCTCAGAGTGGATGAGGATCCAGCAGGAGTAGCGGCTGAGGCATTCACAGGTGTGAACTTTAAATAAGCCATTCTATGTTGCAGAGAGATCTTGGAAAAGAGAGCATGTTTGATATAGAAGACATAATCATGATAGGTTTGTCCAGACTACATCTTTTGGATGATAACATATGTTATTAATTGTTTTTTTCCCTCATATTAAGTGTAATATGGGCCTAAAAAATAAGTAAAACATTATTTAACTTGGTTAAGGATTCACGTTGGGTTCACCATTTTTTGTTTCTTCTAGAAATGGGAATAACCTTGTTTGTTTAAGGTTAAAACTTTCCAATTGGTTTGCAATGGGTTTATTCATAGAACCGGAAACACCCAATGATTCTATATCTATTTAGACCTACTTTTCAAAGGTAGGTGCTCATTATTTGTGGACCGATGAGGCTTAAGAATTTGCATTGGTTGAGAGGATGGGAGGTCAGGCTCATCACACCTTTTTGGGGGGAATTATTACCTACCCTGGGACTCTCTTATAGATTTATGTTATGTTCATGAATCCTTATTAATTCACCAAGAATGAAAATGAGTATTAGATTTTGAAATTAATGATTGATATGTATGGGATTTAGAGAATATTTTATATTTATTTGAGGTTCTTTATTAAAATAGAATCATTCATATGTATTAGAGATTCCTAGTCAATGGTATCATTCAATATATTATATAGAAATATCTTGACCATTATGATGACCATACTGGTTTTAAAGCCACTCAGTGGTGCACTTGAAGTTTATTGTCATTCAGAAAGACAGGGATTATTTCAGAGTTGGGATCGTACCCGCAGATGGGCTACCTACATATCCTCATTAAAAAGGAATTAGAACACACATAGTTAAATTAGAAGGATTTAGTTTAACGTCATATGGGATGGAAAATAATTCATAAAAGATGGGATTGAACCTTATAATGGCTTCCTACGTACTCTACTTTTAAGGTAGAGATCAAAGTACACATAGTTTGGGTAATGAAATATGGGGTTTATGCATGGTTAATGGACCAAAAAGATATTTCGTGTTTACTTTTACACTCTAAGCTCATGTGAGTCATTCTTGGTGTGAGAAACAAGAGGTATCAGTAAACTTGATTATGGTTCCATGAAAGATGTAGTCATGAGAAATGATTTGGGGCTTATGTATGTATGACTGCCCAAATAGATGAAGACCAGGACTTACTTCAGGAAAGAAGCCCAGGAACAGGGTCCAAAAAGTTATTTTTACTTTATAGAGATTTGGAGTTTTAACCCAAGGCTTACTCCTAAAAAGGAATCCCAAATTAAGAGGGAATTATTATTGGGGTTTATTCTTGAGAAGGAATCCCAAATCAAAAAAAACAAAGATTGGGGCTTACTCCTGAGAAGCAGGCCCAATGTTTAAGGAAACTATGACTGGGGATTACTTCTGCGAAAGAGGCTCGGATTAAGGGAACTTCGAACTTGGGACTTACTCCTAAAAAGGATTCCCATATTAAGGGAACTTAGAACTTGGGGCTTACTTCTAAAGAGGATGCCCAAAATCAAAAGATCTTCTCATCTTAAAGGATGAGGTTACAAAAGAAACCTCTAATTGTGGTGACATAAAGCTTGTAAGTCAGGAGGTTTTGGGAGAGGTTCTCAGAGAATTCCTTTCAGATAAAGAATCCAACAAAGGAACCATGCCATAAATGGATTTTAAAAGGTGTTTGAGGGATAATATCTTGAAGAGGAGAGGTAAATGGGAGAGAGGCACACAAATAAAGTTGGAGTGCAAGTATGGTCGTGCAAATCATTTGGTGCGCAAGTCTTGGCCACCCAAGTGTACTTGCACGGAAAGGGTTCACCTGGGCGACGAAGAATCTATAGGGTAATACTTGGGAGAGACTTAAGTCAAGACTTTAGTATTATCCTAATATGTTTCCCAAAGGGAGGTGCACATGTTTCATTGAAAAGGGATGGCAGAGCGCAAGTGTTTTCACTTTTAAGGAGTTCTGTACACTTAGGCGTGAAATTTTTGTTGAATTATAAACACTTAGGCCTTATCCTACTCCTTCAAGTCTTCCATTATAGGTAAAAAGTTACCATAGAAGTTTTTGGAAGAGTTGAGTTGAAGAATTGGGCGAACAGAGCTTGAATCTGAGTTTTGGAAAATTCATCTGGAAATGGGGGGCCCACAGGGGCTATATATAGGCCATCGAGAACCTTGGGTGAAAAAAAAGAATAGGGCGTTCAAGTGACTTGTGCGGAACGTAGGAAACTGGCACGACTCAATCCAAATGGGTTCCTTTTCTGGGCCTTTGTCAATTTTTGATGTTCTTCAAAGGGAGACCCTATTTGTGCTTAAGTTATCCCCCTTTGACATTCGGTGGAACCTGTGATGAAAAGGAGCATCAACAGGGCAGCTCGCACTAAGCTTCTTTAATTGTTCCCAATACTCATAAAGAGTCTCACTGGTAGCTTGTCATATGGAGTATATCTCCTTACAGATTTCTATACTTCAGGAGGCTGGGAAGAACCTTTGCATGAAACTTTGTTTTAGATCATCCCATTCTTGGATTTATTTGGGTTTAAAGGTATAAAACCACTTCTTTGCTTCTCCCTCAAGTGAAAAAATGAATGCTTTCCACTTCACTTGCTCCTCTGTTGCTCCTCTTATTTTGAAGCTTGAACACACATGGATGAATTCTTCAATGTGCCGATTGGGATCCTCACCTACAAGGACATGAAATTTAGGTATCATGTTACTCGTAATTCAAAACCATTTAGTTGTTCAGACATGTTTAGCTAATTCTGTTAGTCAGTGAATTGTGGGGTACAGAGGTCCCTCAGGTTTTCTCTTGGGTTTTGTGCCATTATTGGTGGTTCTGATTGGAAACTTGAGTCTTCCAAACTTATTTCTTCAAAATTTATTTCAATATTGAGATTCCTAAGCCTATAAAACATTGTTCTTCCTATCTCAGGGTCGAAATCAAGTATTTCCTTGTTAGAGGTCCCAGTCATAAAAATTTACACTTGCTTCCCAGAAACGGTGCCAGTTTTGACACACACTTGTCGTGAGGTGTGGAAAAAACAATAAAATCACCCTAAGGGTGTATTGTTAATGGTAACCATAATTTCATTCTCCAAGGAGCAGTGTTTTAATCTTGGTGTCACTTAAAAAATTACAAGTTTGAATGATTTAAGAAATCAAGAGGTTTTCTTAAGAAGGTTTGTAAATTTAATATAAGAGAGAAGTGATTAGATTTAGGTTGGGTTTTCCCATTTGTGGTGTCATCATAGTTTTTAAGGAAATATGAATTCTTTGGTTTTATAAAAAAAATTAATGAAGTGAATAACAATTTTTTCTTCATTTTACCTTTGATTTAATTATTTATCAAAGTTTAGAAATCTTATTTGACTAATATTAATTACTCAGGAAATACCAAATCTGGTATTTATTTCCCTAAATAATTAAATTAATCTATCTTAATTTCTCTACATGATTTAGCAATCACCAAATCACTCCCTTAGTTGATTTTCTTCACAAATTAACCAATTGGTGTAAAAATGAATAGATCAAGCAAGGGTAGAATAATATTTAAATCAAAGAAATTTTATATTTAAGAATAAATAAAAATAAAATCATATTTAATTTAAATTAAAAAATAAATTAAATTGAAAATCATTCATTTAAAAGAAAATAATTCCTTTTAATAAAACTCCAGGAACTCAAACATCACAAAAAGGGGTCCCCCTTCCCTTCACCCAATCACTAAGGATTTTACCCCTCCATATAAGGTGGGGTCATAGAATTCAAATAAAAAATAAACATATAAGAAATAATTACGAATGAATAATGAGGAGGAATTTCTCCTCCTCTTGGATGCTTCCCGCTGGATGGAATGGGATGTGAAGGAATTCTTTTAGATGTAGAAGCTCCTCTACTTTTATAGGTAGAATTATCCTTTTAAAGTTGATGTGTTTTATCACCCATAAATGTATTTTTTTCGAGTTTCCTCCTTCATAAAAGATGTTTATAAATTTTTTTCTGTCTCCCCTCAAAATATCAGCAAATTTAGCCATCAGATGTAGGATTGATGTAATTTTTATTGAATGGGACTTTTTCTGGCCAAAATTTCCAGGAAGCTTCCTTCAAATATATAACATTAAATATCAAAATTAATAGATAAAAACCTCCATTCAATTTAATGGTAGAATGTTCCCATGAGTCCTCTTCCATATCCAGGTGGAGGCACCTAAATTGGAGGTGTGGAGACCAATTTGGGCATCCGTTATGGTGGTGGGGTCTACGCTATCTGCCCAAAAATGTTTCCATATTCAAAGATTTTTTTAGGCTACTAGATATTCAAATCAACTCTAGGTCCTGAAGAAAAAGTTCTATAAAATAAAATAAGGATTCCAAGAAATAAATAATCACTAAATTTGGAATTATATTGTTTAGTAAATGACCAAATTACCCTTTATATAAAAATATGTTAAAAATTCAGAATTAAGGACTTTCAACAATTTAGACCATTTTCATTATAAAATTAAAATTACCTAATATTTTTATAGAATAATTAAATAAATGGGTTTTATCATTGAAAAAATTAAAAAATCATAATTATTTTATTAAAAATATGTATATAAATTTGCTCTTCCAAAAGACAACCCTTACCTCAATTCGTTGGAGATATCGCAGTCATTGGCGTTCATCGTCTGTCGGCCTTTGGATCGATCCTACAACAGGCATCGTCAATCCTACATTCTCCGCTGGTGGGAGGTGCGGAATCACCTATCCAGGGGTTTCCTTCTTTGATAATTTGTGCCAAAAACTAAACCCAAGCTCCATATAAATATAGGGGAGAAGGGGTGAGAAATGCGTAGAGGAATTAATGAGGTTCATTAGTTGACGTAATTAATGTGCCTCATTAATTGACTTAATTAAAGTGTCATATTAATTACAAGAGGGGTGTTTAAGCAGTCAAAGTGTAATCGTGCAATTAACACCCCATAATTAAATTTCTAACCACCTCTATGGTCCCCGCTACCGCCGCTCAACAGGTGGTAGGAAAAAAAATAACAATTTATGTTATTTTATTATTTCTTTAAAAGTCGCAAAAACTATCTTTTTCTCCCAACCAACTTTGGTAAAAGTGAACCATCCCTTATGTTAATCTCGATGCTATGAATTCCACGGTGCCCTCATATTTTTAATCTGAGCACCAATTCAAAATATAGAAAACGTTTCCCGCAATTTTATTGAACTTACCAAAAAAAAGTTTATAGATTCATTCCGGGTACACCGTGCCTCAGAATTATGCGCCGTCAGTTTTCACAGAATCATAAAAATACTAAATAATTTTAAAAATAATTACATGGAATTTTTGGGAATTTAGAGATGTCATAAAAATAGAATCACCAAGAATCAATAATTGAGGCCAATGAAACATGGAATTTTGGTTGACACTAAATCTGGCTGAATTCAACACCTAACTTGTTGAGGAAGACACAACAACCAAATTGGAAACCTGATTTTAATATGATTATGTTGATCTGATTTGGTTTGATTTATGAACCCTGATAAACTCCATTAGCATGAGAAACCTATTAGTAAGGCTTAGAATTGTAGAAGATTCGGGTTTGAGCTACCAATTTTATCATGCTAAATTTCTCTTAGGATGAATTTATAATTCAAGATCATCCATTAAAAAAGTTGATATCATATATTAAAATATAAATTATATAAAGAATAGTTGTATATAGTACACCTTATAATAGATAAATGTGTGTATAGCATGTTCACTAGTTTTAATTTTATTTCAATCCTATGCGAAAGAAGTTGGGAAGTTTGTGTCTCCAAATACTATTATTATATCACCAAAGATTAATTTCACTTATGGGTTCATTTAATTACCTCTATGAAGGGATTAATTTTATGGTTATGATGATTAAACAATGTAACACCCTGAGATTTTATGAAAAATATTCTTTTCATTAATGTCTTGTGTTGTACGCTACACCAAAAGGAGCTTGAACAACACACATCCTTGACATGCCTTGCATTACATGCAACCGCGACCTTCCTCGATAGCGTGTGTAGTACGCAATACCGAGTTTCACTAAAAAACGATCTTCTATTAAAATATTATTAAAACTAGCCGTTATGAATAGTAATAACCACTTTTTGAAATTTTGTAAATTTTATTTTTCAAAATGGATTTCATTTCTGGATTCGGAATATCGAAATTAGCTTAGGGTGAAATTTTGGTACTTTTCGGATAACTTTCATTTTCTGATGAATAGTGAAAATTACTAAATTTTAATTAAAAACAACCTTTTTAATAGAAACAATTAATAGTGATAAATTATTAATTTTATTGGTTTTAAAGTATATTTAGAATATATTTTTACAATTTAATACAATTTTGGTCATTGTATATAATTTCACATTTAAAACAGTTATAAACAAATGTCAATCTTTTGATAGTTATTATCTCTTAAAAACACGCTATTTGTTTTGACGACGGGAAATAATTTTTAAATTAATTAATGCAACTGATATGTTCTGAATTTGGTAAAATAGACATCATTTTTTAATTCTTAATATCAAAAATATCTTAGGCCTAATTTTTGGTATTTTTCTGAAAACTTTCATTTTTTGATGAATAGTGAAACCACTAAGTGGTAGTTAAAAAACTGAATTTTTCATAAAACTTAATTTTACCGCTTCTGTGAGTGGAATTTCGAAAATCCAAGAGACACCGTTAATATCAAGGACTAAAATGTGGTTCAATGAGATGAAAATAATTTTTGGTGAATAGTAACTTTTTACTTTTTTTCCCACGGTTAAAAGTAAATAGGGTAATTAAGGGTAAAAATGATATTACTATTATCCTAAAACATGTCCTAATTCTATTGGACAAGTGTAATTCGACCAAAAACAACCTTAGGAATAAAATATGACCATTTAGGCCCACTTGGATTATATTAGGACATTTATTATTAATTTATTTAAAGAAGGGTTAAAATAGTTAAAATCAAAGTTTAATAAGTAAATCATTTTTAATATAGGGTTATACATAAGATAAATTTGACTATAAATATTCATTAAAAAGATAAATAGATTTTCTACATAATATTATTTTATTTTTTATTTTTAGACATTAAATAATTTAATTTATTTATGACACAATGATGATGAAGTAATTATCTTATTAATGAAATATTGACATAATTGATGTTATAAATACCCAAATAAATGTAATTTGAAACTTTTTATGAATTAAACTAATTTTCTAGGTTAATATGACATGTTAGTATTGATTTAATTAACCTTTTTCGAACTAATAATTCTGTTATGATTTTCACAAAAATCAATTACTAAATAGTTTCAAAATTGACATAAAATAGTTTTTAAAACAAATATTATATTATTATTTGTTATTTTATTCCTAAAAATCTAAGGTTTGGCCAAATGACTTAGATAAGGTTATATATATTAATAATAAACAACTTGGGGTTTTTTGGCTTGATATAGTAAGTTTATTAACCTTATTGTGTAAGAAAACAAGAAGACACGGTGAAAGTTAAATTATCTAACTTAATGTTAAATTTAAATGATAAGGTTAAAATTGATACCTAAACTTGTCTAAATTATATTGGATGAGAGGATTTCAAACCCTACCCACCTTATCTTAGAGATATATCAATTTGGAGCTATTAAAAATCGAATTTGACTTTATAATAAAATAATATTTTTAGTTATTCCAAATGTGCCCCTCTCCTCCCTTATAAAAGGGCACCTCCTCCCTCTCTTCCTCACACCACTTTGAGCCTTCAAGCTCGGCCAAACCCTGCCAAATTATCTTCTCCAATTCCCTAGAAACATCCTAGAGGTTCTTGTCTTCCTCAAAGAACAATTTTAGTACCCTAAAAGGAGAACTCAAAGAGGCGCTTCAAAGAAGAGGAGGTTCAGACACTTACGAATCAAATCAGACCTAAGGTAAGGGAAATATCGCAATCTCATTTTTATCTGAGATTGTTTATACTTTGTCATTTACTGGGGTGTATTTTATCATCCACATCCATGTTTCCTCAATATGTAATATTATTTTCATCCACCTACAATTGTTTAAATCCAATTTCACCTTTCGGTGAGTTTTTAGTAAAAGATATGAAAGGAATCTTTTGTCGTTTTTAATATGAGGTACTTTTTGACTTTTTCGACAAAAGTATGAGAAGAATGTTTTTTTTAAATTATACGGCATGAATGGGTTTTTAAAACATTATTTCCAAGAATATTCCTTTATAAGTTTTAAAGTTTATTTTTAATCAACTTTTAGTTTAGAATTGTATGAAATGTTAAGAAAGGAAAAGTGTTTTTGAAGTAGAAAGGATATTTTCCTCAAGAATGGAGTTCAAGTGTTTTATCAAAATTATTTTCTATCTAATATAATAAAGGGTTATGTTTTTTTTGATTTGATTATGTTGTGATGGAATTATATTTTTATGAATTCTTTTATCTTATATGAATTGTTTTATGATGTCACGATGTTTAAGATTACCATTTTTATTACATGGGTTATGCTATGATGTATGGTTTATGATTTTGTGGCACACATAAGAATGGTATCATTATGAGATGGGTGAGACCTATATCTCCCTCCAATGCATTGGGTAAAGATTTTATATCTCATGAGATAGACATGGCCGGAACGGTAGGTTATACCGGTTCAGTGAAACAGGACTGAAACGAGGAGTGAACTCGGTTCAGAAAGGGACTTTGTCCACTAAGATAGTCTTGGAAATGAGTCTTGACTAATAAGAAATGATTCTCTATTATTATGTGTGTATTACACAAAGTTTCATGTTTTATGTTATGATTATTGGGATTACATTTCACTACTATGATTTATCCCATGTTATGAAATCATGATCTCTTTTGCAGGTTAAGATTTCCAAAAGATATGTTCTTATGAATATGATGTGATTGATATTTCTTTTGTTTACCATTACCGAGAATTTGAGCTCACCCTTTTATGTTTTCTTTTCCCCAGGATATAAAGAAAGGTTTTAGGTAAGAAAAAAAAAGGATGATCTTTATTGGGAGATGTTGAAGATCTTTCACAACGATTAGAATATTTTATTCCGAGTTTCCAAAGACACTAAACAATTACGGTCCTTGTGTGTTTGTTTTTATTATGTATTAAGTATTCCGCAAAAGTAATGTAATATTCATTTATGTCAAGCTTCGGGTCTCTACAGTTGGTATCAGAGGAAAGGTTTAGTCAACCTTTGGAAACTTGGATGCGAGAACTTTAGTGAGATCCCTAGAGATATTTCTAAGGTATGTCTAGGGATGTCCCTAAGGTTAAGTATATGTATATGTTATAATCCTAGAATTATGCTAACGATCATATAATTAAACCTAAGATGTTAGATATTGAAGTTACTCCCCCTTTATTATGTTGTTTTCCCTAGCATGATTTTTTCCTCTCACACTATTCTTTTTGGGTTTTAGACGATGGCTGGAACACGAAGGAACCGTGTTGATCAATGCAATGGACAATGCATTGATTGTCCTCATGAACAAAAAAATGTTATGGGAGATGGAGTGAAAAATCTTGTTGCTATACTTACACAAGCTATGAATCATTCTGGACTTCCAAATGAGCAGAGAAGGGAACAATATTCTATTGAGTCCTTCATGAGGCAATGTCCACCTTCTTTCAGTGGGTCTTCTGATCCACTTGTTGCTGAACAATGGATCAGTACCACTGAAAAGATATTTTCAGTTCTTCAATGTTCTGAACATGATAAAGTCATCTTAGCAGTATATCGTTTGGAAGGTGAAGCTAATCAATGGTGGAATCTTATCAAGAATACGAGGCAAATAGATGAAATTGAGTCCATGGAATGGGACGAGTTCAAGAACTTATTTTTCAATAAGTACTTCCCTCGTATTCTTAAAACAAAGATAGAGAAGGAGTTTCTTGAACTAGAGAAAAAGGATGATGAATCTGTTGGTGTGTAAGAAAGTGAATTTTACAAGGCTTTCAAGGTATGCATCTGGATTTATCATCCAACCTGAAAGTAAAGTTGATCGATTCTTCAGTGGCTTAAAACCAAATATTCGAAGGGAATTAGCTATAAGAGACTTCAGTAGCTATTAAGAAATTGTGCGTTGTTCAATCAAGGTAGAAATGGAAGTTGGTGTTACTTATCCATCTAGTAGTTTTGACAAGAATCGAAAGATGGAGTTCAAGGAGAAATCTCAGAATAATGGTGAAAAGAATATGAATGTTTCCTTATGCTCAATGTGTGGAAAGAAGCATCGTGGAGATTGTCTTAAAGGGACAAGTAAATGTTTCAAATGTGTAATGGAAGGTCATCGGGTGTTTGAATGCCGCAATGACGGGAAGAAGATGTCTAATGATGCAAACAAAGGAAGGGATACACATAATGAACCTACTACACTTCAATGTTTCAAGTGCAAGGAGATGGGACATTATGCCAATAAATGCCCTAATCCAAGGGTTAGTGATGATCGACATGAGAAACCACTTTAGGCAAAGGACAAAGGGAAGTCACATGCAATCACCATTGGTGATGTTGAATATGAAAACGATGTGGTGGAATGATTAATTGTTTATGTAATGAGATTCCAAAATAATGTTGAGTATTGGAATATTTATGTATTGGTCTATTGTGGTCTTCAATAATTTTATACCGGTAACCATGGAAAGTGATTGAGATATTTTTGGAAAAAAAAGCCGATATGCGCATAATGAAGGGAAAACGAGAAAATGACATATTTGACAGAATTCATGAGCTCATGATTGATATAAGGACTAAGTGATATCATGGTTTGAGTATATAGAATTTTGAGGATTTTGGTATATGGGAAGTGTTAACTTTTAACTACATTAATGTTTTCACTAAGTTTCAATGGGTATTCATTCTTCAAGAGAATACATGATTAAGGCCTTCGAATATTTGGAATGTGACCAACAAGACATATCTCATGATATACAGGGATCAACGATGGTATTAACATGCTTATCATTTTCACTATAATATGAGATTGGACAGCAGTATTATGGACAATCCTAAAGATTGGAATGGACTATGTTGGACATAAGTTAGTATTGTTTAAGGATAAAAGTTTTTCGATATTATTGATGGGATGTTATAGTAATGTAGTTTTAGAAAAAGGACAACCTACAGGACAGGCGACAGCCCATCGCGTCGGACAAGGCTGTGGGAATCGAACCCACAACCGAAGTGCGACTGGCCTTTATCTCCTACCACTGGCCTACATGAAGTCTCTGGTTAGTAGAAACTAGTTTTATTTTATTACGCGGTATGATATATGAAGTATAAGTTCATTTTTGGAATCATATACGATTAACTTCCCCATAGATGGTCTTATGTATTTTTGATAACTTTTGTAACCTTTTGTTTGAGACAGATGGAATGACCCATCATTCTATCACATGATCTTCTAACACTTCATGAATGACAAATCCAACTTCATTTCTTTAAGAGATGAAGTGGAAACTGTCCAAATAATGACCAACGGTGACACAGTGCCAAAATCACGAAAGTATTTCTTCTAATTCCAATTTCATCAACTTTAGGGAAATGATCTTGAAAACCAAAAATGTTGTCCTAGTGGTCTTATATATGATGAATTAGATGGTACCTTAGATCGTCAAAAATTAATGGCTTTGTGATTGCTGGATTTTCCATAGCCATGTTCTCTACCACTGTCCATCAGAACATGATGGTTAGATTTCTCTTCCATATCCATATTTTCACCTATGTGGAAACCCAGTGATTAGTTTATTTGGGTAACCGTTATGTTTCATACTTTTTTTTTTAAAGAATGGTTTTGGTATTCCTTTTTACGATGTGGGTTTCTATTAAAGAAACTTTCAAGTAGTAAACCATTTATAACCCCGACGAATTTCGAGGGCGAAATTCATTTTAAGGGGGGTAGAATGTAACACCCCGAGATTTTATGAAAAATATTCTTTTCATTAATGTCTTTTGTTGTACGCTACACCAAAAGGAGCTTTCACAACACACATCCTTGAATTTCCTTGCATTACATCCAATCGCGACCTTCCTCGATAGCGTGTGTAGTACGCAATACCGAGTTTCACTAAACAACGATATACTATTAAAATATTATTAAAACTAGCCGTTATGAATATTAATAACCACTTTTTGAAATTTTGTAAATTTTATTTTTAAAAATTGACTTCATTTCTGGATTCGTAATATCTAAATTAGCTTAGGGTGAAATTTTGGTACTTTTCAGATAACTTTCATTTTCTGATGAATAGTGAAAATTACTAAATTTTAATTAAAAACAACCTTTTTAATAGAAACAATTAATAGTGATAAATTATTAATTTGATTGGTTTTAAAGTATATTTAGAATATATTTTTACAATTTAATAAAATGTTGTTCATTGGATGTAATTTCACATTTAAAACAGTTATAAACAAGTGTCAATCTTTTGATAGTTATTATCTCTTAAAAACACGCTATTTGTTTTGACGACAGGAAATAATTTTTAAATTACTTAATGCAACTGATATGTTCTGAATTTGGTAAAATAGACATCATTTTTTAATTCTTAATATCAAAAATATCTTAGGACTAATTTTTGGTATTTTTCTGGAAACTTTCATTTTTTGATGAATAGTCAAACAACTAAGTGGTAGTTAAAAAACTGATTTTTTCATAAAACTTAATTTTACCGCTTCTGTGAGTGGAATTTCGAAAATCAAAGAGACACGGTTAATATCAAGGACTAAAATGTGGTTCAATGAGATGAAAATAATTAATGGTGAATAGTAACTTTTTACTTTTTTTTACCACGGTTAAAAGTAAATAGGGTAATTAAGGGTAAAAATGATATTACTTTTACCCTAACACATGTCCTAATTCTATTGGACAAGTGTAATTCGACCAAAACAACCTTAGGAATAAAAGATGACCATTTAGGCCCACTTGGATTAGATTAGGATATTTATTATTAATTTATTTAAAGAAGGGTTAAAATAGTTAAAATCAAAGTTTAATAAGTAAATCATTTTTAATATTGGGTTATACATAAGATAAATTCGACTATAAATATTTATTAGAAAGATAAAGATATTTAATACATAATAGTATTTTATTTGTAATTTTTAGACATTAAAGAATTTAATTTATTTATGACACAACGATGATGCAGTAATTATCTTATTAATGAAATATTGACATAATTGATGTTATAAATACCCAAATAAATGTAATTTGAAACTTTTTATGAATTCCACTAATTTTCTAGGTTAATATGACATGTTAGTATTGATTTAATTAACTTTTTTCGAACTAATCATTCTGTTATGATTTTCACAAAAATCAATTACTAAATAGTGTCAAAATTGAAATAAAATAGTTTTTAAAACAAATATTATATTATTATTTGTTATTTTATTCATAAAAATCTAAGGTTAGGCCAAATGACTTAGATAAGGTGATATATATTAATAATAAACAACTTGGGGTTTTTTTGGCTTGATATAGTAAGTTTATTAACCTTATAGTGTAATAAAACAAGAAGACACGGTGAAAGTTAAATTATCTAACTTAAAGTTAAATCTAAATGATGAGGTTAAAATTGATACCTAAACTTGTCTAAATTATATTGGATGAGAGGATTTCAAACCCTACCCACCTTATCTTCGAGATATATCAATTTGGAGCTATTAAAAACCGAATTTGACTTTATAATAAAATAATATTTTTAGTTATTCCAAAGGTGCCCCTCTCCTCCCTTATAAAAGGGCACCTCCTCCCTCTCTTCCTCACACCACTTTGAGCCTTCAAGCTCGACCAACCCCTGCCAAATTATATTCTCCACTTCCCTAGAAACATCCTATAGGTTCTGGACTTCCTCAAATAACAATTTTAGTACCCTAAAAGGACAACACAAAGAGGCGCTTCAAAGAAGAGGAGGTTCGGACACTTACGAAGCAAATCAGACCTAACGTAAGGGAAATATCACAATCTCATTTTTATCCAAGATTGTTTATACTTTGTCATTTACTGAGGTGTATTTTATCATCCACATCCATTTTTCCTCAATATGTAATATTATTTCCATCCACCTACAATTCTTTAAATCCAATTTCACCCTTCGGTGAGTTTTTAGTAAAAGATATGAAAGGAATCTTTTGTCGTTTTTCATACGAGGTACTTTTTGACTTTTCCGACAAAAGTACGTGAAGAATGTTTTTTTTTAAATTATACGGCATGAATGGATTTATAAAACATTATTTCCAAGAAGCTTCCTTTACAAGTTTTAAAGTTTATTTTTAATCAACTTCTTTTAGTTTAGAATTTTATGAAATGTTAAGAAAGGAAAAGTGTTTTTGAAGTAGAAAGGATATTTTCCTCAAGAATGGAGTTCAAGTGTTTTATCAAAATTATTTTCTATCTAAGATAATAAAGGGTTCTATTTTTTTTATTTGATTATGTTGTGATGGAATTATATTTTTATGAATTCTTTTATCTTATATGAATTGTTTTATGATGTCAAGATGTTTAAGATTCCCATTTTTATTACATGGGTTATTCTATGATGTATGGTTTATGATTTTGTGGCACACATAAGAATGGTATCATTATGAGATGGGTGGGACCTATATCTCCCTCCAATGCATTGGGTAAAGATTTTATATCTCATGAGATAGACATGGCTGGAACGGTAGGTTATACCGGTTCAGTGAAACAGGACTGAAACGAGCAGTGAACTCGGTTCATAAAGGGACTTTGTCCACTAAGATAGTCTTGGCAATGAGTCATGACTAATAAGAAATGATTCTCTATGATTATGTGTGTATGACACAAAGTTTCATGTTTTATGTTATGATTATTGGGATTACATTTCACTACTATGATTTATCCCATGTTATGAAATCATGATCTCTTTTGCAGGTTAAGATTTCCAAAAGATATGTTCTTATTAATATGATGTGATTGATATTTCTTTTGTTTACCCTTACTGAGCATTTGATCTCACCCTTTTATGTTTTCTTTCCCCAGGATATATAGAAAGGTTTTAGGTAAGAAAAAAAAGGAATATCTTTATTGGGAGATGTTGAAGATCTTTCACAATGATTAGAATATTTTATTTCGAGTTTCCAAAGACACTAAACTATTACGGTCCTTGTGTGTTTGTTTTTATTATGTATTAAGTATTCCGCAAAATTAATGTAATATTCATGTACGTCAAGCTTCGGGTCTCTACAAACAATCCAAATATAATGAATTCTATAAGGATCCAAATCAGGAGAACTAACCTTGAGCATGTCATTTGGATAGGTCTAATGAATTCAGTTGAGTACTTAATCAAATCTAGAAATAAATGAAGAATATTCTAAAATCTAATTCACCAATATAGGAGATCTGTGAAGGGTGATGTGTGGCTCTTCCAAATGTTATATTCTCAATTCACTACATCAGGCCTCAGAAATGAGATCTATATGGGCCCAATATTTTTTCAAGATCATAAATAATTAAATCACTTGAATCCCTTAATTCTAATTGAATTTATAATTTGAAGAAAAATGTTATAACTCAATGATTATGGGAAATGTGTTGATAGATTATTTACTCTTTTGTAAAGTTTTATAAAGAGTCCATTGATCTAGGGGATTTATTTCCAAACTCCTCATACCAGATGTTTAAGAACATTTCACGTTCATTTTTGGCATTAGTTAGAAGGGGAAAAGTATTATCATTTTTCAGTCATAATAAACAAAGTAAAAGGACCAACCAGAGGTTTCCACCTAGAAAATTAGGTTGTGAGTTAGTAATACCTGGATATTTAATCTTAAATTTTATTTTTAGAATAGAGGATAGCACACAATGTAATGTAGAGTAGATAATTGGGAGTGCACAATAGGGAGGAACATTCTTGGGGAAGGATACAAATGACTAGGAGCTTGAGGGAGAATAAAATCTCAAGAGATAGGGGGGATAGATAAGCGTCTTCTTCCCTTAATTTTAATTCTCTGATCTACTATTCTTGAGATACATAAATTGAAAAAATATCTATCATTTTGAACATGTTTATTTAATTATTTTAGGGGTATTGGATTGAAATGAGTTGAAATATTTAATTTTTTTATCTCTTGTTTATAAAATTATATTTGTGTGAGTAATTTTTCATTGCTCTTAATTTTATGCATGATGAGTATCAATTCACGCAATCGAGAGATGATGGTTGTGGATTTTTATTCCATTCAACTTCATCTGAATTAATAAAAATTAGAAAAGTATGATGATTCTATTTCCTATTTCAGAATAATTGATTTCCTGATTTTTGATCAATGGATCATTTTATGATGAGAAATAATTGAGCTATGGAGATCACTTAACCAGATTTGGGTGCTTTGATACATTTTTTTTCATAGGCACTAACATGGTTCTATTAGGTTAAATCTTGTATAAATTAATTTTTAGTTCATTCTGATAGTTCAATTCCCATAACATCATCATTGATTGTTCTTCCAATCATTTTAAATGTTTCACCATTTTCTCACCTTTTACACTATAATTACTACTATTTATAATTAATTTCATACAACCACCACGCATTCTCATCATTATTTTCTATGGTTTATGTTTTTTCTACTTTTTTTTGTTTTTATTTTTTCAGTCACACACATTCATTTACATTCTTCCCTATGGATATGAAATCCACTCGTCGTTATCTAGGTGTTTGCAGGGTATATAAATAAATTCTAATTTTGAGATCTCATCAACAAATGTTACCAACAAAATTGTGCATTACTGTTGAGGCTAGCTATATATTTAATTCCATAATTCAATTTCAAAAGGGGGAGAACACAGAATAGATATCTTGGTAGATCATCAGGATCACACAGAAGAGAGGAACATTATTGGGAAATGAGACATAGGAGAACGAGATTGAGAAATAATACAATCTCAGGATTGAGAAAAGTGGCTTCTTTTCTTTCTTATACTTTTCTATTCTACTTTTATTGAGGTACATTTATTGATAATTTTTTCTATCATTATAAACATGTGTAATTAATTGTTTTGTGCTATCGTATTTAAATGACTTGAAAATAATTAATATTTTCAACTATTTTTTAAGAAATCATGTTAGTGTGATATTTTTTTTAGTGATCTTAATTTCCTTTATGGTGAGTATCAATTCAAACCATTATAAGTATCAAGAGGTGATTTTATTTAATTTCTAATCCATTGAAAATCATCTGAAATATCAAAATTGGAAAGCGGTGATGATTCCCTTCTCTATTTTTGAACAACTCATTTTCTAAGTTTTGATCGATGGATTTTTTTCTCAGGAGAATTCACTGAGAGGTGGGGATCAATTAATAAGAGATAGGTTATTTAACACATTTTCTTTATAGGAACTGACATTGTGTTGTTATCTTGAAGCTTGAATATAAATATTTTAATTCATTTTAGGAAATTTTGATTCCCTTAACATCATCATTAGTTTTTCTTCCTCTAATTTTTCTATTTTCTCATTTTCTCACCTAGAAACTATAATTGATAATATTTTTGTTTTATTTCACATAATCAGAAAACATGAACTTCATCATTTTCTATTTTTTATATTTGGTTTCTACTTTTTTTATTTTTTTTAAAAAAATTGGTCAAACACATTCATTACCAACCTTGTTTGTGGATACGACGCCCACTCGCCGTTATCTAATGGTTTGTAGGGTTAGAAATAAATTGTAATTTTGAGATCATGTAAATGACCACACTCATTGAAAAATGATGGGGGTTGGTTATAGCTAAATAATTGGGGAATCAAACAAAAAAATAGTAGAAACAAAAAAACCTTCAATTTATTTATACAACCTACAAACTACTAGATTATTGCGAGTGGGTATTGTGTCCATAAGTAAAATTGAAAATGAATGTTTGAAACCCAACAACAATAGCAGAAACCAATCATAAATAGTGGAAATTATGAAGTTAAAGTGTGTTGATTATGTGAAATAAAGTTGAAATATTAGTAATTATAGTGGAAAATGTGATAAAATGAGGGGAAAATGACAAATGGTAGGAAATATTATTTGTGATAATGTTAGGGTAATTGAATTAAAATGGTTTTGTTTAACATTTAATATAACATAACTATGTTAGTGACTCTGAAAAAAAATTCTAGGAACATAACTTTCATTAACTGATATCTAAAACTCAATGAATTATCCTAAGAAAGTTATCCATCAACCAAAACTTCAGAAATGAATGTCTAAAAAATAGAGAAGAGAATCATCATCCTTTTCCAATTTTCAGTACTTTGGATGAAGTTAAAATACTTAAAATTTAATTTCACAACCTCTTGGTGCTTATAGAAGTGTTCATTGATACTCTTCATGAATCAAATTAAGATCACTGAACAAGAGGTCACATTAACATGATTCAATAAATAGGAGATTAAAAATTAAATATTTCAACTCATTTTAATATGATACCCCTAAAACAATTATGTACACATGTCCACAATGAAAAAAAATAAATTTATCAACATATGTAACTCAAGAATAATATAATTGATAAATAAAATCAAGATATGAAGAAGATTCCCTCTCTTGATATTTTCTTCTATCTTAATCTCATAGTCATATATCTCCTTCCTAGAGAATTTTCTTCTCTACTAAGCACTCCTAATGATCTTCTCTCCTATATACTATGTACTCCTCCCTTTTAAAAATAAAATCTAGAATTAAATTTATAGATATCACCAACTCACAATCTGATTTTCAAGATAGAAACATCTATTTGGACCTTTTTCTATGTTTTTTATGATAAGAACATGAAAGTACATTTCCCCTTCCAATAGATAATAAAAATGTAGATTCAGTTTACTTAAACATTAAGTATGAGGAATTTGGAAATGAATCCTCCCATCCCAAATCACTATTGTTAGGCCTTTCTAGCAGATTCAAGATGTTTCCAATGCATTTCCCAGCTTATTTGAGTTCAAAAAAATCCTCTAATTATAACTTCAATTACAATTAATGGATTTAAGTGATTAAATTAATTATAAGCCTAAAAAATATTGAACCCATAAAAATCTCATTTTTTGATTCCTAGTTTAGTTCGTTGAGGTAATAAAATTTTAGAGAGCCACACCATTCCCTTCAAAAACATATATACTCCATCCATAAATTTTTTGAAACTTGTTCATTCATCATAATATTTGATCAAGTATTCATATTGATTCAATGAACCCATCTGAACCATTGGATCAAGGTAGATTCCTCGAATTCAACTAATCATAGAATTCATTGGATTGGGTTTGGTTAATCATTACATCCCTAAACTTCAACCCATTAGAGAGTCATTTCAATGAACACCCAAGAGGAATGCATCTTCGGTGATGAAACCATATCATCTAAAGAAATAAAGGTCCCAACCTTCTTTTCGTAGACCTATTAGAATATTAAATCCATTTAACAAGGGTGATGAACTTATATCAATTCTTGGGTGGATTTCATAAAATTATTTTTCATCTAATTTGACTTCCAATAGACAAGATCAACTTCTTCAGCGGTCAAGCTTAAATAGGACATTCATCCTATGTGTAATTCAACTTGATGAAATTTTTATTTAAAACTTGAGTCTTCAACAATTCAAATTCATGTTGTTTGGTTCCTCAAGTAGATGGAGTATATCAGGATTCATAAATCAAACCATATTTTCTTGGGAAAATCATATTCAAATCAGGTTCTCAGTTTGGTTATTGTGTCTTCCTCAATAATCTTAACATCGAACTCAAACAGATGTATCCTCAACCTGAATTTCAAGTTGGATTGACCTAACTTATTGATTCATTGTGATTATGATAATGTATTATCAAACAAGTTTGGATGGAGACCCCAGATATAGAATCGTCTTATCTCACATCAACTTCACCTTGGGGCCTTTTTCTATTCACTTCAATCATCAGTTCTAGTTATAAATCTCAACACATATGGTTTATGTTGGGTTCAAATCAACTTCAAATCTATTTTCCCTAAACTCATAAATCCATTATTTCAATTGGTATCCAAGTTTCAATCTTTATAACTACTCTTTATATCTTCATCACAACCCATGTTTCCTCTAATCATCAGATCATTAATGTGATTATCCAACCATGTCATGATCAGATGACCTTCAGCTACTATGACACCATGCACTATCACAAGTTTCACAGTCATCGGGAAATAGTATCATGCCCTCATGGTAGTAAGGAATCCCCCACTAATGTTCATAGTCAACCTTCTCATATTCGCAGACTATTATTCTTACAGTAACATCTTGACCTACCATAGGATCACTATAGCAGAGGTATGGGCATATGGGAAGGCAATCACTGTCACATGAGACATGGTAGCAAGGATATGGTAGTAGAACATCATTAACTAAAAAACATATAATTTAAATGTTAAAATTTTTTAAGACAACAAAATAAATTATTAAAATAATAAATTCAAATTCCATTAGTAAATTAATTAATAGAAAAAAATAAATGGAAATTTAAATTAAATAGACACAAAGATTATTCAAAACCACTTTAAATTAATATTTTAAAAGAAAAATCATAATTCAATAAAAAATATCAAATCTCAACACATTTTATAATTTAAACATAAAAAGACATATTGAAACATAAAATTTATTAATTTAATATTTTACTAACTAATTAACCACAATACTATAATCTGCCAGTTAAAGTCTTATTTTAACATTAAAATACATAGTTAATATAAAAAATGGTGTAGAAAGATACATCAAATAAATGTCACGTCAAATTCTCCCATACTTAGCAAATTTTTTGTTCTCAATTAATCCTTTATCCAAATTCAATGGTATAAATTATATCTCAAAATGGAAAAACTCAAATAAAATAAGGAATTTATTTTGAAAATTATTATCCCTCATAGATTCTCACAAGTAAAAAAGTGTGATTACCTTCCCAAAATGAATTCTCTCAACACAAAACTGATTACTACTTTAAAAAAATTATTAAAATTTAAAATTTTGAAAAGAATTTAACACACTTAAATTTAAAACCAATTGAAATTACAAAATTCTCTTTACCTTTAGGATAAAATACTTACTTAAATTATAAGCTATTAATAAATATATGTGTTATTGTATGGGGTGTAGTGAAAAATTATTAGTGGGATAAATAACTTATCCAAAATTAAATGAATAAAGAATAAAGATTTTGGCCTAGATTAGTGTTTTTTCCATAGTCCTTTTCGATTCATATATTAAGTGTTAAATTCAAATTAAAAATTTTAATGTCAAGGATGACTACATAAAATTCTCCCAAAGTTTTACCAAAATTAATTTTTAAAAGAGTGAAAAAGAATTTACCCAATTAAATCCATGAGGTGATAAAGTTTAAACTCCTCAAAATATAATCACCTCCTTCAAATTTAAGAAAACAATTCACCTAGCAAAAAATATTAAGTGATGACTGAAAACTCAAAATTCAAAAAATAAGTGTTTTGATATATTAACATTGAAGAAAAAATTATCTCATAAAAGACATCTCCCCCACACTGAAAACATTGTATTATCCCCAAAAATATTTCTCAAAGTGGAAGAGACATTTAAACATATAGACTTAAAAGGATTTGGAAATTAAGCACAAAAAAATTAATCTTTGAAGGGTTATTAGGAAAAGTATAGAAATAATTTTTCTACAAAATATAAAAATATATAGAAGTCCATTGCATTCATAAGGTTCTTGACTAGTCACTAATTAGATCAATTAAGCAAAAAACCAATTCCAAAATGTTGGATGATATGGGCCAGTTTTATAATTATTTTCAAACTTAAACAATAACAAGAATACACTACATGTTTGACAACACACAAAGAAATATTTCAACAAAAATTACCTGAAATTTCAAAAAACAAAAATGATGCTTGCATGGTAGTGATTTGAAAATTTTAAAAGCAATTAAAACGACAAACCATTATAAAAAAAAACAAAGTGTGGTAATAATATATAAAAAAGTTAAATAAATTACACCCTTATAATATAGAAGGTTTTTCTATTTAAGTACAACATTTGAAATCTTTATTTAAAATACAGTTATTAAGAACTCTAGTTACAAGTTTAGGTTCTTACAAAATTAATAGATCCCAATGGGTTTCCATAATATAATTTTCAATAAAGAATATAACTAGAAATAGATTTGAGGGTTATTTTCTCTAATTTTTTCTAACTAGTAATCCCTTCTAGTCTTGAAGATGAAAATTAATTTGTCTTTGATAAGGAGATCTCACAATCGTTTATTCCCTCTTATTGTGGTTACTTAACCTCCCTCATAGTGACTTAAACTATCGTATGCCCATCTGATCACTGTTACTACATCTACATAATGGAAACTTTATAACATAATAATCCATGATTGACTTTCAATTATTCAAAAAACCATGATAATGAAAATCAAACTCCTTCATCGTTTATTAAAACCTAGTCTCTAATAGTGAAGTAATAAAAACATAACAAAAAGTGAGTAATTAAATAAGTTATATAAAACGCATCAAAATAAGACCAAGGATAAAAGTGTTAGTTGGTGAAAATGTAACTCTTAGAAACATTATAATAAAACTAAGAGAAGAACGCAAATAAGGATGGATAATTTATATTAAAAGGAGTCTATATGAAAAAAACTAAAGAACATGGGTTTCCTCCCAGGCAATGATAAATTTCAAGTCTTTATCATGACATACCTACTTAAAATTATATCTATGATCATTATGTGTGAATATGTTATTATTGATTTTCACCTCATCATTCTGTTATCAAAAATTTGAAATCTCAATCGATATCTCTAATACAACAGCTTCTTGTAAAAATACCTCTTGATAATCCAATGTTCTAAGATTAATATTGCTTTCACCAAGACCTATAAGACTAAGTGATTCACACATATAATCAAGTACATAAGAAAACAACCCAAAATTTTCCCAAGAATGAATAGATTTACTACTGAAAATATCCCCCACACTTAAGTCTTGTAGAGTTGCATATAATGGTGTAACTATTTTAGAGGTATAAAAACTGTTATGAACACTTATATATGTCTCTCCCTTATGTAAATAAGGGTAAACCTCTTCTAGATTACATAATAATTCCTTGAACTCAGTAATAGAGTGGTCATCATCAAAAAAAATAATAGAATGAACATATCTTTTTTCCTCATCTAATAATCTATCTAGAAATTCTCCTATCATGATTTAGTCATATTTGGAAAAAATATTTTAAACGTCAAGATAAGTGATAGTAACCATAGGCTTAACCTTTTCCATTAAAAATGAATTATCATATAAATAATAATAAAAATATGCACATGGTTCTTAAGTTATAAAAAATATTAAGTGGTATCAGGGTTGGGTACAGGGGAGGGTTGTCAATATTAAACAATAGTATAAGAAACACTCTCAAATAGAAATATTGGGTTTGAATAGAACAATTAATATTCTTAGGAAATGGATCTTCTAATGTTTCTCTTATGTTTCTATATCCTTTCAAGTTTCATTATATAATTATATTCAAGATAAAAAGAAATAAAATTATCATTGATATATTCATTGATCAATTTATTAAAAGAATGTTGTTTTTCCCTCCTAAATTCATCTCTAAACACATCGAAAAAACAAATATTTTCTTATAACTCACAAGAAGAGGATATTATTTAAAAATGTGAAATTATTCTATATCCTCACTATCTTTAAGAGTATTTTTTCCCTTTTATACATCTATGAAATAACTAGTAGTGGATAATAATAGCCTTCCTAGAATAATTAGAACTTGATTATAAAATTCTATCTTAATAATGAGGAAGTATTTGGGTGAATAAAATTTTAAAACATTAACTTATAGGTCATATACCCTTATATAAGAATAAAAAAGAGACCTATCAGCTAATTTTAGGGACACTGGTTTTTTTAATCTCCATAAGACCCATCTTTTTAAACAAGGGTTCATTCATAAGATTAATTCTAGAAACTAAGTCACATAAGAACTTAATCTTTTCACTTAATCTAATTCTACAAGATATGATAAATGAACAAAGGAATTTAATTTTTGGGGGAATATTATTTTAAACAATTGAAAAATAATCCTCAATGAGATTTATAGTATAACTCTCTTCCCAATCCCATTTACTAGCTAAGAATATATTAAATATATTTCTAATATGATGGGATTTTATTCAATTCTTCCACTAAGAGAATATTAATTATGAAAACTCGAAACATCTTATCAAACCTTAGGTAATCAGTTTCATTTTTATCTTTACATCTTTGGGTAAAAGGGGTGATAGAGGAATAATTCTCCAAAGTAGGTCAATTATTCTCCTCTTCCAAAAACATAACATTATATTTTCTCTATTTGTTTAATTCCTACTTCATTTATATTTTTTTTCTTCTGAATTATTATGTGAAGAATCATCATTTTCCTTAGTATAGTTAATTCTATAAAGGTTTCTAATTTTAGAAATTTATAGATTTTCATTTCCAATTTTATATTGACCTTTATTTTTATCTTCCCCAAAATATTACCAAGAATTTTCATGAGATTTTAGACCTATTCTAGTGGATATATCCATCACAATTTCTCTGAGATTTCGTTCAATTGTGATGGGAATCATGACTCTGACTCTCCCACCTAAATCACTTTTTAGTTATCCTATTTGGAATTTCAAACTTTGGAATCTATAATATGTATCTTTCTTCGTTAAACCAACTTCACTCAATATTAATTATAACATCCCATTTATATCCTCTTGATAATTGGAAGATTCATACACATATTTATTATGATAAAAAATATTAGGTTCTTGTTGGTAAATGAGGGGTTTTTTATGTACTCCTTTCACATTCCATGATAGTTTATAGTGGTTATTATCAATATAATTTAATTGATTATAAAATAAATCAATTACACCCTTATTTTTATCTATATGATTAATAAATTGAGCACTATATTCAAGATTTATAGGTATATCAAATTGGGACAGTTATTTCTAGAATGTCCAAATATCCCGTTGTGGATGCATTGTTCTATAAGTGATTATTCCTTAACTAAAGTTTCATGAGTGTTTATTTCATTATTCTGAATTATTATCTTCCTATTACACTTATTATGAGAATTTGGGACCAATTTATCAAAAAAAAATTAAACTTATCAATGGTCAAATCAGATATGTATTCACCATAATATTGATTAACTAGATTCTGGTTATATGGTGTAAGGATATTGTAGAATGTATCCATAATAAAATGGGGCGTTAACTGATAGTTATGACCCTATCTAAGAATTTTCTGAAACCTATCCCATGATTCATGGAATAATTATCCCTTATCCTATAAAAACCATGTTATTTTGTTCCTTACCTCAATAGTAGTATTCCTAGGATAAAATTTAGAAACAAATAAATCTAAAATATTGTCTCAAGTATCAAAGATCTCTTTATCCCAATTTTGGAACCAATTTTTATACATACCCTTGAGAATGAATGTAAAAATATTTTACCTCAACTCATCCTTACTTGAACCTCTCAGAGTAAATTTGTAAACAGAACTTTAAAATCTATAATAAATTCAAGTGAACCCTCTCTAGGCATTCCAATGAATGAAGGTATCTTTGAAAAATATGATTTTTTGAACTCATAGTACCTAGACCCTGGAGTAATTCTAATACAGTATGGGTTTCTAGAAACTAATGAAAACTATAACTCCCAAAGTTTAAGCCTATCAGCGGATTGAACAATGGGATAGATGAATCTCATATTGGGACTCAAATTTTCAGGTCTTCCTTCTTACTGGTTTTTTTATTTTTCATTATTATTTATAAGTATAGAATAGTATAATGAATTGGACTTAAACATTTCATATCTAGTTTATTTATATTATAATTTTCATTATTTCATTACCAAATGTCTCCTAGGTTTAGATTTTTAGAGGATTTTATTATAACTCTAATATAACAATTTAATATATTAAAAATTGGAAACTTTCGATCGGTGTCCATTTTTTCCATAAAAAACATTTAAAATAAAACATGTTTTCTTTTCGTGAAAAATCTTCATGATATTCTACTCAGCTTCGTATTTTATTTTACTCATCATTAAACCCTATGAAAAATAGTTTAAAAATTAAGGATGAGCACAAAACTCTCAATAAGGGATCTAAAAAAGAAGAAATATTTTATTCCAGTGAAAAAGATGAAAACCCTATGAAAAACATTTATTAAAAACATACCTTTTTATCCAGAAAGACCATCATAATTATTTTAAAATTTTCATTATCTTAATATTATAAAATAAATAATTTCCTTCATAGATCATTATAAAGAATATAAAATTCATGTTATTGTCTTATTAGATCATCTTCATATAACCCTTAAAAATTGGAATAACCATACAAATGACTTCAAATATAATTCTCTAGAGAAAAAATAACTATTATTCAATAAATTAGAGAGCTATAATGGGGATCACCCATCATATCTTGAGCTATGATGGGGAACAATCTATTGTATCGTGATATATAATGGGACTCAACCCATTTTATAAGTTTTATTGGGATCACCCATTATCATAAACAACTTATAAGTACCATATCATGAATAAAACATTTTAAACTTTCACCTTTTAATCATAAAACACTATAAAACACTTTTAAACCCATATACAATACACTTTTGGATATCTAAATACACTTTTATTTTTAAAAAAATAAATACCAAAATACCTATAAAATAGGAAATATGGTTTTTCTTTGAATGAAACATGAAATATTGTAATTGAAGTCAAAATTAAAATAACATTTTTGGCAGTGGGAAAAGTCTTTTTCTTAATATATGTTAAAATAGAACATTCCTTTTATATTTTGTAAAATGTCAAAAGTTTCTGAAAAAATATTCCTTTTAAAAACCATTGAAGGAAAATCCAAAGTGGCTTAAAATTTCCTTTATAATTATTTTATGTCCATATAAAACATCTATGAAATAATTTTAAAAAAAATATGGACATGGAAGAGGAAAGATCTTTGTGGGACACTTAAAAATACTTTTAAAAGAAATTCCCTTACCTTGAGTCCAAAATTGTCTCATAAATTCTTTTATCTTCCTAAATAATAAACTTATGTTAATTATTTAATTAATTAAGAAAAATTTAAATGTTTATTATTCCTTTTATTTTATCTCTTACCAAGATATACACAACTAGTTTATCATTTAAGTTTACTTCAGAAGTTTTGATAGTATTCAACATATGTATCAAAAATGAATTCAATATATTGAATATGGTAAAAGTAGTAATTATTCCATCATTTATTGAATAATAATTATGATATAGTTATCATATTTATACATCAATTATACTTTTATAATCATTAATGAAATATTGTTATGAAAAATTAACTATATTACAATCATGGAGACAGTAGGATGTATGTACATATGAGTAACGTTTCTATTTTTAAATGATCATCTGGAAAGATGGTAAGTATTATTTTATCTTTCTATACGTATAATTATATCATAAATATAATTTTATTTCTTTAAATAAACATACATATATCATCCATGTGATTTCATTATTGAAAAACAATCACATCGCTTCGTAGAGGTGGTAGTCCATACATACACACGAACGACGTTGTCATTTTTCAATGAATAGAAAGGTAAAAAACAAATGAAATATTATGTTATCATAATGATAAATATTATATATAAACATTAATTTCATCATTATAAACTTCCTTTATAGGTGATTATGGAAAACAAATTACATTGGTTTGTGAGGAGGTAATCCTCTGTACACACGAACGATGGTTTTGATTCCCATTTGATGGAAGAGGAGAAGGATGTAGGATACTGCATGAAAATAATAACATATCATTATATGGTAGATAATTATTTTATTATATAATCATATTTTAATAATATTTTATGGATGTGGAAGAATAAATAAAACAAAATTCTCGGTTAAGAACGATGCCTCTTCTATGGATGACCTCTTTAGGTTTAAACCAAAATCCTTCCAAGGAGGGAATTATAATCAGACCAAGGATTCTATGACATGGGTATAGAAGTGAAGAATAGATTCATATAGGTATTTTTTGAACAAAAAAATCTTTTTAAGTGTGAACTGTATAATATAGGGGGTGGCCTTTTATAAGTGGAGAGAGGCCATACTTACATTTTTTGAAAATAAATTGTCATAATCAAATTTTACACACGTCATAGGGCTCTGAAACAGACCATTAGCAAGAAATATTTAAAATAAGGTATAAATATTTCCATAAAATATATTTTAGACAAGTTTTAAGGAAATTTTAACTCTTATATTTTTATTCTAACCCCCAGTAAACCCGTTTTAACCAAAATTGTGGTAAAATATTTTTACTGTTTTCACTATTCATTATGACCAAATATTAAGTGGAACTTAGTATATAATATAAATTATATTGATTCCAAATATTTAATCCATTTTATAAAATTCAATTCACATTATTGAAATAATTTAATTTAAAATAAAACCCACAGACGTGATGAAAATCAGTTTATCAAGAAATGTATTTTTCAAGTATAAGATAATATTATTCTACCTATATGACTAGTAATAATAATTATATGACAATAAATTAATATATATATATATATAATATAAAGTTCATTTGAATCATTCTTTATTAGGGTTTATTTTAATTAATTAAAAATAAGAAACATTGTGCACTTTAAAACAGTTTTCAGAAAAATGTGTTTTTAAATCTAAAAATAAATTTATACTAAAATACAGTATAAATATTATTCAAATTTAATTAATTGTATTAAATATAACTAAATAATATTTATTTTACTTTAAATACAATTCAAATAATAATGTTGCTTTTAAATTTCTTAATTTATTTAAAAGAAATGTCAGTTTTATAAAAAATCGATATTTTTAACTATTCACTAAAAATCAATATTTTCTAAAAGATCCCAAAATTTGACCCTAAGTTAATTTTTTATGTGTTTATTTTATAAATTAATCTCATTTTATAAATTAAATTTTATAAAATATCTATAAATTAATTAAAATATTTTCTCACAAAAATCAATAAAATTTATTTTAAAATAAAATGTATTTTTTAAAGAATAAAATGTCTATTAACAATTGGGTTCTTATTTCCTAAGAATTTATAAATACATATATATTTATTAGTAAATTTATATTAATTTTATAAATTAGTTAATACTATACATATGCTCCAAATTAATGGCTAGGTTATAATGTTCATACATTTCACAGGTCGTTTAATCTTGGTGTTTTATGTTGTATATACTATTGAACATAATGTTATTCATCCAAAATATTAGGGTGTTAAATTATAACCCCTTTAATAAATTGAATCCTCAAAATTTAAACTTGATCTTGATAATTAAAGGGTTAATAAAGCTTCTTCTTGATAAGAGATAAAAGAAAATGCGAAAGTCACCTCAAATAATTGATAACTAGGTTTAAAAATAGAATAAAATGGTAATAAGTGATAATATGGACATGGAATAAAATTTTAATTCCAAAATAATTATGGAGAGTGACCGAGATCATTTATCACAAGAATGTGAATGATCATAATAAAGTTAACAACCACAAAACCATAAAATAAATAGGTGTGAAGAAGACCATTATTTCAATGAAAATGAATGTAATCAGATAAAAGTTTTATTTTCAATATCCTTTTCCTAGATTTTAGGAATTTATGGAAATATACCTAATTGATTAGTATAATTTCATCCTTTATTCAATTTCCACCACAATCACAAATTTTTCTCTAGACGATGAGTATTCAAGATGAATATTTTTTTATGCCTGAATGAATAAAATCCAATTCTAACATATCAAATAATTCAACAAAAGGATAAAACTTTATTCATCCTATATTTAGACAATAACCAAAACTAAAATACTTATCATAAGGTAAAATTATCCCTAAAATGAATAAACATTTATATGATGAAATACAATATTAATATCTAAATACTCAAAAACAACACACATAGTTTATCTTATTAGATAAAAAATATCTTTAAATTATCTAAAATACTCCTAAATAATATTAAAACCCAAAAATTAGAATTTTTTATCACATATTCTTCTAAGGTTGATTTAACATTTGTCTATAAATAACACCAACGACTTTTAAAGTTTGATACCAAATATTCATATGCCTTAACCATATAATCTCTATGATATCTTAATAATTTCCATAAATAAATTGAATCCAAAAATCCACAATAAAATAATATATAACTTCAAAAGATAATTCAACCTTTATTACTCAAATAAAATCCCATAATGTTTTGTTTACCATAATCATATGAGGTTCCCAAAATCTTGAACTTCTTCTGAAATAACATAAATTACTTTTAAATCTCATTGTTATCTATATAATAAAACATATGGTCACAAAATAAACTTAATCATTATATTTAAAACTTTTTGAGTATGAAAAAATGATGCCATACTAACTAGGTAATCACATAGTCCAGTGGTAAGTTTTAAACCCATATCACTATTTGGTGGTGGGTTATGCCCTGGGCCTTACTAGATGTGACAGGTTGTCCTTTTTCTAAAATTGTACTAATATAATTCCTATAAAATTCCAAAAAATATGATTAAAATTATCAAAAATAATCTTAATAATTAAAGATCATATAAATCCTAACATTTATCAATACATTTGAACTTATTTAAACACAATGAAAAGAGTATTTTTCCTCAAATAATATTATTACATATTAAACTTAGGGTTACATATTCCTCAATTATCTATCAAAAATCTGTAAATGTATCCAAAATTACTCTCATCACATAAAATATCATATGATTATTAATGAATCTAAATATATGATCATCCATAAATCTACCACTACATCGTAACTCTTTAATCCCTATATGTAGACACGTTAATCACTCAACGCTCTTCATAATCCATTAACCATGATTTTCCATGTTATTTTTTAATATTTCGATCCTACAAACAAAAATATGAATCATTTCATGAGATTAAAAATTTCAAAACATAATCCAACATATAATCCATACCTTTCATATATCATTTCTAATATCCTTATCTTAAACTGTAATAGAATTAGGCATTGGTAGACATCTATCTATGCAATCTTTTTTATCTCGTTCTTGAGATTTCCGTATATGAAATTGATTTTCAAAATTTCTATACTCCCCACATTTAAAATATTAAATTGATACCTTGAGAATAATTGTATTCCCCTTAATATAGTTAACTGAATGCTTCATTTTTCCTTGATAGATTATTTATTTATTCCCCCATTTACCACATACAAAACACCTTAATATTCTCTTTAGATATTTTCTTGGGTACTTGTTGTCACATTATTAACACATAGGTAATTAAATATTTTACTTTTATGATAATCAACTTAACATCCATAAAGCTTAATTTCTCTCTTAACTGGTGCATTTTGGAACTCACCTAGGTTCACCTTGTTAATCATAACATGTGATTTCTAGTTTAGAATAACCATAAGAGTTTTCACTATAGCTTATATTCTATTTAGTTTCTCATTCAGACAACCACTGTATTTTCCTTCACATCCATTATTAATTTGTTTCCTATTGGATCTATCCATTTACAAAAAAAGTTGGGGTCAATATATCAAATAAAATAATAAACTACCTTATATAGAGCATAAATAATATTATATCCTTAACCATTCTATCCCCTATTCAAATATTTTTATTTATAAAAAAATAACCATAATTACCCTTATCATATTAACCATTGTGGTTATAGATTATTTTTAAATTAAACTCAAATAAAATATTAGCCTCTAAAGTTATCTAAACATTTTCTCTAATACCAAATATAAGTACCCAATGTTAAATATTACATATTCTAATGTCTTTAGACACTAATTTACTTTATTTCTTTACCAAATGTCATTTATGTTTAGATTTTTATAGAATTAGTTCATAAAACTTACATTAAAATATCATATTTTACAAATTTTAAACTTCTAAATAGTATCCATTTTTTCAATAATATAAAACTTTTAAAATAAAATATGTTTTCATTTCTTGAAATATCTTCATGGATTTCAACTTGACTACTTTTTTTCATTTACCCATCATTAAAACTAGTGAAAAAAAATTATAAATGTGGAATGATCACAAAAATATCACTATAGGGAATAAAAATAATAAAACCACTAATCCATTGAAAAACATTAAAACCAATAAAAACCATTTCTTAAAAACATACCTTTTACACTGAAATTTCATCATCATTCTTTTAAAATATAATTATCTTACCTTTTTAAAACACCTAATTTCTATGAAAACTCGTTTAAAAGAATAGAAAATTCATGTTGGTGTCATATATAAAATTCATGTTGGTCATAATTCTTTTCTAAATTTGAATTATAATATAATTCTATAGATAACATAATCATTACCAAATGTACGAGTGTGTTATAATGGGGATCACCCATCATATCAGGATCTATAATGGGGTTCAAACCATCATATATTGATATATAATGGGTACAAACCCATGTTATATGCTATATGGGGCACACAAGTTATTATAAAAAATTTCCAATGACCATATCATGAATAAAATATTTTAATATTACACCTTTTTGTTATAAAACCCTGTAAAAACTCTTTTAAACCCAAATGAAAAACACTTTTAAATATCAAAATACCCTTTTATTTAAAAATCCATTTTTGATACGAGAAAACACAGAAAAAGGCAAATGTTGTTTTAATTTTAATAAAACATGAAATATTTTAAAGGAATTCGAACTTCAAATAATGGTTACTTTGGAGGTCAAATTCATTGTTTCCATATATGTTAAAATAGAACATTCCTTTTGTCTTTTGTAAAATGTCAAAACATTCTGTAAAAATATTCCTTTTTAATAAATTTGAAAGAAATTAAAAATATACTTAAAATGTTATTTGTAATTATTTATGTCCATATAAAGATATCTATAAAATAATTTAAAAAAATATGGATATAAAATAAAAAAGAGTTTTAAGGGAAATTTAAAAAAAATTAAATAAAGTCCCTAACCTTGAGTCCAAATCATCGTGTATGTTCTTTATCTTATGTAATAATAAACTTATGATAATTATATACTTGGTTAATAATATTTTTCAAGATTTTTATTCCTTGAATTTTATATTTTACTATGTTATACATAGTTATTTAATCATTTAGGTTCACTTCAGAAGTTTTGACGGTATTTGTCTTATATGTCAAAAATGACTTTCTGTTAGATTGAATATGAAAAAAGGGGTAATTATTTCATAATATAAACAATAATAATAATGAAATAGTTATAATATTTATACAAAAATAATAATTTTAAAACAAATCATGAAATATGGTTATAAAAAATGAACTATGTTATAATCATGGAGATGATAGGTCATACGTACGCTTGAGTAATGTTTTAATTTTTCAACGATCATTATCGAAATAGGGTAAGTATTATTTTACCTTAATAGAAATATAATTATATCATAAATATCATATTATTTCTTAAAATACACATACATATTTCATCCATGTGATCTCGTGATGGAAAAAATAATCACATCGCTTCATGGAGGCGGTAGTCCACATGTACGCACAAACGACAATATCATTTTTCAGTGAATGAAATTGAAAAACTAATATATTATGATTTCAGAATTATAAATTTTTAATGAGTGTTATATGAAAACATTAATTCCTTAATTATAAATATCATTGAGAGGTGATTATTGAAAATGAATTACATTGGTTCGTGAGGCGGTATTCTGTTATACACACGAACGATGGTTTCATTTCCTATTTGATGGATGAGGATATGGATTTATGTTATTTAATTTAAATAATAAAATCTAAGGGTATTTTATAATATAATGTTATTATATAATCTTTTTTTAATAATATTTGAAGGTGTAGAAAGGGAAAATAAAACAAAGTTCTCATTTAAGAATGATACATTTTCTTCAGACGACCTCTTTTGGTGTGAACCAAAATCCTTCCTTGGAGTGTTTTATAAAAAATGATTATGTAAAATGGGGAGGTATGTGATTAAGGTATTTGGTTATTTATTTTATAAACCAAAATTATTTGTAAGTGTTAGGTGTAGAGGATTGGTGGTGGCCTTTTATAAGTGGGGAGAGGGTGTATTTGAATTTTTGAAAATAAATTGATATACGCATGTTTTACACATGTCTCAAGGATTCAAATGGACCATTTTCAATACATGGATAAATTAAAGTATAAATATGTCTATAAAATATATTTTAGATACTTTTTTAGGTCATTTTAATTCTTATATTTTTAGTTAAACCCCTCGGTAAACCAGTTTTAACCCTAAGTGCGGTAAAAGATTTTAAATGTCTTCACTATTTATTATGATATAAAATTAAGTTTAAATTATTATATAATATAAATAATTATGATTAAAATTATTTAATACAATTTATAAAATTAATTCAATATAATTGGTATAATTTAATTTAAAATAAAACCCATAGACATGAAAAAAAAGTGGGTTTTTAAGAAATGTTTTTTCCGAGCATAAGATGGTGTTATATTAAATTTATGACTAGAAATAATCATTATATGAATTTATATTAGTATTTATAGAAATATAATATATAAATTAAATTTAAATAATTCCAAATTATGTTTTATTTTAATTAATTAAAAATAATAAACATTATTCTCTTTAAAATAGTTTTCAGAAAAATACGTTTTTAAGACTAAAAATAAAATTATACAAAAATACAGCATAAAAATGATTCAAATGTAATTATTTTATTAAATATATCTAAATAATAATTATTTTACTTGAAATAAAATTAATATCATAATGGTACTTTTAAATTACTTAACTTATTTCAAATAAATGGTCGTTTTACAAAAATTGGTATTTTCACTATTCAAAAAATCAATATTTTCCAAAAAATACCAAACTTTTTCCCTAAGTTAATTTTTATATGATGAATTAAAAAATTAATTTCATTCAATCAAATAAATTTTATGAAATATCTATTAATTAATTATATTATTTTCTCAAAAAATCAGTAAAATCATTTTTGAAGAAAACATCTTTTTGGAATAATAAAATGAATTTATAAAAAATTGACTGCTTCTTTCTTAATAATTTATCAATATATATATATATTTAAAAGTACCTTCTTATACATTTCATAAATTATTTAATACTATCCATACCAACCAATTTAAAGGATGGGTTATAATAGTCACATATTTCATGGGTTGTTTAAACTCAGGGTTGTGGGTCATATATGTTGTTGAACATAATGTTCTTAATTAAAAATATTGGGGTGTTAAAAATAGTGACAATTAATTTATAGAATTTAATATTTTAGTAATTCATTTAAAATCCTAGTGTGAATTTATTTTGGCTGAAAGAGTGAAAATATGTGTCTCAAACAATGAGAAAATTGAATGGTTTTTTTAATAAATTTTTAGTAGTTTTTTTAAACATTTTTTTTATAATTTTATTGTTTTAATGTTATTTTTATTTTAAAACATGTTCCTTCCCTCTAAATAGAACTAAAATTTTTATTATAGCATTAATTAATGTGATCTCAAAATTCAAATTTATTTATATACCCTATAAAATACAAGATAGTAGTGAGTTAATGTTTTATTCATAAGGAAGGATAGAAATGAATGTGTGTGACCAAAACAATAAAAAACCAAAAAATTATCAGAACAAAAAAACATAAACAGTGGAAAATGATGAAGTTAAAGTGTGTTGATTTTGTGAAATTAAATGTAAAATGTATTAATAATTGTGGAAAAGGTGAGTAAATGAGAAACTAATTACAAATGAGAGGAAGAATAACCGATGTTGATGTTAGTAGAATATAACTATACTAAATTGACATAAAATATTTCTATTAAGGATTTAAGATAACACTGCTTTGTTTTTAACAGAGAATGAAAATTTTTAAATAACATAAATCTCATTAATTTTTCTTCACGGCTCAGTCAAGCCTCCTAAGAAAATGATGTGTCAATCAAAACATAGAAGATGGATTATTTAAAAATAAAAAATAGAATAATAATCCTTATCCACTTGTAAATACTTCATATAAAGTTCAAAGGCTTATAAATTCATTACCACCACCTCTCAGTACTTATATTACTGTAAATTAATACTCATCATGAACAAAATTAAGACCAATGAACAACAGATCACAATAATTAAATTGTATAAACATGAGAAAAATAGATTAATTATTTAAACTCATTCTATTATGATACACTTGAAACAATTAAGTACACATTTTCACAATGACAAAAAAAAAATTCATCAACACATGTATCTCAAGAACAGTAGAACAAATAAGTAAAAACAAGAGATGATAAAGCTTCACTGTATTAAGATCATATTATCTCTTAATCTCTCAATCCTTCATCTCATTCCTTTAGAATGTTCCTCTTTATTGTTCACTCTTTATGATCAGATATCCTCCCCATTGTGTTCTCTCCTCCTTTCAAAAATAAACTTTGGAATTAAATCACTAACTATCATTAGATCAGAAGCTGGTTATCTAAGTGGAACCTTATGGTTGGTCCTTATACTCTATTTCATGTGATAGAAAAGTGATATTGGTTTTCCCCATCTAACTGATGTGATAGTCACATGATTATTTGACTCAAACAAAAAGTATGAGGAATATAGAAACAAATCCTCCAAAATTGGAGAACACTTATTAGGCATTTATAGTAGATTCAATAATATTACAATTCATTTCCAATATTATTTTAGTTGTATCATTTTTATTCATATTTTATTTTTCAATTATAATTAACATATTCAAGTTATTTAATTACTTCCAAGCCTGAAAAAATATTTTCCTGGTGAAGCTCTCATTTATGAGGCTCAATGTAGTGGATTGAGGCCATAACATTCTGGAAAACCATACCTCACTCTTCACAAACCCCGGTCTAAGTAAACCATATTTTATAATCTTATTCATTCCTCACTAGATTCAATAAAGTACTCATCTCAATTCAGAAAAGACATCCAGACTGTAGGCTCAAGGTTAGTTCCCCTAATTTATCTCATCTTATATTTCATTGGATTTGTCTTGGTTAATCATTTCAAACATCAAATTTAGACCATAATAGAGGCATTTCAAATAAAACCTTAGATTAATGCATCTTCAGTGATATAATCATGGCATCCAAAGATAGAGGTCTCTATTTTCTTTGCATTATCGTGTAAGAAAATTAAAACAAGTGAACATGGGTGATGACCTTGTATCAATTTATAGTTGGATTCCAAAATAAGATTCTTCATCTAAGTAGGCTTCTAAAATATAATATCAACTTTTTTTGTTTTATCATTAATTTTAAATTAATCTAGTATGAAATTTAACTTTAAAAGCATGGTAGTCTAAACTTGATTCATCAAAAAATCAAAGTCATGATGTTGGGTTCACTAAGCTGATGGAGTTCATTAGGGTTCATAAATCAAATTAGATCATCTCATCACAATAATCTTCAAATCAGGTTTTTACTTTGGTTGTTTTCTATTCCTCAACAATTTAGTCATTGAACTTAGATAGATTCAGCATAAACCCAAATTTCAAGTTGGATCAGCCTCACTTATTGATTATTGGTGATTATAGTGAGGTTACATCAAACAAGTTTGACCAGCAATCCTAGATACAAGGTAATCTCAGCTCACATAAACTTTACCTTGGTTCCTTGTCTTCACCACTTTTATGATTAGTTATAATAATCAATCTCAAATGGGTAGTATATACACCACATGAAATAAAAAATAATTATTATGTTATAGGATCATATCCCTAGTGAATAATATGTAACATCAAAATATGTTATCATAGATGAAAAAATATTTTAAAAGATCCTTAGAATATTTCATGATGAAAATACCCTTTTCATATTGAAATGAATCTAAAAAATTAAAAAAAATATAATAAAAAACATTTTATTTGAAAATAATGATGAAAAATTTTAAATTAAGGTTCAAATAATTGAGTAGTTATGATGGTGGGAAATTGTTTTAATATCATAATAATTAAAAGAACAAAGATTTTGTTCACACCTTCAGTAAAAAGATACACGTTTACAAAACAACAAGAATATTCCTTTTAAAAAAATTTATAAAAAATATTATGGTTTTTGAAAATTACTTTAATCAATCATTTTATTATAATAAAAACATTTATAAAAACATTTTAAATAATATATGGACATTTAAGAAAAAATTACCTATATAATAGAGAAAAAAATTATTTTCCATGAAAAAAATATTTCATTATTTTGAGTGCTTAGAGAGAGGGAAATAAAATTAAAACCATTTATTTTAAAAAATAACTACAGTATAATAAATTAAATAAAATTTAGGAGAGATATTTCATATAACTTCATTATTAAAATTTTAAGCATAAACAATCTCTATAAAAATGATATTGTAAAAGAAAACCCATACCACTTTGGTAATTTTGAATCATAACCCCTTGAAAAAATATCTTAAAATAAAAATGTAAATATCGTTAATATATTTAGATTAATTATAGAACATGTAAAATGGGTAGTATATACACCACCTGAAATAAATAAGTGGTGAATGTGAAATTTTTCTCATGGAAATAAAAGTGAGACAGGAAATCCTTAGCTTAAGATCAACATGCTTTGTAACCACTCTAAAATCATTTATAATAAACTAAAATTTATTATAATTATATACTATAACATTTAAAAAACTTATAGTATCATATATGATCAACTTATAACATTTCAACACATGTTTATTAATCATTCTTTATTAAAATCCTCATTTCTAGGTGATACCAGTTTCATTTTTCATCTATGTTTTGGTCCATCAGTTATGGTCCTTGCACTTTGATCATGTTTTAATAATATATATAGTCTTAATCATTTCATAATTATCATATTTAATCATTATATATAATTTTTTAACCATTCATATAAATTTGTGAAGAAAAATAAATTACATTACTTCATGGAGACAGTGGTCTGTATGTACACATGAGTGATGCTTACACTTTTTGATAGATGAAATGAAAGAAAAGTAGATAATAATTCACCTTTATATAATAATTATTATATTATATATATTCATTAAGTATATCTTTATGACCACCCATGTAAATCAAAAATAAAAAATGAATCACGCCGCTTCTAGGGGTGGTAGTCCAAATATACGCACAACTGACGTTATCATTTTCTAATGGATTAGAAGGTAATAAGGTAGACAAGATATTATGATTATAGAAGAATAATTATTTCATAAATATCATTTATAAACATTAAATCCATCATAATAACTAACCATTAAATATGGTCATGTAAAAATAATCATATCACTATATTGAAATGGTAGTCCACACATGTGCATGAGCAATACTTTCATTTCCCATTTGATAGATAAGAGATGGGAAATGTTTATTCCATAATACTTAAATCTCAAAATATTTATTATACTGGATTCATCATGTTATGGTAGATACAATAGGTTTAGATTAGGTGGAAGGATAAAAAAAATTAAAAGAGAATAATTAATATTTATACCTCTTATTTAAGAAATCCCCTTTAGTTTAAACATTAATCCTTAAAATATTGGTATTAGGAGAATACCAGTGTAAGAACCTGGTTTTTATATCATGTATGTATTATTTAAATTTTTGGTTAAATCCATGTTTTAGTCATCTTATGTCTTAGAATCAGAAATTGTACCTCAGGGTGGGTTTTTTGTATTTGGAATGAAGGAAGGAGGGGAATTAAGTATGGATACAGGCCAAGTACACAACGTGTATTAGAAATACATAATTTGTATTCAATACATGGCGTGTATTGGCATGGGTAGGCTAGTTCATGACATGTAATGTAATTTCTCTAGAAGGAAAATCCACATTACACAATGTGTGAAGAATTTACATGTCATTTAAATGTAGTGGGGTGTTTTTAAGGGGGTGGATCCCCTTTTTCTTTTCATTCCCTCTCTAATATCTTTATCTCTCAAAGAAATACATATCCTCCCTTTGACATCCCTTGAATCCTAAATCTAGGCTTTGAATCCATTCCTCCATCTTGACTCCAATTCAGCTTATGTTCATCACGTTGTATGCATGTCAATGAGTAATCCATTCATCTTGTACCTTTATTCATTTGTCTTAATCTCGATGGAGTTATTTTGGTGAAGGCTCATATGCCCTATTTTTTAGGGAGTTTTTCTTTTTCTTAGTTTTATTCAGATCTAGACTAAACCAAAGGCTGATACTAGATGATTGGTCTTCTATAGGCATAAGGTAGGAGGTCTATTACTTTTCCCTAAAAGTATAATAGTTTATTAATTATCATTATTGTGTGCATGCTGGTTTCATCGAGAATTACCTTAATAATTCATATGACTTAATTATACTCATTGTTATCAAATTATAAAGACTTATTGATACCTTTTCATCACACTGGTACTTCAATTCCTTCCACCCAATTAGGGACTGTACCATGTTATGCCTTATTAACCCCTTTTTATAGACCATTTAGGTGTGTTTTTGGGGGGAGGGTGGGTTCTGGAAAAATGCCCAGAACCCTGCTATTTATTCAAACAAAAGAAGCATATAAGTTACATGAGTTGAAATGAGGGCAATTTTCTAGAATCTCTAATAAAAAAAAGGAATCAAATTCGGTGGGAGATCATTCCTCCAAGTGATCTCATGAGATACTCCCATGTTGGAGAGACTGTAGGCGATTTTGTTTGCTTCACGAAAGGTGTGTGTAGTGATGAAGTTGAGACTATTGAGAAAGTTGATGCAATTAATCCATCGGGGGTGAGAATCCATGCAAGGTGACTCACACCCTTCCAGATGGCTTACACAATGGTAGAAGAGTCACTCTCAATCCAGATGTTCCTCCAGTTGAAATGTTTTTGAAAAATTGATGGCATGAATGATACCCAACATTTCGGCCTCCGGAGAAAAAGCAATGCTGCAGCTTTCATAGAAACATCCGAGAATCTGATCAAGATGGTCCTTGAAAACACCTATGCATCACGAAGGTCTAGGGTTTCCTTTCGAGGCTCCATCAACGTTGATTTTAATCCATCCAGGAGGAAGATCCTGTCAGAAGACTTAAATAGTGTATTTTGGTTTTGGATATATTCTAGTTACTCCAATACGGTGGAGGGTTTCAAGATCAATGACAAAATTGTCACAATGGTCTTTTTGGATCATGGAAGCCTCTTTGATGTCAATAAGTATCCTTATTTTACCTGTATTTAGTTTAAAAGAGATATTGTTTAAAATGAAATAATTTCTACCATACCAGAGGATATGCAGAAGCTCTACAATGGCAGTGAGAAAAAGGTTTCTAATTTTCGGTGACCTTGAAAGCTCAATCGTCCTTTTCAACTACGAGAAAATAAATTTTTCCAAAATCCATCTACACTCAAAGTGGTCAAAAATGTAATGCCAAAGAGCAATAGGTGACTCATAAGATAAAAATAGGGGGTTTATGTCCTCCCGATGTTGGTTGCACAATCTACATTTAGAGCAAAGATTAAAACCATAAGACTAAAGACAACCATCGGTAGGAACTTTTTGGTGAGTAGTTCAGCAAATGAGGTTAAGACGAGAAGGTTTTATCCAAGCCTTATTTAAATTGGCGATCCAGCTGATATTATCATCAACGTTAGAGAGATGGTGCTTATAATATGTTTTGGAGTCCAACAAGCCATTTTTAGTTGGTTCCCAAAGTAGAAAGTCATCATTGTAAGTGAACTAATAATTCTCAAAAATATCCTTAATAGAATTTTAAAGATGAGCACCAAAATAATTGATCACGTCCCTGATGGAGTAGTTAGTTGGATCAGGAGAAAAAGAAGTAGTCATCTCTGATATAAGAGGGGAACTAGTCTAGTTATCAAACCAAAAATTTAAAGTGGATTATTTATTAACAATACATCTATAATTTTACAAGATAGAAGAATAAGAATATTTAATTGAGGGCCAGATAGAGGAAGACATGTAGTGAACATTACCAGATTTAAGCTTATCAAGAAAACGAGTTCTGATAAATTTCAAGGAATGAGAGTTATTATTAATGAGGGACTGTATAAATTTAGCCTATAGAGCCTCATTAAAGGTTTTAAGATTTTTAATTCCTATACCACCTTCTTCAATAGGCTTACAACAAGAGGTCCAAGAAACCGTGACCAATTTTCTCTCCAAAGTGATTCTACTCCAGATGAAGTTCCTTATAGCTGCATTTAAGCATTTAATAAGACCCACCGGCCACTTGTAGACCATCATGGAGTAATCCAATTTTGAAACAATGGTGGATTTCACAAGTAAAACCCTTCCTGCCATTGAAAGGGATTTTCATTTCTAGGAAGAAAGTTTTTTATGAATTTGATCCACTATGTGCTGGAAATAAGATGATTTGGTTCGGCCCCAGAAGATGGGGACGCCAAGGTAAGTGAAGGGAAGTGAACCTCCCTTAACCCCTAAAACATCGGTGAAATGTTTTTTCCTGTTGAGGGGGAAATTTTTACCAAAATAGATAAAGGATTTATGCCAGTTAACACACTGACCAGACACCTCTTCATTGTGAGAGATGATGGGTTTAAGGTTATTGATATTTCTTTTGTCCCCCTAGAGGAATAAAATGATATCATCAGCATAAAGAAGATGAGAAGGTGCCTGTAAATTTCTAGAGTCAAGAATCGGTTTGATTTTTCCTTGATCAACATTGAAGGATATAAATCTGCTAAGATAGTCTTCCAAAATAGAAAAAATGATAACAGAGAGAGGGTCTATTTGTCTGATACCCTTGGTGCTTTTAAAGTAACCTCTAGGAGAGGCATTGATAAGAATGGAAATATAGGCTAAATTGAAAATGGTTTTGATTCTATTGAAAAAAGTGTCATTGAAACTGAAACTAGAAAGAAATTTAAAAATAAAGTCTCAGTCAATCATGTAAAAGGATTTAGTAATATCTAGTTTAAGAGTAACATTTCCACCTTTAGTGTTTCTATTCAATAAATTGGTGGATTCAGAGGCAAGACAAATGCAATATTATATATATCTACCTTTAATGAATTCGAACTGGTTCCAAGAAACAATTCTGTTTCTAATAGCAAATATTTTGTTGGCAATAATCTAAGTAATAATTTTAAAAAGAGATTTTAAGAGGGCGATGGGTCAGAAAAGGTGAATTTCATAGGCATTTTCAATTTTGGGAATAAGAGTGATAAATTGAGAATTTAGACCATAAGGAATAACCCCTTTTTCAAAGAAGGTTCTGATTAAGTTACAAACATCATTTTGAATGAAATCCCAGTGTTTTTGGTAAAATCCGTTATTAAATCCATCAGGTCCAGGGGAACTATCTGGATTACGGCCAAAAATAGTGTCTTTAATTTCAGAATAAAGAGGGATGTCATTAACTAAACAATTATCTTCAAAACTAACCATGTTCGGAATAATATTAGGCAAGATTTCTTTGTTGGTATTGGGTCCGTTGAAAATATCAGTGAAATAGGATACAACATGATTGGAAATCCCTTCTTCCGTATTAATGAGGTTACCCTCAACCCTTAAATAGTATATAGGCCTACTATATTTACTAGCTCTTTGAAGGGAGTTATAAAATTTGGTCTTCCTATCACCATCATTGAGCCATTTAGATTTGAAAATTTTCTTATTTAAGTTATCTTTAAAGATGATCAAAGAGATTAATTTAGCAGAAATATTGATTTCATTTTGGGGGTCAGTTAGAAATCCGGATATGTTGTTATTATTTTTAATAAGAGACAAATATTTCACCAAACTCTGAATGTCTTTATCTATTAAGTCAAATTTGGTTTTTCACAACTTTTTAAGAATAAGTTTGATATTTTTCAACTTAGTGGTGCAAAAAAAGGAGTCATTAGAGTTACCCATGTTATCCCGGGAAGAATTGATTAAAGAGACACATTCGGGGTCCAATGACTAGGCCAAATTAAATCTGAAAGGAAAAGATAGTTTCTGAATATTTTGAAGAATATTGACTAAAATCAGGTGATGATTTGAGGCAACTTTGTTCATAGTAAAACTAGATATCTGGTTCCATTTATCAACAGATAACTCATTAATTAAATCTCTATCGAGCTTACTCGCCACTAAATGATTATCATGATGTCTATACCAAGTAAATTGGGAACCCACTAGGTTGACCTCAATAGGATTATTGTCCTCTATAGAGGCTTTGAATTCTCTAGAAGAAATAGAAGAGAAATATTGGCCAAGTTTTTCGGTGGGTGAGAGAATAGAATTGAAATCCCCAACTAAGACCAAGGGGTCATGAATTTTGGAATTGAGAGTGGAAAGCTCATCCCAAAGATGTCTTCTATACTGGTAATTATTTTTGGCATAAATAAAAGTATTTAAAAGATGTGTGTTATCCCAAAAGTAATCACAAGTCAAAGCTTGCTCAGAAAGACTGAAAATATGAACATTCTGAAGAGATGAGTGATAAAAAATCCAAACAGAGTCCGCAACATTACCATTGTTACAGGCACCTAAGAATGAAAAACCATAATTGAAAAGATGCATGAATTTAGGTGAAAAATCACCTTAGGTTTAGAAATAACAAGAAACATAGGGCGATGAATATTAATGAATCTTTTTAAAACATAAAGGGTGTCAGGGTTAGCAATACCCTGATAGTTCAAATAGAGAATATGCATTAATGCTTGTTCCTGGGGTTTGACCCCCCTTTCTTTTTCTTTCCATAATTTTGCCCTCTGGTTTTCCTATGGGATATGTTCTTACTAGGACTATAGGTTTTTTCAATTTTTCCAACAGGAGAAGCAAATTTTTGAACTCCTGCCTTGTTACTAACAGTCAAATTGCAAGAAGAAATCAGGTCAGAGCAAAAGGGTGCCCCTGAAAATATAACAGTTTCAGAGGGACCCAAGACAAGGGGATCCTGAGGGTTGGTATCTTCCTTAACTAGGATAGAGGGTACCTCTGTGATAGTGTTAGTTTTAGAGGGTTCTGAGGCTGAGACATCTTGGGAGATGTCTCCAACCTTAGCTGGGGTGAGAACCTATAGGATATCAATGTCCAGAAAATCAGAAGAGACCGATCCCTACTCTTTAGTTGAGGCAGGACAGTTGAGAGAAGAAGATATATTGTCAGTGACCACTGGAATAATGGGGACAACACTACGATTAAGACCAACTATTTTCCAATTCAAATCCACATTATCAGAAATGGGAACCTATTGTAATTGAGTAGGGGAGCAGGTTGGCACAAGACTAGGGGTGAGGGTGAGGGCTGGTTCCCAGAAGAAGACCTAGCCTCACTTATTTTCAAATGGGTATCTCCCATGATTATGTTTAGCTGTGAAGATGAAACTAGAGGGTAAGATTAAGGTATATTACCATGACCCAAAGTTAGAGAAGACTCAAGATCAGTTTTTAAATGAGACTCTATTTCAGAAAGAGGATTCTGATGAATCAGAATGACCTCATATTCCAGATTTTGTTTAATGGTTTGTTCCTCCAGTTCTTTGTCTTATTCTTCCACTAAGTCATCCAAAGATACCCCAGGATTATACTTAGGTTTAGAAATCCATTTTTAGTGATATTTTTGGGAGGTCCTGTTTCATCAGGGCAGGGGGCCTTCTCTTTTCTATTTTTTCTAACTTCAGTTGAATCAGAGGAATTATGTTGATTGGAGACTCTATGAACCATTCTACAATTAAGGATGGAGTGTCCAATAATCTTACAATAATCACATAAGGAAGGCAGGTTTTCATATTCAAGACTGATAACAGTCTTATAATCCCCAGCATTGAAAGAAATGGTTTTAGGTGGTTTATTTTCAAGGTTCACTTCAATTAAGACCCTAGAAAACATTCCAAGATCATCATGTATGGTCCTTTGATCAATTTTTATAGGAGTTCCAATGCAGGAAGATAGATCATTAAGTATCCTAGGGTGCCAAAAATGCCAATTAAGGTTCTGGAATCTGACCCAAACCTGGGAAGTTTTTCCTCTCTGTGTATTTGGGTTAAAGGAGAAGTCACATTCATATATTCTGAGGAACCCGGGTTTTAGGTTAAGATTTCATATTCTCCAAACTCTATCTAAATCCTCCTGTGAAGTGATGAGGAAGTGAAAAAAACCTCTTCCTAAAGGGATCAACTTCTAGTTTGTAATACTCCAGCAAATAGAAATTTTTTGCTTCAATTAATTGTAATACCAGGGTTTTCCCCCTTTAACATAAGAAATACGACCCATAACAGAGAACTTACAGAGGGTTTGTCACTGTGAAATCGCCTCTGGGTCAGCTTCGATGGTGAAACCTCCATCACTCAGATGTTTCACAATCGAGTGATATTTTACACCTGAAAAGAAGCAGAATGGGAACCTTTAAGGGCTTCAAGAAATGAAATACCTCGCGGGGCCATGTTTGAAGCATGTGAAAGAGAAGGAGCTTCAAGAGCTTTCGCTAGTTCAGATACTCCCAGATTTGAGATATCATTCATGTGTGTTTTTATACATGGCCTTGTTAAGTTAAGTGTTCCTTAATAATTAAACAAACCATTAAAATATTTATTTTCAGGTATATTTATAGATATCACTTGTCTTAGACCTTTATAATGAATTTAATTATTTTCATTTCCAATCTAACCTTGTCACCTTGGATGAAAGGTAATGGAATGAACCTAGTGAATTAATAATTGGAAAGTATATATATATATATATATATCAATTGTCCATTTTTTTTATATTTTGGTATTGGTTTCATTTCCATATTCACATTTTCATGATTATTGAAAGGAAATGTAATGAATCTAATAAATTATTAAGTGACTTAAATGATAAATGGTTTCATGTCCTTGATTAACCTTGTCACATTGATGAAAGGTAATGGAATGAACCTATTGGATTATTAAATGAAATGACTATTACATGTAATTAAATTGAGTAATGAATTATATATAGGGTTCTTATTTCATATGGACCTTTTTATCTTTATAGGATTGGTCATACTTGAGCTAGATTTGGATTCCTATAGGAATTCCTTGAGCACTCAGAGGACGCAATTCCAATTAAATGAGCTGGTTTCCAAGGGAGATGCCCACCTAGGAACATGGTATTTATATACTAGAATATGCATGGAATTAAAATGTAGGATCCCTCACCACCTCTTAAAATTTTAGTATGCCTTGGATACACTCTCTGGATACATCTTCGTCTCTTTGGACACGTGGAGCGATGGATTCACACCATTGGGCCCAGTCATGCTTAGCCCATGATTACCATAGACAAGAACCTTAGACTCGGTTAAGATCTTTCAAAGTGGAATACCTTGGGAATTTCTCCTTGGATAACACTCATACCTCTTCATAGCTTGACTACATGAGATACTTCTATGGGTTAATTGACCCTTAAGGTCAAGGATGCCTTGGTTTCACCTTGGATCCTAATTTATTATTATCTTAGTCTATTTTTGTGTTAATGAAAGTTTCACATAGTTTATCTATTTGAAATGAACTTAAATGATTTAATTAAATGATCTCATGTTCATATACATTACCAACTTATGCTAAAGTAGGCATGAGTTATTTTTTTGGAATTTCTTTAAATTTAGATATACCAGTACACTACTCAATTTATATTCATTGACTAAATTTGTATAGAGGTAGTTGGTGGTGGCCTACTAAGATTTATCTCACACCCTATCCATGCCACCATTGGTACCTGAGAAGATTATATGATCATAGTTTTGGATAAGGTGAAGTTTCCCACCTTATAAACCTAACTTGCTTTCTTTCTTTTGGATGGGAGCATGGTAGCAGCTGACCAGGCGAGTTCTCGGGTTTCTTGGATTATTTTTGGCCTTTTTGTTCTTTTGTATGGAATTTAATTTTTTGATTTCCTGATTCTATGTATAAATTTTTTCATGTTTTATAGATATATGTCATTACATTGTCATCTTTTGTATATGATACTCTTTAGATTTTGAGTTGATTATTGTTGATGGATGTTTATTCTTACTTACAATACCATATTTATTCTACTAAAATGATATTTTTTATTCATTTATTATTATATATTTTTTATGATCCACTCTTAAATGAGGGTATAGTATCCCCACCTATTCACCTTAGGACATCACTACTAGTTGGTAGCCTCTGGAATACAAGGAGGCACACTTGTGGATCTGTGGAAAACTTTATTTGGGGAACCTTTGAGTGAAACCCAGATTGAGACGTAAAAAAGTGATATCAGAGGGGGGTTTTCCTTTATTTTCTTTTATTATTTAGGAAATTTACAAAGGGGATTAAGAATATTATGTAAATTAATTGTAATTCATTCCTAGGAGTAGCTAACCCATGTTTAGGGTAAATACCATGCTTCCTAATAATAGGAAATTGTTCTTTTGTATTTCACTTATTACATTTGATATACTTTCACCATTGGGTGAAACACATGGATTGTGGTATTTATTATGCTTATAGATATTTTTCTCTGGCTTGGTACAACAAGTATCACTGTTACATGGATCATTATAGGCACCCATAATTCACATTCCATCTATATTGGTTTATTTCACTACTTGAATTACTTGTGTCGCATGTGATTGTTGGGTGAGCCATGATTGTTATATATTCCTATGATTCTAACATATTCTTTAGGGTAAATAAATTGGTTATTTAAAGTGTTATAATCAATAAAAATAGTTTTTTTGTATATAGTTTGATAGTGGAATCTTCAATGTCTTGTTTTTACCCATATCAGCTATGTACCTCTTATTACAAGAGTTGGTATTTGTATGTGATCACAGGATTACCAATTTCAATTATAAGGTGTATGGGTCCTTATGAATTGGGATGGGTAATTCAATGAGTTGAACTATTAAAATTTTTTCTTGTTATATTATAAGACTGAATGTAAGGTATCTAATTTGAAATTAGATGGGTGTCTATTTTTGTTATAGTTTGTATGGGACTTTATTAACTGGGAATAATGATCTAATTAACAAAAAAATTATATATATATATATAAGTAATTATAAACTTTAAATGTAAATCTTGACTTATAAAATAAAATGGTTTCCAGTAAATGAATAGGAAAGGTGTAATTGAACCTTTACCTATTGGAACCCCTGTAAATTAATACTAGAACAATTACCAATACCTTGGCCTTCTAATAAAGAATTTAGGGTAGTAACTTGGGTAGTAATTCCTATTATTGTGATTTACTTCTTATAGTGATGTAATCTACTTTCAAATATTATTCTGAGGTGTGTGATTAGAATTTTTAGATCTGTGCCACCATTAAGGCCTCTGGTCATGCACCAAGAGGGTGGATATGACCATGCTATAGAGATAATGAAACATTACCCATGGTAGTTTCCTATTCTTCAATCTCTATAGCCTAGATACACCATGAGAAATTAGGGTTAAACCTATATATGTAACACTCGAGTTTCCAGAGAGAAGAATGGGAGGTATGGAGCTCAGAGATTTTGGCATGAACTCATTCCTTATAGATCTACTAAACTATGTCTTGCCTGAGAGTTCTGATGTCATAGAACATCTCATACATGCTGAAAATAAGAACTTGGAATAGATAATCTACTCGAAGGTCGCCCTCCAAAGCAGCTTCCAGGAACTTCCCTAAGGCTAGGAAATTTTCAGATAGAGTGAAACAGAGGAAGATACTTTCATGATACTTTCCCCTATGCCTATACTTTGCAAATCATTCATTTTTCATACACTGATAAACATAACTATCTCCTTAATAGGACTGAAGTACATTTGGGCTGATGGGCACTTGATAAAGGTGTTCGCAGGTTAGATTTAGGTTTTCAAAAGTATGGTACTTGACAATTATGGTCTCTAATAATTTAGTATGGAGATACAAGAGTTTGGTTGGTGAACCTTAGCCTTCAATATAAAATATTTAATAAATAATTATACTTATTAAGGAATAAATAAATTTTTAGTCTTGTTCTAATTTTCCAAAGTTGTCTAAACCGATCCTCTAATACCAAATGTGACGACCCCAACCCCAAAATCTCGGAGTTGGTGCCTAAAACATGGTGTGTAAATTTTTTATAAAAACATACAGATAAAAATTACACATCTCATTCCATCACAGATAATTTTTCGGTTTAGTTTCTGGAAAACTAGATACAACTGATACATTTCTTCAAAAACATGACAAAGATAAACTTCATATTGTTTCCATCACATAGAAGTACTCAAATCTTGACAAATCTACTAACCCTGTAAAAATAAATTGAAAATGTAGGGTGAGAATTTAAAATTCTCAGTAAGGGGTTTTTAAAACAAATTAATGAAATTCCTTTTTAAAACAAAAAATATTTGAAATAATTACAAAACATTTTCTTAAAAGGAAAACAATACTTCTTGAAACACATCATCAATATTTTTCAAAGGTTACTTGAAGAAATTTTTAGGAAAATATCTTACACAAGAATTATATATTTACTTAAAATCTATAGGTAAAACATATATCAGAGTGTGCATACATGTAAAATAATGTATGGAATGATGCATAATCTAGAAATTGATCGAGCTAATTTAAAGGTGACAAGAAAGGATGAAGGTACACATTAACACTTTTTCAGAATTTAATAAGTAAAAATATCATGAATTACTTAATAATTAAAATGAAGTTCATTAAATTCCAAATGTAAAATCTAATTCTGTATCAAAAATCTGATAATAGATTCTACACTTTCCTTATAAAACATACCAAGTACATACTTCATTATGCCATATGAATTCGTCACCATTATCATAAGTGAAATATTATTAACCAAGGGATATTCTACTAGTCGAATAATCACATATTTGGTCATATACTAATAAATAATGAGAGAATTTATAATGACAAACTTCAAAATATCTTTGTCAAGGCCTTAAGCCAAGACCATACATAATCATTCTGTTAAGGCCTCATGCTAATACAATAGGGGTAAAAACCCAACATAATTTTTCTCATGAGACTCAACTTTACCCAATGCATTGGATCTCTATCTAGGCACACCCATCATATCATATAAGTCCAATACATTCCTTATATGTCAAGTATGGTCTTATATTCAATGTTCCCCATACCACATTGAATACTTACATTCTTAATCCATGAGTTATCAAGAGAGATAAATTTAATTCTTGCATACATATTCATAAATGAAGTGAATTATGCAATAAATGTTAAAATGGGTGGGTTTTCCAATTTTAGGTTATGGCTACATCAAATTTAACAGTGACATGCATAGACTAAAAAGACATTATTTTTCACATGTGATAATAACTAGTGCACATAAAATAATGGATGGTCACATTAAAACCCTTGTCACATGAATGTGAACCTTTTTCATACAAAAATTTACATATTTTTTAATTTGTGATACTTGTTATTCGAGTTTAAACCATACACTATTAATAGAAGTGTCAAACAAGTTAAATCGCAAACTTTTATATTCAACAGAATCATTTGTGGAAGATTCATCATGAATTAATATTTAATAGTTATGATTGTAAAACTTTAATTTCATGTGAGGTATTAAAACATAAGAAAATAAGTGGGAACACCTCACTATATGTATTTATGCATGTACATATATGTGTTAACAAAAGATAATTCCACCTTTTTATCTTATAATTATAAATTGTGTTTTTACATGTAATGATATCAGGTTAATGATCCCTCTTAAAAATATTGGCATACAATAACAAAACAAGGTTTTGATATTTTTTTCCATTATTAATTTGTACTCATGTTCATAAATTCATTTAGTCCATGCAAAAAATAACATCAAATTCATGGATTTACTTATGAATGTAAAACATGTAAAAAGAGAGTATAAATATATTTATACATAAGAATGAACACAATTATACAACATACTAACATAGATAATACCATTTAAAAACTTATGAAATAAATATTGAAATACATATATATATAGGTTTTGCATAATCAAAATAATCCTTAAGTAAATTATATAGATTGGAAAAAACCCTTTTTAAAATAATAGTTCACCCTTAAAATAGGTTGGGTATGCAGTTTATACAAAAACACATATTTACCAGAAAAAATATATGGTTGTGGAAAACCCCAAACTCATTACATAGAAAACCTACATAAATATTATATGTGTTATAAGAATAAAATAAATACTAGTAATCAATATTTAGAAAACACAAAATAATTTAGGATTTTGAAATTTGTATGAACTGTATATACACAAAGTGTATATAAGGGATTGCATATCTAAAAAAAAGTTTAGTTCGATCCTTAAAATCCTTTCATATCTCAAAAACAATTATTAAACATTTATATCAACCTTAGGAAAACCCACATTGGATTATAATCAAGGTATATATATATATATATATATAATTGTATACACACAAGTTACATATAGAAAACAAAAAATATATATTCCCTTGCAAGCATTATGTGCATCAAAACCTCAATTAATCACATAAAATCACCATTTAAAAAATCTAAAATATATTTGGTTTGGAATTTATATAAAACCATATTTACACATAAGTGTATATATGAGTTTTTCATATCAAAAACAAGATAAAATTAACTCTTACTTGTCTTCAAAGAGGATATTGAGTCGAGAAGTGGACATTGGTAAGTTGGGGAGAATAAATTGGGTAGAATTATGTGTGTAATTAGGGTTTATATAAGTTGTATATGTATAAATTTTATACATAATGATTCATACATAAAATATAAACAAAGACCAACGAAATTGACTACTGAAAATCAGGTCTAACACCCTAATTAAAATAAACCCTAAACAAACTGGTGGTTTTATTATAAATATATATATACAATAAAGTTTGTGGAAACATAAATGGGAATCCAAAGAAAATTAAAAAATACCAAAAGAGATCTTAAGGGTAGAAACTATGGGCTGGGTCCGAGGAGAGTAAGGGAGGGTCATGGGAGAAGAAAAAAGAAAAGGAATAAGATGTAATTGTGGGTCGAGGCCACTGGTCCAGTGTGAGGAAGAATAAGAATGAAAGGGTAATTTGGGAAAAAGAGTGCATGGTTCAAATCATTTGAGGCTGATTGTATGGCTGTGGATTAATCTGTGGGTTTAAAAAAATGGATGAGATTAATTCATGGTTTTGATCGGATGACCGCGAATTGATCCAGTATTTTAAAAAGGATGGATGTCTGAGATCTCACATGGCGAGATCATATGGTTGAGGAAAAACATGGTGCAAAAGTAGTAGTGGTGGGATTTGAAGGCAAGACCGGATTGTATGGTCTAGATCTAGCACAGTAATATTGAACAGTTGAGATTAGATCTCCATTAAAAACTCTCATCCCATGTCAAAATATAGAGGGTGTTGAGTCTACCTTATAAACCTTGATGATCCAGGGATAGGGAAATGAACTCCCTTCCCACTCCTCAGTATCCCCCCATACTAGTTCTCTCATGAGGGCTCACCATATACCCACCCTACACTGCCATGCCACCCCTCAGAGTGGCGTCGCATCAGTTCCTCCATGCAACCCATGTGGGCATGCACTAGCGTTGGTGCGTGACTCGGCAGGCACTATGCAAGTGCCACCTGAGGGTTCACTGACCTTGGAGTTCTTCGTGAGACACCCACCAGACCTTGAGGGCTTGACCTTTAAGGTTTCCCTCGGTTGGGTGGGTGCTCACCCAAGTTTTTTGTAAAAATGAAACCTTATTTTTTTTAAACATAAGAACAAATATATAATAATGTTTTAAAAATATAACCAATATATATATTAATTTCCTTATAAATACTATTTGTTAGTCCATTTTTTTCATATGTTTGTATTTATTTATAACATTATAAGTTCAAAAAACAAATTCATTTATTTGAAAAACTTATATTCATTTTATAATAAACATCATGGTGATAATATTTTTAAAATAACTTATATCATTAATTACAAATATGTTATTATTTAACATAGGATATAACATTAAAATATTTAAAACATTTTAAAACATGTTAAACATATATATTTCTTTATAAAATAATTGGTTAAATTTCATTTTATTAAAATCTAAATAAGTATACAATTTTAATACATGGAGAGGTATTCTTTCAAAACATTAAATTTACTTAAAAACATAAATTTATTAACTAAAATATTACCTTCAAACATTCAAATCCCTTATAGTTCTTAAAGTACTTAAAATAATTAGGATACTTAAAATCATTAGAATATTTAAAATAATCAAAATACTTAAAAAAATACCTAACGGTTATAAAATTTTATGACTATTACAAAAACTAGCAATCATATCAACGACTATAAATGGTCATATTCAATTTCAAAGCCTTATAAATACTTTTTTAGGGTGTTCCAAACTTTAAAAACCAATTCGGGGAAGATGGTGCTCTATATCACCTTGATGCTCAATACGGTTGTCATTATTCTTTCCATACTATTTTTCATTGTGACAGACCCAAAGGACTTTCACTATTTTCATGTTCTATTTATTGTGTTTTGGGGTCTCCTAGTGATTCTGATATTTCTCCTAGTAGGCATTATAGGTTAGTGATGTTCTTTTGGCCTTATAGTAATGTAAGATTTTAGAATTTCTATTGAATAAAAAATGTATTTATTTCTATTCTCCAAGTATTTTATTTTAGATGGAACCATTATTAAACAAAATAAAATAATAATACTAATAATTATCAAAGTATTATTATTAAAAATTAAATATTTTCGGGGAATTACAAACAAGAAGGGAACCTCTCCAACGACGAACGTTGGAGAATCAGACGATGGCGGAGACACCCTTGGAAAGAAGATTCGAGACCGGAGATTTACGGATAACGATGAAAGATCATCCTAGAGAAATCTTCATTTCTTTTTAGGGGTTTAAATTATAAATGAATTTTATTCCCCACTCTCCCCCTCTAAATGAATAACACAAATCAACTCTCTTACAAGCTAATTCCAGGATGGATTTTTCTTGTGGGGTTGTAAAATATAATTACGGGTTGATATCAGGATTAAATATTAGATATTTATAATGTATTTGTCATGATCCTTCTAACATGAACAAATTTGGACCAACACAAACAAATTTTGGTTGTTCATTTGTGTGTTTTTTGTGATCCCCTCCATATCTCTCTCTCTCTCTCTCCCCATTCTTCGTGGTGTAACGTACGAAAGCGCTTTGATCGTAGAGGCACCAGATGGAAGGGTCACAACTAAATGGGCCACAGTACTGACGAGAGACCACATCACAAGGCCATGAAAGTGATGAGAGACCATGGTACAAGGCCGCAACAGCGGAAATATTCCATAGCACCCCAGCCACAGCGGGAGGGGGAATGCTGAAAACACATCGCGGTGGTAGTAGGAGCCACCAGTAGTGAGGTTGATAGCTGGAAGTAAGCGGACATGACCACCTAGCCGCATCGGAGGTGCATTTGGTCATTCAACTTCATCGTAGGTTCATGCGGCGCAAACCCATGGTCCGCATACCGTGGTGGTGAGCTGGACCTATGGTCGAGCCACAGGTCACATAGAAGGACGGGTATGCATGAGCGAACCGATGCTGGAGGGCAGCGCTGCTCAGGTTCCACATTGGAGGAGTAGCCCATGCTAGTAGGCTACGTTAGGAGCTGGCACATGGTCCTGGACCGCGTTTCGAGGAGGCAGCCGGCCTCATCCGGCCACGTGTGGTGTGAATCGGATGCCCCGCGGGAGTCAAGGCAGGTGGAAAATCGCCCCACCAAATGGGTCGGGCGGTAGCACAAACTGGGCCGCTGGGTAGCCCAGGCTGGGAAAGAACTGACCCTCCTATTATGGGCTGCTCCTGATGGAACAGGGTCACTGGGGGACCCGATGGGCTGGACCCATGGCCGAACTGGGCTAGGTCCAGTAAGTCCCAATGGGCCTGGCCCAGTGTCCAGGCCAGATCGGTTTAGGTTGGTCGAACCGGGCGAGGTCATGCGGGACCCTAGGGCCGGTTTGGTAAGGTCAGTCTGACCAGGTCTGACCAGGCTTGGACACAACCATCCCCTATTTACTAAAATGACAATATCTTTCAGATCGGGTGTCTAATTGGCAATATTTTTATAGTGTTGGAACCCTCACGGTGAGATGGTTATTTTGGAATGCTCTAAGGAGACTTTCATGGAATTTTAAATACAACTAATGGCTTGAGGATTGGTTTCTCCGATAATCAATCACACTACTTGCAGGAATCTTGTGGCTGGCTAAGACCCAAAGACTCCTAGAAAGTGGGTCTAAATGACCCTACAGTCCTAGATGATAAGTAGCCCTATGTGGACCAGCTACAAGATACCTTGTGTGGATAATCTAGAAGAGACCCTGTGTGGATTAGTGATGAAGCATTGTCACGTGCGCTCTCAAAAATATTTATAACTAAATGCAGCATATGGGCTAACCTAGGTCATTCTCTTGAGGAGCTTTTTGCGGTCAATCAATCACTTCTTATGATTCACTTTTATTATATTTTTCTATTTATAAAATAAAACTAAAAGGAATTGATGTTTGAGAGATTAGTATTCAGGATAATGAAAATTAAATATGCAATGCATAATGAAAACATAATGAATTCAAACAAAATGATGTCAGAAAGAAAGGAGATATTCCTGGGAGAATCACACATATTGAACCTTCATTATCTCATTATTAGTATAAAATTTAATTAATAAACACACTCCATTATATGTGTGAATATCCTCTTCTATATATGGTTTTTAATATATAGTACACTCAACGATAACTGAGAGACCACACATCCACCTGCTCAATCGAGGGAAAATGTTATAGAAGAGAAAGTTAATTCTCGAGTGGCAAGTCGAGACACAAAGGTGCTTTACCCACTAAGACCCCCTGGAACTAACTCTAATAAAATAATAAATAATAAAATTTAATTTTCAATGACTTGGGTTCAACACTGGATTGATCCCCTAGGAATTTCATTGGGTTAGTTACTCATGATCATGAGTATAAGAGATCACAATGGAGTGGAATGGGGTGGAAAACAAAAGATAAAAAAATGAGAATGAGATTAAGAAGAAGAGAAAAATATATTAAAAATTCATAATACTATAAAAATGGAAATAAACTACAAAACAACAGAAAATTTCCACATGAAAGTGCCAATGCTTTGAGAAGGAGTGATGATACATATTTACAGGGAGAGGGGGTGAAAGAATTCGCTGCAAAAATCTACTCCAAATGTCTCTGTGTGGATGTCCCATTTAATTGCCTAATTGGTAACAGGTTTTTTCATAATAGATGTTCCATATTGTATCTTACATTCACCCTAGAAATATTATCTTTATTTCCCATCGTATATAGGAGTTATGGCCGATTTAATCCAAGAAATTTATTCTGTCCATTTGAATGGAAAAATTCCAATTCTTCAACTTCCCTAGATATTATGACTTTGAAAACTGTCAATTCACTCCTTCCATCCTAAATAAATATTGTTTCAAACATAATTTAACATCCCTCTAAAAAACAATTATCCACTTTGGATGCATGGTCGCGATGTTATTAATTAATTACTCAATAGAATCATTTCTTCCTGGTGATACGTTTCATCTTCCACATGTTTGGAGCGTTCAAATTATGACTTAATGGGGTTATTTTGACTTGAAATTCATAATGGACACATATCATTGAATAATATTTCATATATATCTCTAATAAATGCATTTTTAGGTGTTTTCACTGAGTTATACTTCTGTTACATTGGTGGGGTCCATTCTGTACGCCCGGAAAATTTCCCAAATTGAATGATTTTTTCAGGCCTCTATATTCTTGAATCAACCTTTACTACTGAAGACAAATTTGTAGGAAATAAATCAGGGATTTAAAAATATAATAATAACATAATTTGGAATAATAATTTAAATTTTATTCTCAATATACCCCAATGATTAAAATCTGTCAAAATTTCAGATTTAACCACTTTTTGCACTTAAGCTCAAATTACCACTAACACCTAAAAAGTTGACAATTACCAATACAATAACACTATGGTGGGATTATAAACAATTATTTACACTATAAAATGTATGAAAATGTGTGCTTCATAACTCCTTGGAAATGGCACCAGTTTTTACGTATGCTTGTCATAGGGCGTGGCAAAAGTAATTTAATTTTCCTAGTGCAGTCTAGTGGCTGACCAGGGTCATCTCACTTGAGGAGATTCTTCAGTTTGTTTACTTACATAATCTAATTCACCTTAAATACTTCATTTTGGATGTTTTTATTTAATCTATGAATGGAATGGAATTTATGAAAATAAATTAAATTCAAAAATTCAATTAAAATTATTATGAAATGCTAAACAAAAATGGAATTAGTGAAGAAAGGTAGTTCTCCGGAGAGAACTTTCAGGGAGCACCTTCATTGACCAGCTTAAAATATTCTTAGTAAAAACACTACATCTTATGTGTCTATAATTTATTCTACCCTGGTTATGAATGAAAATTACACTTATAAATCACTAATCACATCCTTAATCCACCTCCTCAATCGAGGGAAAATGGTTGTAGATTAAGAAGTTGAACTTCAGACAACCACAGTGAGGATTACACCCACTATAAATTATCCTTATAATTAACTCAAAGAATATTAAAAAAATGGTCTTGGGTTCAAGAACCTAATTAATACCTCAAAATATTCCTCATATTAGTTACTCGTGATCATGAGTATTATAGTTCACGATGGTAAGATGAGAAGAAGAGAAGAGGGTGGATGGATGGACACAGAAATAAAAATAATGAATGAATTTATTAGAAATATAAATTAAAATTGAAAACTAAAAAATAAATATATTAAATAAATTAAAAATAAAGGGTGAATATTCACGGTTGGCCTCCCTCGGTGAATATATCATTCTAGGTGGCTTGAAGGAATGGGATGGATAATGAGATGATTTGAGAGGGAGGAGCTCCCATCCTTTTATAGGCAGAATTTTTCCACATAAATTTGATGCATTTTTGGCCTCATTAGTGGATGATTAAGTCACTCCATCCTTCCTAAAAGTTGTTCAAAAATATCTTTTCCATTGACACTCCAAATTTCAGATTTATTGGACGCATAAATAGGGAGTTAGGAATTTTTTATTGACAATGACTTTTTTATCCAGAATTTCTAGGAAGTTTCCTCCAAATGTATAACGTCAAATGCCCCACTTAATGGAATCCAAACTCCATAAAATTATTTATTAAGGTGATAAAATGTGTCCTAGTTCCCTTCCAAGTAGAATAATTTCAATTTAAGTTGTGTAGGCTGAGATACACTTCTGTTACGGTGGTGGGTCCCATTTTGTCTGCCCAAAAAATTTTCCAAATAAAGTAATTTTTTTGAGCCATTAAATGATCGAATCAGCCTTTACTCTTACAGACAAAGTTGTAGAAAATAAATTAGATATTTAAAAATAGTCAATAATTTCAAATAATAATGTAAATTTTAGGCTGAAAATACCCCTATGATAAAAATCTTTTAAAATTCTAGATTTAACCACATTTTGCATTTAAGCTCAAAATACCACTAAAACCTCAAAAGGTGACAATTACCCATAAAATAACACTATGGTGGGATTATAAAAAATTATTTATAGTATAAAATGTATGAAAATGTGTAGCTTCATCACTCCCCCACACTTAAACATTGAACTCCTATGTAATCATCTTACATTCAAATCAAAATCCACACAATAATCAAAAATGATAAAATATCAATGATCTTATCAAAAATAGAATCCCATCATGTATCATATATGAAAAATAATTCTCTCTCATTTTCATTTCAATTATTCAAATTTTTTCAACCTCAAAAATCAATCCATATCCCAATCACTACATACCTCACATTGAATTTTATGTCACTGTTCACTCAAAGGAAATTGAATCTAGAGTTATTCTCATACTTGGAAATCACATGTATCACCATAGGCTTGTGAAAATTATCATTTCTCTACGGTGTGAAATATGAAAATTAAATCAATCATGAGGGATTTAATTAAAGTTTCAAATAATTTTGTGGATTAGTGTTGGTGAGAAAATGATCAAAAAAGTTTATGGTTAAAAAGAGGAGGTTAGACTCTTAAGTACAATGCATTAATAATCAAGTGAAAACACAGGATGAAACTCACTCAAATACCCTTGATAATGTAAAACACAACACCACCCAATTTATTTTTGACATGGAACATGATCCAATAAGTGAATATAATGTATGATATCATCTCAGTTATCCCTTTTTTTATAAAGCTCCTGAAAGGCACATCTTTATTTTCTTCTTTTTTTTGATTTTTTTTCATGGAGAATGAGCTAAAAATTGAATACAATTGATTAATGACAATTCATGCCCTTGATTTCTTACAGGTACATGAGTCATACAATAATTTACAAAGAGTAATTCCAACCCATCTAATTTTTTTATTTTTTTGATGGATAAATGGATGAAACAAATAAAGAACACTGAAATGAAGACACATGACCAATTCTCTTATTATCCACTACCCAAAATATTTACACACACCTTGAACAACCCATAAATGATACAAATCACAATAAACACACATTAAATGTCCTCCCTACACATTAAAACATGAAGTATCCATGAAAAAATACTAAAAGTGCGGGTAGGTAAGGAAAAATCATCTTGTAATATGGATTAAACCTATAAGAAAATTCATGGATTCTAAGGGATAACGAATGATATATGTAAGGTTAGGTCTTAGGTTACTATGTGTATAGATAAATAAATTCCTCAATCATATTAAAAACATTTCATGAAATCAAAATCTTTGAAAGAGAAAAGTAACAAATTTTGGTTATCACACAAAATCCAAGTTTCTCTCAAGAAAATGTGGGTATTAGGAAGAATATGACAAATTAGTTTAGAATAACTCATAAGAATAGAAAAATATTTTGAGTTAGTGTTTCATGGGAATGGATTTCAAAAATCAGTCAAACTCATAAAAATGCAAGACAATCCAATTCAAGGAAAAGTTCTTCACATCAACAATCATTTAAGATCCATTCTTTCAAAAATAATTTCAACTCTTTCAAAATAAATTGATGTGTGAAAAGTGATAAGAATCTTCATTAAATCTCAGAAATCCTAAAAATATGATAAACAAAAATGAAAACCACATAATAAGAACTAAGCAGGTTGACACTCCCCCCGCACTTAAATTTTACTGCCCCTAATTGCAACTCAACAAAATATAAATATAATGGTAGAAAAGCTAAGGGAAGGAAAGATACAACCTGATATTATTTTTTAAGTGGATTCCAAGATTTAAGCTCTTAGATACTTCCATTATACCTAGAAATCATGAAATAAAATAAAGAATAATAAAAAATAAATAAAAAAATAAAGATAAATATAAGAGGATAGAATATGGTTTAGACCCCCCATGTGGGTGCTAGGATTTCACTACCCCTAGTTGGGAAGTTGCAGTGGATTATCCCCAATCAGATGGTGGGTGTAGTTTCTTTGAGATGAACCACCACAAGTGAGTTTTCCTGATGTCCATGATTAAAAACTGAAAGTAGAGAACCCCAAATAAGATAATAAAGTTCCCAAACCCCAACATATAATAATGATTAAATTTGAGGTTTTAAGTGGGAGGGAATAGAATATAGGGGTGCTCCCTGTTGACTTCTTTGGTGTCCTCCTTCATATGGTATGAAAATTATTGTTGAGGAAGTAGTCGCACCACCACATGTTTGTTCAAATTTTCTTCTTCAATCATCGCTACTTGGGTAGTCTCATTTTTCACATCCACGGACTGTTCCATTTGTTATGTATTATAAATTTCAAAGAAAGAGAAGTCATAAAACAATTTAGCTTGAATAATATTAAAACATAAAGAATTAATAAAGATATATTCTCTTTAAAGTAATTAATCTTGGTAATTGATCTCTTCAGGCATGACCATTAGAAACTCAATCTCATCAGGTGCATTTTATTTATTATCTTCCAAAGAAAGAGAGAGATTGAATTTTTCTGATGTTTCTTTATTAAGAATGGTAAGATCATGTTTCAAATTATCTTCAACAAAGAAAGTCCAGGATTCGCTTCAAAAATTTACTCCAAATGTATCGGCATGGATGTCACATTAAATGGTATAATTGGTAATAGGTTTCTGAATAAAATATGTTCCATAATGTCTTTTCCGTTCAACTTTGAAATATGAGATTTATTTTCCATCGGATGTAGGAGTTATGGCGAATTTAATCTAAGACATTTAATCTATCAATTTGACTAGACAAATTTCAATTCTTCAACTTCCCTGGCTATTATAACTTTGAAAACTGTTGATTCACTCCTTCCATCCTCAATAAATGTTGTTCCACACATAATGTCTCATCCCTATAAAAAATATGACCCATTTTTTGATTCATGGTCACGATTTTATGAATTAATTACTCAGTGGAGTCGTTTCTACCTGGTGAGACGTTTCATCTTCCACATCTTTGGAGCATTCAAATAATGACTTAATGAGTTTATTTTGACTTTAAATTAATCATGTACTTGTATTATTGAATCCTATATCATATCCATCTAGAATCAATGCATTTGGTTGTGTTTTCACTGAGTTTTTCTTCTGTTACATTGGTGGGGCCCATTCTGTTCGCCTGGAAAATTTCCCAAATTAAATGATTTTTTCAGGCCTCTATATGCTAGAATCAGCCTTTCCACATGAAGAAAAATTTTCAGGAAATAAATCATGTATTTCAAAAAAAATAACATAATTTGGAATAATAATGTAAATTTTATGCCCAAAATACCCCTATGATAAAAATATGTCAAAATTCTAGATTTAACCACTTTTTATATTTAATCTCAAATTACCACTAAACCCTAAAAGGGTGACAATTACCCATACAATCACACTATGGTGGGATTGTAAAAAATGATTACAGTATAAAATGTATGAAAATTTGAGCTTCATCAATTAGCTACAAGCGACCTTATATGGATCAGCTATAAGCGGCCTTGTGTGGACCAGCTATGATGGCCTAAGTGGGAAGCGAATCTGTGTGACCCGATAGGCCCACAGTGGGTAGATAATCTATGTAACCAAGAATACCCACGGTACTCAACAAGGATGAGTATCTCAATAGTCCAAGGTGTTTAGTGTTACGATTGATAGTCTTGCTTTCTATGCTTTGAGTTATACCTAGTGTGAGTTGTCTTTTCTTGGTGGTCTTGTTTTGTAGTCTTTCTTCATGGTACTTTGTGATTTGGGTTCCCTACTAAATATTGTGTTACTCACCCCTGCATGGGATTTTCCCACACATGTTCTGTCTCGTGAAGGTGATCGAAGCTTCGACAAAGACCTTGGTGGTCTGGGACCAGGTGGTGCTTAGTGAGACAGGACGAATAGATTCTTTGACAGAGACCTTGGTGTTCTAGAACCAGGTGGTGCTCAGTGACATGGGATGAATGGGACATACTTCTATGGCTACTGGTAGCTACCCTTCAGGTGGGGTCTTGAGAAGATGAATTGTGGTAGTTTTAATTTCCTTTGTGGTTTTGGGATTGTATTATGGCCCCTTTGTACTTTTAGTTTGTACTCTACTCTCATTAGTTGTCTTAGTGATAATTGTGCTTTACTTTTTGTTTACTTTCCACGGTTCGAGATTTGTGCATGTTTTATAGGTTTTAAGGAAAATTCCTTCCCTACATGGGATATGCCTACTCGGTGCTATTCTCCAGCCCCTTGCCTGTAGAATGTGACCTTGGGGTACTCATGGCATGGGCCCTGGGGGTGGATCATGACAATTACAACCCTCGATTCGAACACCTGTTCACCTCAAAACTCACTATCCAAGGTCATCCCATCATAATAACGCTAATTCGGTAGATTTTGGGCCATTGATGAGCTCTGTAAACTTGTTTCAATCATCTGCGTGAAGAACAGTCAAAGAATGATTTCTTCTAAACTGTGTCAATTCTTTTTCTTACATCATGGTCTCACCTTCTTTGGGTCTTCATGTTTTCAGATCTACAATTTGGGATTTTTGCATTGCAAGACAGATGTGCAACGATTCGTTGTTCACAACCCCATGAAGAACACGTGGGTTTGGGTGACTAAAACTCATAAATGAATCGAGGAATGAACCTCCTCCATTGTTCATTACAGCATTGATCCACTCCCATTATAAGTATCAATTAGAATGAAAAAAATATTAATCAATCCTTGAAAAAAAAAACACAAAACAACCCTCCTGCAATAACGATCGAACCAAGGTTCAACATGTTCATGGGTTGATCCGCATTCATCATTTAAATCCAAGAATAGGGAAGAAAACAATCGAAATAACAACTCATACCTTGAGTTAGGATTGATCACTAATGAAGAGGGATTTCACTACCATTATCAATGAGATCCTTTAACTCCATTGGCATTATGATTCAAGAATGGTCAGTTCATCATCATTCGTTATCGAGAGATTTATCCAAGGGGTCTCCTCTCCATGCCTCATATCTAGGGTTATATAGATAACCCTAAAAATCCTTCTAAACTACTTATTTAAAAGCTCTTTTCATCATGTTGAAACAAATTTAATAAAATAAATATTTTAATTTATTTTGTTTCCTTAAATGTCCAAAAACTAAGTTTTGCAACTTACCCATGTCGTTTGATGTTAGAACTCGCCTAAGGTAAATTCGCATCTATGAATGCAACGGTTCCCTCATATTTCTAATCTGGGAATCCATTTAAAAGTTATTCTAATTTTTCAGGAAAACCGCTCATGCACTCTTTTTAAAAGTTTAAATTATTTCGAACATTTATTCTGGGAACACCGGGCCTCTGAATCGCACGTCGTCATAAATCCTAGTCTCAAAATAATTCCATATAATATTTAAAATTAATACATAGAAAATATGAGATATTACATTCTCCCCACCTTAGGTCCTTACGTCACCAAAAATCCAAAACAAAAGGCTACTCAAACAGATGTGGGTATTGTGCATGAATTTGAGCCTCCTTCTCCCACGTGCTCCTTGGAAGATTCTCGTGCTACCACCGGACATGCACCAAGGGAATCGATCACCTACAGAAGATCCTATCTTATTGATTCTCAATCTCCATTGAGTACTCTATGAAGTTATCTACATCATTGATGTCTAACTAACCCCAGTCGATGATGTGTGAAGGATCATGCACCTACCTTCTCAGTTGCGACACGTGGAAGACATCATGTACCTGTTGAGACTACGATGGTAGAGCTCAGAAGTATTCCAACTTGACAACTCTAGGCAGTATTTGGAAATGGTCGATGAACCTCAGAGGTAACTTTATGCTCTGGCTAAATCTCTACAACCCTCGTTGAGGAGAGACCTGTAGAAAGACATGGACTCCCTCAAACTCTAGAGGTCTCCATCATCTGCCAGCATAAGACTTATACTAGCTCTGTGTATTCTTCATCTTCTCTTGGAATATCTACACCTTCTCAACAGTAGATCGTACCAACTCTTGACCCATGAGTGTTGACTCTCTGTGGTTGGTCCAGCAAAGCAATGACCGACAGGGTCACCCATATAAAGCCTAGAATGGTTCCATACCGATAGTGCAGTGGTATCTGTTGTTGTACACAAAATTCACCAATGGTAGGTGATCCTTTCAACTGCGACCGAAGTCCAAGATAAATTCCTGAAATATATCCTCTAATACCTAAATAGTCCTTTCTATCTAGCCATCTGTTTGGGAATTAAATACTATGCTCAAGCATAATTGAGTCCCAAACTACTCCTAAATTCCATCCCATGACCAGGATGTGAAACGATCCTCGCAATCTAAGAATATCATCAAAGGGATGCCATGAATCTGAAATATATCTTTCACATAGAGGCATCTCAAGATATATACTAAAATCTTATCTATATTATCTAGGAAGTGGTCTGACTTGGTGGGTCGATCGATGATCACCCAGATTGAATCATGTCCCCTAGCTGTTCATGGTAAGCCCATCACGAATTCCATTGATATTTCATCCCACTTAAACTCAGGAACATCCATAGGTGAGCTAATCCTGCAATAACCTTGTGCTCAGCCTTCACCTATTGGCATGTAAGGAATAAAGAAATAAACTATGCTACTTACATCTTTATTCCAGTCCACCAAAACTGATGTTGAAGGTCTTGGTACATTTTCACCACTCTATGATGTACCACCAAAGGTAATTTATGGAACTACCTAAAAACCCCCTCTCTCAATGCCACTGGTACAACTATGTGTCCTCTGAAAAGGACGATGTGCTACCCACATTATGAATATTCATCAGAATATTGTTCTATGGATAATTTATCATGTAATTCCTCACAGTCGACATCTCCAAGATATGCCTCCTTAAATCATTGCAATACTGGGGGGTAACAACCATTGACTAAAGGTAAGCCGCATCATCTCCATCCATGAAGGATAACTGTAGTGAATCCAACTCCTCTGACTCCTAGCTCAGCAGTTGTGAACTTGATCTCCAACTGAGAGCATCAACTTCTATATTCCCATTCCCAGGAGTATAGAGGATCTCAAAGTCATAAACCTGGAGGAACTACATCTATTTCCTCTTCCTCAAATTTAGATCCTTATATGATAATATTTACTTGAGGTTCTTTTGGTCAGAGTAGATGATAAGTCCCTCACCCATCAGTTAGTGTCACCACATCTTCAAAGTAAATACTACCACTACTAACTCAAGATCATGGGTTGTGTAGTTCTGCTCATGCGGCCTTAACTAGAATGAAACATAAGAAATCACCACTTGTCTCTGAATCAAAACACAGCCAAGCCCAGTCCCTAATGCATCACACAAAACTACCTAATGTTGACTACACAAGGATGTCATCGATGAAGACTACTACGAACCAGTCTAATTACGGCTGGAAGATCCATTTCATGAGTCCCATGAACACTATGGGTGAATTCTTCACACTAAAGGGCATTACCAAGTACTTTTAGTAACCGTAGCATCATCTAAAATCCATCTTCAGCACATCCCAATCTTGTACTCAAAGCTGATGATAACCCAATTAAAAGTAAACCTTCGAGAACCACCATGCCCCTCTCAGTTAATCAAAGAGGTTTTTGATCCTTAGTAGTAGATACTTGTTATTCACTATTACCTGATTCAGGTATCGGTAATTTATGCCCAACCTAAAACTATCGTCTGCCACATTAGAAAACAAAATTGGGGTCGTCATGGTGAACCACTGGGTATTTTAAATCCCTTCCTCTGCAAATCCTCCAACTACACACTGAACATGAAAATCTCTACAAGAGCCATCTGATACAACATTGAGGATATCAGTGACATCTCGGGGTGTAAGTCGATGCATAAATTGATCTCTCGGTGGTGAGGTAATATTGGAACATCTTCTAGGAATACATCCTCATACTTCTACGATACTACAAGGAACTGAAATCTCATAACATTTTCTTCTCTGAGGGTAAGGATAGTCAATGCATGAGTGATCGGTTTTTTCCTCTTTTTCATGAGTCCATTCAGTGATGCCTAGGTTTCCTTTTCACCAACAAAGGAAAACCTCATCCCATCACTACAAATAGACCACACCATTCTCCTAAAATAATCAATCTAAGTATAAACTGTGGATAAACAGTCCATACTAAGAATGATGTCCTAAGGCCTTGACGTCGCTACCAAGAGATCACCAACCAAAACTCTCTCATCCAAGAGTCTAGTCACATTTTGGGCACTAGTGTGTGATCATTGGGTCTCCTCCTATAGGAGTCTCTATGCGTGAGGGTCAAGTCAACGATTTAACTGGAATCTACAAGTCTCAAAAATGTTATGTGGAAATAAAATGGATGACTATCACCTATGTCTATCAATATAGAAGATAATGTTAAAAGACACAGATCGTACCTCAAATCATCCTTGGAGCTTCTAGGTCATACGCCTTGACCACGCGCAGTTTTCCCCACTCGTATCCTCTAACTCCCTGAGCATAGAATGGACCACCTAGGGGTGGTGGAGGTAATCATGTTGAAAATTATACCACCTCCTCATACTCTCCCAGCACCTCTTCTACATCTATCACCTTGCGGATATTCCTACCACACTCGTTGTATTTGCCTTAGTGGACCATCCACTGTGCCTTTTTCAACAACTCGACGAGTTGGAAAATCTCTAGCGAAATGTCCCCTATCATAAAATGCATAGAATATATGATCTCTATGATAACTAGATCTATCCAGAGAGTCTGAAATGGTATACCCTCTACTCTTGGTCTTCCTAATACGTCTGCCACATCCAAATCCTTGTTTCCGACGTTGGCTCTCCACTATCGAGGTCTCTACACTCGTCTTCTTGTTGTTGACTACCACTAGTTGTATCTGCCCAACCAAGGATATCTCAACTACCAAATACTACTATAGCACTCTAGCATAGGTAGGAATGCATAGAGGGGATACACTGGATCTAATGTATCTGAATAGATCCCGCTCAATGTTTTGATCCCTGTAGTCCTCATTGTGTGTCATATCCATCGAGTACCTGGAAAGGTTGGTGAACCTCGATGAATACTCAGAAACTATCATGTCATCCTATCAGAGTTGTAGAAGCTCCTGGATATGCAAAACCTTTCAAATATAATGTGATAAATCTTCTCTGAAAAGTTTCTCAAACTCTACCCATTAAAGGGTTGCTTCATCATAAGATTGGGTAACTAAACCCCATTTTTGCCTTGAAGAGTTAAGAAGAAGGCTCGCTTCTTGAACCACCATCTGCTCTGCTAGTGTGCTGAACAGATGGAAAAATTTGATCACCGGATCAAGACAATCATCAGCCGCCTATGTGTCATACTTTCCTCATAATCTGAGGGGCCTCTACTACTGAAACAAATGAAGGGAGCTCAGCATGCACTCTTTATCTGCTGGTATTGTGAGTACCATGTTCTTATCTACATGTGGTGGTATGGATGGTGCACCACCTAGAGGTAACATCTAGGGAACCGATCCATGTATCTAAGCCTTGCCACAAAGGGGGTCAACCTTATGATCATGTTATTTAATCCTATCTAGCATACATTGTGAAGAAATCCTATAATAAACAATATGGATCGTGGTCAATGAGTATATATGGCGAGCTAAATCAATAAGGAAATGGAAAGAACAAATCATTACTATATGATGAATTTACCATTATTGTTTCCCTTCAACAATTTTCCCACGTATCGAGTCAAAAAATGAGTTCCCACAGTCCTGGTGTATTGATATGTTGGTCACCGCACCAACACTGGGATCCCTGTCTTGAAAAGTGAATTCAAAACACTAAAAACCTTTTCCCCAAACCAATCTCATAGACTCTTGGTCCTAAGGTAGAACCAACCACCTCTGATACCACTCTTTCAGGACTGGTCCTAGTGGGTCCCGCACTGTGACTCCTCAATCCCACCTCTAATAGGCCAGGGGCTAGTGAATAACAACAAGTAGGTATTTCACTAACATGGGAGGCATTTACTAAGTGCCTATACACACACACACACACACACACACACATCTCCAAGACTGCAAATGCTTAAATATAAAAACCACTAAGGAACAAAATGCATGAATACAACTAAACCCAATTAATAGAGTACAGAAAAAAGTAAAGTTCAAAAAAGTAACTGGGCCAGAACAAAATTTCACCAAAAGAAAGAGTCTGCAACTATAAATTCTAGTATGTAAACAAGAAAGGTACTAGGACCACTGCTCAATTCCAAAGGAACACATCGTCCTGTATGGAACTCACAATGCTCTGTCCGGTCCTGGTCCACCCTGAACTCTGTCAGAAAGGCCGCTCGTGTGCAAAATACACGACACGTGCTGGTAAATCCCGTGTAGGGGTAAGTATAACAATACTCAGTAGGAGACCCTGAAAACCAAAGGGAAATACAAAAAGTAGAGGTATGGTTATCTCTACATAGTATATGTCTACATAACATATAACAATAGAAACATCTAGATATACTCAGATCTAGACCCATGGTCTAGAGGTAAGTCGTAACTACCATATACCAACGCTAGGGATTCATTGCAAAGAATCCATAAATCACTCATCTGGGAGAACTCACTCTATGAGTCTTATGGCTATGATGGAATCCATCCGAGAAGTGATGTTTTCCAGGAAATTCCATGATAGATAGAGAGAAGCACTGATAGATTTGAAAATAGAATAGATACACTCATTTCGGGAGAACTCACTCCTAAGTGGGGAAGATCATGATACATGGGTGAGGAACACCGCCAGGTCCATGGGGGTGATACCATGACTCATCCAAATTCACCTGAAAATTAGAGGATTGATGTCCGGTGGGATTGGTTGTGCCGATAACATGACTCTACATAGGGTACAATAATGGATAGAGGATCTTAATCAGGGCCTCTCAGAGGGACTCCTGTTTTATTTAGAAGGTCCTACTGAAGGGGGTCATACTTCTATGGATAGGGAACAATACCACCGACTTTCATGGGAATGAGAAAAGGGGAACTAACCCAAAAAAATTATCCAAGGTACGGTGGAAAAGGAGATCAATCCATGTAAAAGAAAGTACACATCGTGTAGAAGATTCACACGTCGTGTCTCTTGACTTTGGGTACTTCTTACGTACAATGGCCCGAGTCAGAAGAACATGTTGTGTAGAAAGAGGACTACACGGTGTGTAGAAGGACTTACATGTTGTGATCCTTCAATCGGGGTCCACCTGTGTACCCTGTCTGTGTGCCAGTACACGGTGTCAACCTGTATCTTTCACCCCGTGTACCGGTACATCGGGTGGCCCGCATATCCGGCTTGGTCTGGTCGTGTGGTGGAGTACATGGTATGTAATCCACCCCGTGTCCTAGTAGAATCTGAGATAAATGTTGATTCTTGAATATCCCTACACACCGTGTGATAGGGTTCACATTCCATTTCATCGCTTTCTATAATGCGAAACCCTAGCCTTTGTTGAACTGGTCCCACAAGCCATGTTCTTCGGGATACACATCGTGTTCGACCTGATTCTCTAGAAATCATTGTTATTTATCTCGTGCCTTATTTGATCTTTCAAACATCAATATGGATACCCGTTCTCCTCAAAACTCAAGATCCATGGTCTTCATGTTATAATAACACCGATTTGGTAGGTTTCAGGCCTTTAATTGGCTTCATAAAATCATTTTGGTCATCCATGTGAAGAACGGTAGAAGAATGATTTCTTCCAAACTATATAGATTCTTCTTCCACCATCGTCATAGAACCTCCACTGGGTTGTCACAATGTCGTATCTACTATTTGGGATCGTTACCTTGCGAGACATGCATGCAACAATTCGTTGTTCATAACCCCACAAAGAACACACGGGGTCGGGAGAATAAAATTCATAAATGAATCGAGGAATGAACCTCCTTCATTGTTCATTAAAGATTTGATCCACTCCTATTAAAAGGATCAAGCATCAAAAAACAAATGTGAATAAATCCTTGAAAAAAAACCCACAAAACAACCCTCAAGCAAGAATGATCAAACCATGGGTCAACCTGTTTATGGGTTGATCCGCATTCATCATTTAAATCTAAGAATGGGGAAGAACACAATTTAAATAACAACCCCTACCTTGAATTAGGATCAATCAATTATGAAGATGGATTGTGATACCATCGTCAATGAGATCCTCTAAATCCATTGGTGCCGCAATTCACGAGTGGGCGATTCATCATCATTCATTGTTGAGAGGTTTATCTAAGGGGTATCCTCTCCATGACTCTAGAGAATTCTAGGGTTATGAATCTAACCCTGTAAATCCTACTTAATATATTTTTTGAAATCTCTTGTCACCGAATTGATGCAAAGTTAAGAAAATAAATATTTAAATTTATTTTGTTTCCTTAAACATCCAAAAACTAACTTCTGCAGCCAACCCATGTCGATCAATGTTAGGCCTCACCTAAGGTAAATTCGCTACTCTAAATGCAATGGTTACCTTGTATTTCTGATCTAGGCACCAATTTAAAAGTTACTCCACTTTTTTAGGAAAACCGGTCATGCACACTATTTAAAAGTTTAAATTATTTCAAACATTTATTATGGGCACTTTGTGCCTCATAATTACATGTCATTGCAAATCCTGGACTCAAAATAATTCCATATAATATTTAAAAATAATACTTGAAAAATCAGATACATTACACTCCACATGAAATTGTCCTATAAAGATTTATTGAATTTGTATAGATTTTTAATACCAAGATTCTGTAGTCAGTCGGTTGATATCATTTTATCTATGGGATACTCAAAATTATTCTCAAAAAAATGATCCCACTCCATAAAAAGTTTTTTATAGAAGTGTTGATATTCTTTATAAGGAAATCTGTCCATTTATAGACCATAAACGTGTAAAAAATTGACAGAATCACATCTTTCACAGGACTAACCCCACCTTCCACCAATATCATCTTACCATTCCAATAATCCAATTGATTTCTAATTTATCTCACAATGTGAGATAAATGACCGACATATGGTTTTCCCCAAAACATAGGGACCCCAAGTTAAGTGAGATGCAACACACCTTATCTGATTCTCAGCTTATTGATGATGTCCAATTTTATATCCACATGAATATTTTTTCCAAAGTATAAGAATGAATTTCTTCCAACTGATCTCCTACCCTAATAATTTTTTATAATTAATGAGAGAATTATTTATGTTCTTGATGTTTATTTTTTCACCTTGAGTGAAGAGGATAATCAATCAACATACAATAAATGAGTGGGGGTATCCAAACCTCTATCAGCTCTAGTAAGCTTATTTTTTTGCATTAACCATGTTGATAAGGATATTAATTAAGTATTGTTTAATAATATATTAAATAATGTCTAGTAGAGGATCACATTTTATAACAACTCTAGAGCATGTGAAGTATATATTGGGAGATACATTGATAAGAATTGAGATATGGTCTGAGCTAAGAAGTATTCCAAACCATTTAATAAACATCTATTCAAATCCAAAACTAGATAAAACCTTGAAAATGAAGCCCTAATCTAACATTTCAAAGGATTTTTTAACATAAATATTGAGATTGATATTACCACCTCTGGTAGATTTATTTTGAATATTAACACATTCAAAATCATTTATAAGGAAATATTGAATGGTTCTACCTTTAAAAAAACAAAACTGATTTGTAGATACAATGTTATTGGAAATTATGGAAAGCTTGTTATCAAGAAATTTCCCAATAATTTTATAAATAGTGTTTACAATTTCCATGGGTATAAAGGGGTGAATCGCATTCATATTATCTACTTTAGGAATGAGTGTAAGAAATTGATCATTAATTCTCTATGTCAAATGGCCACCTTTGAAAAAATGATTGATTAGACTAAAAACATCACCATGAATAATCTCCCAAAAGGTCTAGAAAAAATAGTTTTTGAACCCATCCGGGATAGGGAGATACAAAAATTTAGACCAAAGACTGCTTCTTTGATCTCAAATTCAATGGGACTAGTAGTAAAAATTGAATTATTCTCATGATTGACAATACTAGGAATTATTTCTTCCATTATGTTGATTCTAGTGTTGGGACTATCAAATAGGTTCTTGTAATAAGATACAGAATGAGTATCCAAATTCTATATTTTATAAAAAAACTCCCCATTATCAGTGAGAATAGCTAAAGTTCTATTGAGTTTCCTAACTCTTCAAAGATAATTGAAACTTTTGGTATTCTTATCACCCTCATTAAGCCATTTCACTTTAAAGGATTCACTTTTTATACATTATTTAAGATTTAAGAGGGTATTTGGGTCATGAGTGATCACATTTTTCTACTCGGGACCTATGGAAAAATCACTAGCTATGTCATTCTCTTGAATGATGTGAAGAAAGTATTCAAGATGGGAAATATTTTCATCCCTGTGAATGAAGCACTCTCAACTCTAAACTTTCATCTTTATCTTGTGCATTTTGAGATTTAAAATACATCCCAAGGCATCATCCTTATAATTTAATGAGTTTTAGGTGTCTTATACCAATCTCTTACAATAAAGATGCAAGGACCATATATTCTTGAATCTGAATAGAAAGGTAGGTTTAACCTCTCTAGTGATAAGGTTTTTCAATATAGTTTGGTGTTTTGAATTATGTTTTGAAATAGTGGTGAAGGAAAAGGAGGCTCAAAACATCAAGAGACATATCATTGACAAAAAACCTATCCATATTGTTGGCCACCATTCTGTTGATATACTTTTTGTACCAAGTGTATTTGGTACCAACCAAGTTAACTTCATATAGTTTGTTATTCTCAATGCATGCCATGAAATCTTTGGTTGAGGTTGAATAATTAACTATTACAAGTTTCCCATATGGATTTAAAATGGAATTGAAATCTCTAAGAGGTGTCCATGAAATATTTATTGAGTTTCTCCAAACCTAATTGTTCTACCATAGTTCCCTTGTCTCTTGAAACCCATTTTAATAATAAATTAAAGAAAAAAATGATTCATTCCCATAAAGTTATAACTAAAATTGACTATATGTTCTATATAATTAATATAAGAGATTCCATCTAGTTCTGAATGAGCTAAGGCCCAAAGTATTTTGAAATTATTTCTAGACTAATTATTATTTATAAGATGATATCTCATCTTATCAAAAGAATAAATCCACTTAGAAAAAAATTATATTTGGTTCATAAATACCTATAAGATCAGGCCAATGCGTCATAATAAATTTCCTAAGAGTGATAATTGTGTCAGGGTTGGACAATCCTTGACAATTCCATAATAGAAACCACATTTAAAAATTTATTTAGAGTAATACCTCCCTTTTTTATTTCCAATGGAATTTTTTTTGGTTGATTTTATGATGATTGCTGATTTTTTCCCATCAATGTTTGGATAGTCATGTTTCTCTTTTCTAGACTATAGTATCTCACTTCTTTCTTTTGGTATGAAAAATGATGAGAAGATGGGTATTGGGTTTCCACTACAACATACTTAGGATTTCCCTCATATTTTAATATTCCTTGGTCATTTTTAAGATCCAATAATATTTCATTTTGTTTGGATATGGATGAAAATTCAATTGTAATTTCCTATTTTCCACTATTGTAGTTTTTTGAATTTCACCAAATCATGAGGTTATATTTTGTCTCTCTTAGATTATTCATTTTAAATCATACTGGATCCATGGGGAATGTCATATAGAGACCTAAATTTTTGTATAGATGAATACTTTTATGATATATCAAGATGAGGAGTAGTTTCATTGATTTTTTTTATCTCTCTCTACAACCACCTGATGAAGATTTTGATCAGGTAAATTTGTTTCTTGAGGTTCTATAGAATTCCTACTTATATCTTCACCAGAATCCAAAAAAAATTAAAAGTATAGTTATCAGAATACCTGCCTTCATAAGTGGGTAAAGATGTATTATTTATTTTGGGAAGAGTCCTATTGATTTCATCATCATTCTTTGATTCCATCTGATGATGAATTTAACTAGACATATTGGAAACTTGAGATTCTATGGAGACTTTGTTCATTAATTCACTAGAACAAAGCTGATAGATTGTAAAACCTTTGTTCTCGTCATATTTTGTATAAGCATGGTCTTTACCAAGTAAAATATAAACTTGGATTCATTTATTCTAAAATTATATTATACAATTGTTTATATTTCCACCAAAGATCACAGAAGGATTATTAAAGTCATATATAATTTTTTTTCATGTTGATGGGGAGGTGTATGAACATTTTCATTTAGATGAGGTGATTCTCCCTTATTCTTATCAAATATTCCATCAATAGGTTAGTTTTAAAAATAATTTATAGGTCTTGTGATATCATGATAAATTTCAAGAGAGATGTAATAATCCTCACTGCCTGTCATTTCATTGTTCCTTACCCCAAAGACATAGGGAATAGGAAGAGTGTTAAGATTCATGGATGAAAAATCTAGACCATTATCCCTTTATTATTCATCTACAAGAGTAGACCAAGATTTTCCCTTTGGGTTCTTAAAGTCAAAGGCACTGGACTACTTTTTTACCCATTTTCTAAGATCATTATTCCTTGAAGGCCTACCCCTGTTAAGAACAATATATCTTCCTATTTTTTTTCTATTTACATATTTCCAAACATTAGAATAATTAAGTGTATTCACCTATTTTGGGATCACTCTTCAATTTTATATGAATTGTCCCAAAATTATTCACACATCATATAAAGGTGGGGTATATTCATACTCGACTTTAACTTCAATGTTTTGATCATTAGAAATGAAGTTGATTACATAAATAATTTTTGAATAAAAAATTGCATCAACCTGAATCCTAGTATAAAGTCCAAGTTATCCATTTAGAGTATGCTTTTCCAAATTCAAGGGAATTTAAAATCAAGCATCAAGACCACTGAGATTTTTTTTATGCCAAAAAACAAAATTCCATCCATATAGCCTAACCTAAATTTGGGATATGGAATTTATTTTATTGAATGGATTGTAATTAATATCCCATTAAGAAATCATAAAGAGAATAAGTTTCAAATGAACATTTCCAATTCTCTATACCAAATCAAGATCCACCTTTCTTCACGTAAGAATGTGAAATAAACCTCTTCCAATCTGGATCATTTCCATTCACTACCACCGCAGTAATGCATAATTCTGTATGTGAGAACTAGGATGGACCATGATTTATCTCCCTTTGAGTATGAAATATGATTATTAATGGATAATATAATTAAATAAAGTTTTTTTAGGGCATATGGATCAGTGATGACCGAGAAACTATCATTTTCCGTTTTCTTAAAAACAAAAGGTCTGAGAAAATTATCTTTGGAGGGATCTGTATCAAAGAGAGCCTCTATGAAAGAAATTCCTTTTATTTTTGATGTTCATGTGTGATCAATAGGATTTAGTTTTTTCATAACTGGATTCTTGTTTTTAAGATATTCTCAAACCACATCCTTGAAGGAATGCTTCTATCTATGGTGGAACGAATCCATTAGAAGAAAGTGAAATGATCATATTGAAGAAGATTCATTTCTGAACTTCAATAGAATACTTAAATGTTCCTATAAGAGAATCACCTTCACAGTGTAGATGATATACCCCATTAACTTTTACCAATAAAAAAACTCTTTCAAACTCATAAAATATTATATATTTAAAATATGCTATAAATACTAAAAATATGTACTTGCACTAATAATGAGTGGTACATTCATTCCTCTCAATTCATTTTCCATTTCAAGAAATCCTTTATCATTGCGCTTCTATATAATCTAATGTAATCTATGGGAACATATTTAAGAATTAAATTAAATAGACTATTATTTATTCTAATTAAAAATTAAATATTTTTATACATTAATAGAAAACATTTCAAAATAATATTTATAGAATGTAAATTGAAATGAAAATAAATAAATGAACGTTCTTTAATAATTTTAATGAGTTTATTTTTAATTTTATTATATAAAAATATTAGTAAATATTTTAATAAATTTAAAATATTTAATATTAAAATTTAAATAAATGAAAAAGGATTGTCATTTAATATTTTATTTTACTAAAAAATAGATTTTAGGTTTTATCATATAACATAAAATATATTTAATAAATAGTAAACAAATTTTAAAAGTAAAGTAACACTACCTTTAATTATATTAATTTTATAAAATAGATTTTGGTTCTAAATTTTTCATAACAGTTGAAATGATTCCATTACCACATTCAAAAATTGGGCTATTTATTACACATGCATTCTACAAGGTGGTATCTTCTACACTATCATAAAAAATATGTATATGTATCATTTTAAAAACACCACCAAAATAGAAACTTAATAGGTTATTTATGTAAAACACTTACATATCATGTGATTTCAATATATAAGGTTCTTTAGTTTCATGATAACAATTCATGTCAACCACTACAAATATGCATTTATCAACATGATTCCTTTTTCAAGTAAATGTATTAAACCGCTTTCATTTTATCATAGTAACTTGTCCTTGAGATTTATTATTTCATATTAGTAAGTATATGTACATAAAATTGAATTATTATTTAATGTTTTCATGTTTACCAAATAAATATTACTAATAAACGTGTTCTTATTGAAAACAATTTTTTTCACTCACATACCAAAATATCTAGACCATTGATGATTGTTATAATCTTAGAAGTTACTATTATTATTTATAAACTCTTAAATTTTGATATATTTATGTTTTTTAACACAATAATACCATTAGATAACAAAAATATATTTTTTTTAATTTATGCATGAATTCAACCAACCGGTAAACTCCCTCATATATAGTTTTTCCATCCTTATAAGGGATTAAAAACAATGAGTTTTATTTATAATATTCTTATGATTGTTTCTAAATTTCTTTATTCTAAATTAATAAATAATCTCTAAAATTATATTAAAATAGTTTATTTTAAAATTTATTTTTCTTACTTGGTGTACTCAACCACCAAATCATAATTAAATAGCATGATATGATATGTTATCTCCCTTATCATAAGCCTCAAAGTAATCAATGTATATAATCTTATAACTCGTATTTCTAGTTTTGGAAGTTATGGTAACACTGGATCAATAAAATTACATTTCTCATCTTGATTTCTCATTGTTAAATTACACATCTTATAAATGTTATCCTAATACATAGAAAAAAAATTCATATAGTACTGAGCTAAATATCCTTTATCAATATAGCTTTTGGGATAGTTCTTATTTGTTACATAATAATTTATTTGATTTTTTTTGGGTGGGATACATCTAATAAAAATAAATTATACCACCATGGATAAATTTAATGGGAAGGTTTACAATGATATGCATCATACAAGTTAATAATAACAAAGAAAAAATATTTTATAATTCAAAAAAATGGTCAGTGAATCTTATTGTATATTTTCACATTTATCTTAGTCAATCCTTTTCAAAAAATATCTATATATAAGTTACACAAATGAATAACATTCATCCTCACATTTTTTATTAGTACCCTTTGAATAGTAATATGAGTCAAATCATATAAAAAATATGATAATCATGTGATTATAAGTATTTCAGATTCACCTCTTAAATTTTAACTGATTTTTATATATTTATTTAATAACTATATGAAACCTTGATACTACTTAACACATGAAAAACTATATCTATTTGAAAAATTCATCATATAACGGTCATTATGAATTTTATTCTTATTTATACCAATTTACTTGAGATGAATTTATTTTTTAATACTTTAATCCATCAAGAATCAATGGGATATAAGGGGATCCTAATTTAATTTAAAAATAAATTAATTATAAGTAAAGGTTCAAAAATATATTTTTTTAAATATGCATAATTTCTAAATAAAATCACTAGAAATTTGATGACCAATAAGATAAATCAAATAATTTGTTCTTTTTCACTAATTAAAATTTGTATCGCCATAAACACTTATTCTCTTTCTTGAAATTAGTTAAACATTTTCCAAAAAAAAATATTTAAACCCTCTAACACTTATAACACTTCATTTCCAAACATTTTTTATTTGGATTATCTATCCGAGAAACATTTTCAAAATTTTGATAGTCTTTATTATATAAAGATATCATCAATGGGAATCATCGATGTCCCATGAAACTAAAACTCTAATAATTCTTAGTTCTTATTGATTTTGTATTTTTTCCACATGTTTGATAAGATAGTTTCCCATTCATACTCTAATTACATATCAATTTATAAGTAGTAAAATCATTTGTGGTTTACATAAGTATAAAATTCATGATAAATGAATCTCTCAAAGAATCAATTTATATAGAAACACATTCTTTCAATAACTAATTTGACACTACTATTAGTTTTTTTTGTATACATTTATTTCATTTATAGGATCATTCAATTAAGAAATTAGTATAATCATAAAGTAAATGGTTTTTTTATACACATAAAAAAATGTTACATAAGTGAAAAAATGGTCCAAGTGTTGTATAATGTATGAGTCTATCCATATGGGTTAGAACCATCAAAAGATAACCCAAATATCACATTATTTATCTAATATATAAAGAATAGGATATTGTTTGTTACACTATTATCATGATAATTTATCTATCAGGTGCACTAATTCTTTATTTCTTTCATATTTTACCCAATTACATGTCATATATATTGAAATTTTATTAATATGAACATTATTTAAAGTATTGATATTAGAAGAAGGACTCATTATTATTTTGGGATGCTTGAGATGGTGTATCATCTTTATCAAGTTTCTTTATATATGTACTACATTGACAACACTCCTTCAGAGATACCTTTTATTCCAATAAAAAATAAAATATTTATGGAGATCATATATTTTTTAGAAGAAAATACCAAGTTTATAATTATATATGTTTCCTGATTATCATATATATGAATTTTTTCACTATAAAGAATTACACACTTTAAAAAATCAAGTAAATATTCAATTCCATTAATACTGAAGTCATATAATGTTTTTCCATGAAATGATCATATTAAAAATTATATTTTTATCATTTTATCACAACAAAGATACATCATTTTCTTAGTGTCTATATTTATTTCCTCAAATTCTACATGTCATAATTATATTAATTAGACATAAAATCAATCACTGAGTTTGAACCTATTATTTCTAACCCCATTATTTGTGTACCATTAGGTAGAAAAATAAAATGAAATAATAAAATATCAAATCTTCAAATTCACTCATATAATGTCTATTTATATTATATTCTTCTAGAATGGTTTTCATATTATAGTTTTATACCTTAGAATATGTTTAAAACCCACCTATAGTTTCATGATAACTCACTTATTCATGAATTAACCCAAATATACTAATGTAATCATGTATAAGAAATTATGTAAGTTCTTTATTTGAAGAATTTTTAAAATAAAAAACTAAAAAAAATGTATGATATTTATAAAGAATATTTAACACCCAATCAAGAACTGTAACACCCTGACCCGAGGGTCCAAAATCCTATAACCCAATAGAGGGAACCACATGACCTAAGTCATGTACCCTAGTCACTAGAGGCTTCTAAAAATGATGGATAATAAAATAAAATTATGGGTAATGGTTTTACCTCAAACGAATAAGAATAAACATTGCATAAAATTTAATACATTCATTTATAATGAAACCATTTTAATTAAACATAACAGAAGAAAAAAATCTTTATCAAAAAACTAAAAATAGAATCTAAAGTGAAACCCCTAAACAAAGACACATAGATACCAAGGATCCATGCCTAAACTAAGAGATGATATCTCCTATGATAAATCTTTAGGGTAGAATAAAAACTCTACAATGATGAAAATTACATATTCTTTTTATTTTTATCATGTTCAATGACATCTATGATATTAACAAAATTCATAATTAGATGGTGAGTATAAACATAGTATTATTTCTCAAAGAATAATAAAAATCCATGAAAAAAATAAAATATTAAATGAAAATAAACTATGGTAAATAATAAATAGTTTTAAAACCAAATAATTTGATTTAATAGTTTTCAAGGAAAAATTTTATTTCTTAAATAATTTCATAAGTTATCATAAATTTTTTCACTAAAATAGATTTCTCTTGAGAAACCCACATTCTTAAAGAAACAAAAATTTCTCTTAAATCAAAGAAAACTCATGACTTCACAAATAAAAGAAAAGTTCCTCTTTACAAAACCAAAGTAAATCCCCATTTTCCAAAATTCATTAGAGACCCCCCTCCCCCACCATTTTTTTCAAATTAGATCTATTAAAGATTCTTGGGTTTCCACTAGGGAATTTTAATCCTCCATAATACATTTCTGGATAGTATCCATAGTGTAGATGAGTTGTAAATCACTACACATGAAAACTCAATCTAGTGTGAGTGACCCCATTTTCCCACCATAACATGTTCTACCTAAGTTACCCATCCCCATGGATGAAACTTAGGGTTTTCAAAATAGGTCTCAAAAAAATATTTTATTGCACTCACAAACACCCAATGAAAAAATACCAAATCTCAGTTTAAATCACAATTTTAATTCATATTAAAAATCCATGGAAATTCAATCAAGAAAAAATAATTCCATAATTTTTCATAAATCAACTCACTTTATAATAATATATCCCTAAATGAAAACTCTACTTTAAAATTACAAAAATAAGATTTTTAATTTCCTATAAAAACACCATTTTCAAAATCCAACATAATTTCAATCCACACATTTAAAAATATCTATTTTAAAATTCTAAATTTATTTCCAAAATTATGGTCATAAAACCCCCCAATTTCAATGAAAATAGTATATTTAAAAAAATATATTTCACACAAAATAACAATTTTCAAATAAATTATACAAGGTAGTCTCCAATAAACCATAATTCATCGATAACACATAAAAAAATTTACATTTAATAAATGATATCAAATATAACTACCTAGTTTTGTTACTCATGGATTTTTTTCTTAAAATTATACTATCTAAACCAGCACTAAAGAGACAAATCCTCAAATCCCTATCAAAACAATAAAAATCCATCAATATATAACCCTAGAATCAAAGATTATATAGCCCCCATTAATAGAAATAGAGTCTATACTAATGGTTTAATGGTTCATTGGCTATAAACCTATTAATATAAACTTATACCAATATTTTTGTAAAATATTTGGTATAGGTACAATACAAAAAAAATAAAGCAGTGTGTTTTGAGCCCAAACCCTCTCTGTTATTATTCAATGACATGACCACTAGCCTAAAACCATTTATATATATATATATATATATATATATTTATTTATTTATATTTATATATATATATACATATATATTTGTATTTATATAAGTAATTATAAGGATTGAATTATTTATTATTATTATACATAAAAATACATAAATAATTGTCCAACCTATAATAATGATTCTTGAAAACCATTGGTATTGACCTAAACAATGTTTTTTCTAGAAAAATTGGTATAATTCCACTAAAATATTGATATATTTATAGTAATGTTTCACCTAACTATTGGTATAGGCTTACCTATACCAATATTTTATACAAACCATTGGTTTGGGTCACCTATACCAATATTTTAGCCAAATCATTACTAAAAACTATTAATATATGTCAGTTTTCTAATAGTTCTAATGTTACAAACTAATAATAAAAAAATGTAATGAAATATAAAAAAATAAATATAGGGTTTACTTAAAATAACCACACAAATAAATGACTTATGACTTCAGTCCAAGGATTAGTGGTTGGATGGTCTTTAAATCTTCCCTAGATATCCCAAGAGGTTGAGGAGGAAGAAACATCAATTTGGAAAAGTTTCATGTTTTTAATGATAAATATACACAAATTAAACTCAACTTCATGTTCACCATATAGATTCATTAGGATCATGAATCTCCACTACCTAAACTTCCTATAATGAATTTTCACCATGCATTGTGCCCATGCATGGTCCCTTAGGACCACGTAAATCCATATTTATAGGGTTTCCAGAGTCCCATGATACCTATGAATGGTTCCTAGTACTATTAAAAAACTATATATAGATCTATTCCTCACTAAAAAACATAAAAAAAATCCCCTTTCATGGTCTCCTAGACTAAAAAAGTGATTATAAAACCTGATAAAGCACTTCCCACCAACTCTCTATCACACAAATTCACATGAAACTTGGACTCTAGGGTAAATTACTCATTCAAAATCCAATGGTATGATAAAAACTCACATAATATATCACCTATAAATGTATATCTCTAATAAATAACGAATTTATTCCCATTAAACCTCAATAACACAATCTATATTCATAATAAACAAATAAAACAACATGCTTCCTGAGACCAAACCATTATAATTATTCCCAAAATAAGAATTTTTATCCTTGAAAAATCACTAGATTTTTCATCAAAAAAATCTATTGTCATAACTAACGCATCCTAGATAAACCCTCCCAATACTCTTCTTAGATCAAACCATGTCTCCACTACACCAGAACCAATGAAATAATTTTCCCTCTGAGGATATTCTCTTCTCAATCTACTATATAAATCATCTTCTTCACATAATAATTATCAGATTCTAACTTTATTTCCATCCATATAAAAACATGAAAAGGAATTTTTTGATATTTCATCAATTATGAAACATATAAAAAATTATTTATTGGGGAATAAAATTATTAAAAATTCAACCTATAATCCATTTCTCTAATCCAATTGGTGATTTCAAATGTCCCAACATACTGAGGCATTAACTTTACCAGCTTCCCAATCCATATATTCCTAAAACTATGAGTCGGTTTCAGAAACATGGAATCACACACTTCAAATTTTAAGGGTAAAATATGATACTTATAATAATAATTCTATCAACTCTATGATGAAATCAGATGTTTTTAAAAAAATTTAACTTGATCATCCATCACCTGTACCAAGATTAGTCCCATGAGAGTCATGATTCCTTACTCCACCCAACACAATGGTGACTAAAATTTCCAACTATAATGTACCTTAAATGTAACCATGAAAATTAATGAATAATATATATTATTATACACAAACTCTACCAATTAATGATGATCCTTCCAATATCTTCTAAAATCAAGAACACAAGATCAAATCATGTCTTCTAAGATCTGAATAATACAATTTTTTTGATCATATATTTGGGGATGGTATAATATTTATCCTATGGGAAAAATTAATATGGTTTCGTGATTTTAAACTCTATCACATAAATGTAATTATGCCTCTAAGAAAATATTAGTAACCCAATCACAAAGTCCATAGATATGTTCTCTCATTTCCATGTTCGTATTGGAATAGGTTTCAATAGTCCTATTAGTTTTTGGGTGATCTATCTTCACCCAAAAACATATAAATAAATGAGAAACAAATTTATCCATATATAATTTCATCCTAGACCACCAAAATTAACATCTGATATCATGATACATCTGGTTTTAAAAAAGATTCACCACCCAAAACGAACAGTGAAAGGATACCAAGACTTATGTATTGAGGTCTATAGGAACCACAACCCAACCTTTAAAATAAATATTCTAATCTACAAAAACTAAATATCCCTCAATTATCTCCCCACTATTTTGATTGACCAACACCTTCATACAAAACTCATCAAGTTAATTACCATATTTTACATAATCCACCAAAATAGATAACACATTTAGGATAGATTTAAACACACATTTTTTCTATCCCACCTATATGTGAAGATATTTCAACTATCCCATAAACTAACACTTCTCAACAACCTCTGTCATAGATTGAGTTAGACTTTTCCTTCTTAATGAATTTTCTAATGTGTTCCCCTTTCCCAGCATGTACATGAGCTCAAAATTAAAAGTTTAAAATTATTCTACCCTCTTGTGTTATCTCAAGTTAAGGTCATGGTGTGAGAAAATATAATTCAAACTCTTATGATCCATATATACTTATAAATTCACATTAAAAATTTAATTTCTATAACTTGTCAAGGAATGAACACTATAGCTACCTCTAACTCACGTATATGATTGTTTTTCACATGAGGCCTTAATTTATTTTAGCCATTCTCCCTAAATTTTTTCATATACATCAAAACACATTCTAATACTAATTTATTTTTGTGATATCATATTCTCTTACACTCAATTGATGATAACAAAATAGATGTTCAATCTTTAAAAACTAGTGATATACCTTAGGTTGTTTAAATAAATCATTAATTCAAGGTAAGGGATATTTTGTTCACCATCACTTGGTTCAGTTTTTGATATGTATAGATAACATTAGGAAAATTTTATCTTTATTAGAAATTAAAACTGAGACAACCTAAGGGTAAACATTATGTTGAATCCATTATGCTATATCCCATAAAATTTTACATTATTTTAAATGTTTATTAGTTCCACAAAATAAAATGAAAATGATATAAAATTTTTCTTAGGAACCAAATAAATTAAAAACTCAATGTACCACTTAGGCTGAAATCCAGATAAATTTTTAGTAAAGTCATATGGGTGTTGGTCCAACACCCTGGAAAGTGAGGGTAAATCTGTAATAATCCATGACTTCTTAACATGTTTCTTTTCCAAGTTTAGGATTTTGAGGTGTTTTGATAGAGTACAAAGGATATTTTTTGGAGTTGGAGTTAAATATGTGTTACATTAGGAATTCACAATGTAAAATTATTATTTAGGTAATAAATTGAAAATTTACAACTTGTGTACATAGTGGTTTATAGCTTGTATGTAGTCGAGGTGTATAGCATGAAATGATTTTACACTATAATATGGGGATTTATGGTGTAATTTTAATCCATCCCAAGGTTACATGTTTTTCAGTGAAAAATGTACTCAAAGCTTTAGTCTAGTTTTACATCGTGTAACCCATGGACACCATGGAATTTATGATGTAAATATTTAATTTATTCCATAAATGGGGTTACTTAAAGCATGTATAAAGGTTTTGTTCCTCCGAATTTTCTCTCATTCATCATCCCTTCTCTTGGTTTTTTCAAGAAACCAATATTCCAAACCATCTTCTCTCACATTGATCCTTGGGATTCAGTGGTTGTTCATTGGTGATTGGTGGTGAGTTCTTATCATTTTATCTATTGCTTCCTAGTGTTCTTCCCTTGGAGATTCATGGTGGTGGTTTTTCTTTGGTTTAGGGCATATTTTGGACTACCTTTTTACGGTCCCTTGATGTGGTATAGGTTTAACTATGGTTTCTGTGTGTGGTTGTGGTTTCTGTTTATTTCTTCTCCACCTTATGGTTAACTGTGGGATCTAAAATATTCGTTGAGGTAGGGGATCCTCGTTCTCACTCTTTTAAATGTTATGTGTGAGGATTAAATAGATTCTTTACTTTTTATAGATATTAAGGGTTATCATAAATAAATATAATTAACTGGAATAACTAAAATTGATGGGGTGGAGAGAAATAGAATGTTTTAGCTAATTTGATGTTGTTATTAATTTATTTATACATGATGTTTTCAATACTAAAAATAACGGCTATTGGGAGACTTGATTATGCAGTAGATGATATGTGTTGATTCCCTTAATGTATTGTTGTCTGATTTCACCATGAATAAAATGATAATGAACCTACATATTGTTAATAAATTGTTTTCCCATGGAAATATGGTTTGTGTGATAATAACCATGATAAATAAAAGAGGTAATGTGATTAAATACCCTGAATAAACTGAGGAAGTTTGGATGTGTTGTTGTTTTGTGTGTTTTTTCTCATTATGTTACCCTGTATGGTTTGGGGAATTATGCATTGATGTATGTGATTGGCTAGGCTATGTGATTCATGAGGTTATAATGTGGCGGTTGGTTGGTATGGATGAAATGTGGGAAGTTGTGCGGTTATAGTTCATAATGGTTCTGGTGTGCAGTGATTGTATTATACAGTGTTTATGGTGTATAGTGGTTGTGGTGTGTAGTGGTTGTGGTGGGTAGTGGTCATGGTGTACAGTGGTTATGGTGTGCAGTGGTTGTAGTTCGTAATGGTTGTGGTGCATAGTGGTTGTGGTGTATAGTGGTGATGATGTGTGTTGGTGATGTGTGGTTATTATGATGTGATTTATTTTTCAATGTAAAGTGGTGAAAATAGTGGATGCATGGTGTTTTGGCAATGGTTGTATAAGTTGGGAAAGTTATGACAAGGCATTATTGTGTTATTTTCTCAATTATCCATGGAATAAATTATGATGCTAAACGAAATGAATAAATGAACAGGTTGATAAATTAATAAGAATGGTTTGAAATAATTGTGTTCTAATGTCTTAAATAAATTGAATGAAACAATGGATGGTGTAAATGTGAGTGAAATGGATGTGAATAAAAGTTATTTGAAACTTTATTTATCTATAAAGTGGTGAAACTTGTAATATAAAGAGGTTTTTGTGGTTGTGTGTGGTGGTTGTGTGGTGTGTTTCATATAGTGGTGGTGGAGGTTGTGATGATTGGAGTGTGTTGTAGTGGTGGTAGTTGTGTGCGCTCGTGTAGTTGTTTTGAACCCATATGTTGGGTATTGTGAGATATCTATATATCATGTATTTTATGTTATTTTTATACACACCCCACCCAAGTTGTATGACCTTACCAATGCCCAGAGGTACTGGGTTCCAGGTGTTTTCCCCAACATCTAGGATGATGGTGATATAGATGAATAGCTACCCCTTCTTCCCTTATCTTCCTTCAATGGTCATAGACCAGGTGTCTTTGGGTGAGATTTGTAGTGATGTCCCGGGTGTCTTTAATAAAGATTTGTAGTGATGGACTAGGTGTTTTTAGGCAAGGTGTGCTGTGATGGCCCAGGTGTCTTTGGTTGAGATGTGGTGTGGTTATGATAGATGTTATCATTGAATGATATACCTTCTGAGGTCAGTGTAGGTAGGGATACATCCCCACCCACATCGGATATGGATGGTATGTGATATGATATGTATGAAAGTTATGGGAGCATATAATGTTTGATGTTGGGGTGTGAGAGCAGAAAATCAGTTGGGAAACTGCAGTGGGGTTCCTTTTTTGTTATGATATTGATGTTATATTACTATATTAGATGCATGATTCTATGAGAAATATATAGTGAGGCTATTATTAGTTAGTTTACTTGTATAGGTTCTTGTTGGTTCTATTGTTTTTTACTGAATCATTGTAATGTTCTTTTCACATGTGCACTTGAGACCTTGGTAATGATCCTACTGAGTATACATATATACTCACCCTACATATATAAAATATTTTTCAAGTTTTAGGAGGACTTTGGGTACTGATATTAACATTACTATCTTTGGATTTTGATATGATGTTGATTCATTATTGTAGGGATTGTCTTTTGGTATTTACTTTAGAGAATTTTATATATAGCAGTTACCTTAATCATTAATTATAGGATGGTCTTTGGTTTACTTATATATATATATGCTTAAGTTTTTTGGTGGTTTTTTATCCAATATTTCAATACTATTTTATTTATAGAGGATAATTCCACCCATATGTGAGATTTCTATACCCTTGATGCTTTTCATCAATACAGGGCCTACTGGAGGTGGTACTCATGGGTCTTTATATCTCTTCCTTCATATTTGTATATTTTGAAGGAGGGGGTTAGGTCAATCCTTTATAGGGACCCAAGCATCTAGACAACTTATTTTCAAGAAAAAAAACCTAACACTTACCACCATCAGATTCATCCTGATAGCCTAAATATTCATATCCCCCTAGAATGTATATATAGTTCAATTTGGTGTGGTAAAAATAACTAACTGACCATAATATTCAATTTGTGCTTTAAATTGAATAATTTGTTACTTCCTAATAAGTTTATCATATAATTTCATCTCGAGGATTGAAAGTCCCATGATATTTCCACATTAAGAAATAATGATTGAATAGGATAGGCATTTAAATCCTTATTCGCTCATTTCCCTAAGTAATGTGTTGATTCTCATCAAATATGGAATCAACTCCACACACAACCCTAAATGATAACAAAATGAGTAAATATTAATGAATTTGATTATCTAATATCAAAAAAATCAAAAATGATACTAGAGGCTTTCAGGATAGTTCCTCACACCATAGATGAATACGTATCACCCTCAAACTCCTTTTTTTTAGTTTAACAACAAAGAGTTTTCCTTGAATCCTATAAGGATTAAACTTCTCCTTCTAATGAGGACCTCATACCCTTTTATGATTCCCTAACTAAGATTGTTTTAGTGAACCACATTAGTTTCCTGATCTATGCACCTAATTAGATGTTTCACTGTTACTTTTTCTCAAGAACTGGCTACAATACTTCTTCAGGTAATCCATCTTCCCACACTAGTGGAATGAATGAGGAGTATTCTAACACCTTGACTTCGAGTAAATCGCTTCTTTGTTGAGTGTATTTTTTCATTTTGATTATTTTATTTTTATAATTACCTTATCTATATCTTAGTATATATATTTATTATGTATGGCGTTTAATATTTTTTATATTTTTCATTATTATTATTCTTCTTTATTAATATTTTTTTTTTATTCTAGAAATTATTAATTTGGATTCTCATATTTTATTAAATAATTTTGATAATTGAAATAACTTTTAAATATTTATTGGGAATCTAAGTACATGACCCATACATATTCTAGTGATGTCTAAAATTTCTCTTATGTATTGAAAACATTGAAAATTTCATGTGAACTCTATGTATTAATTGTTTTACCCTTAAATTGTAAACTTTTCTCAAAGGATATAGACCTTTCATAAGATAACTAGTTAAGAAATTTTTCTAACTCAGAAACCACATGTATACAGTGTAGGATATTATTTATCATCGAAAGTAAAAAAGTATCTTACATATTGATATTTTTACAAAGTAAAATATATTATATACTGATTAAAAGGATATTACTTATGAATGTTTTGGAAATTTTCCTAAGTCAAGAATATTTCATACTGAAGAATTTATTATGTATTGATAATTAGGAAAAGGAAAATCTATTACACATTATAGCAGAGTTTGAAGAAATATATTATGTATTTATTGAAAGTTAGTACTTAGAGAGTTAATTTTAAAAGGATTAGGATTATTTTTTTAGAAGAAGAAAAGAGTGTATTCAGAATTTATCAATTTCTTCTTATGATAGGATTATCAATCGTAAGTTATGACTGATAATCTAAGTTATGATATTCAAAATTTAATCTATAAAAATTTCAATGAGGTTGTTTCACATGATTATATGGACTAGTAAAAGTGTTTAAATATTGGTTATTATAGAGGATTTAATGATTATTTAATTAAATAGTTTTTTGAAGAGTATAAAACTGATATATGAAATGTTGTTATGATAATTATAGTAATAATTTTATCAATATATTTGAATTATTATAATGGTTATATTTTATAATTTATTGTGATTAATAAGGAAATCCCATAAGAAGTTATCATTGATTATTAAGAAGCAATTTTGAGGAGTACTATTTTGTGGTTTTCTTATAAAATAAAGTCTAAGATATAGGTAGTGAGTGATATATGTTATCTATGTTCAATACGTAAATTTTAAAATTTTCAAAAGCTAAATTGTTTTACACACTACATTGTTGGATTTTTAGAGATACATTTCTCTACTTTTATGAAGGGGTGAAGAAAGTTATTTTTAACCAGAAACCACTTTCATAATATTTCATTGTTTATGCTAATCTAATAAAAAACCACATTCATCGGTTGTGCCTCCAAGTGTGAAAAAAGGTGGGGGTTTTGGTTGTGCCTTGGGTCTAGTAAAAGGAAAGGTTTAGTTTTTTGCCTCCAATGTTGAAAAATAAATATTGTAAAGAGTTGTCACTCTACTTAAAAAATTGAGGTATTATAGGTTATTCTATACCTCTAGAGGAGTATAATATTGTGAAGATCAAACATAGGATATTTTTTATCTAAAATATAATAAAAATCCACGTTCTCTATCTATTATTTATTATTATGTTACACTCTCCAAACTGTAATAACACTTATTATTTATGCTTGAGTCATTTATTCATATTATCCACTTAATTTTTCATTATCATTTAAGTTAGTCTGATAATATTAAGTTATAAAATCCACCCCCCCCCCCCTCTTTTCACTTTTACTATCTATCTGGGACATAGTGATTGATATCGGTGAATACCTTTTAGATATTTTATTTCTAAGGTATTTTGATAAATTTATTGTTTATATATATATATATATTAGATATAATAATTTTATCTCAAATGTAAAAACTCTTAGGATATATTTTTATTTTTTATTTATATACAGAGAATAATTTTTAAAGTGTTTGATTCAATAAAAAGATAGAAGATTCTATGAACCATGTGGAATAAATAGAACCTGTGTGATTTTAATGTAAAAAACTTAGGCCCTTATGGTTATATTATCATATAAAGAAATTAAATATGAGACTCTACCAAAGTAATAAGTAAAATTATAAGGATTCTTATCTTTAATCATATTAAGTAAAGAAATATTGTAGTAATGTGTGCTTCATAGCTAATTATATTAAGGTAACATGTTTATCTTTCACCTCATGCACTTCGTATTATTTTTCTAAGCATGATTTTGGATTTAATAAACCTTATGTAAAAAGGTTATAATATAATTTCACTCGATTTGGGTTCATAAAGGATTGGTGAAGAATCTAGTGGAATATAAACCACTCTATTTTCCTTGGTGATGAATTTTGTATATCCATCATGAATACCCTTTATAGTTTTATTATTTGATATGATGGAAAGATATTTTTTTCAATAAGTATCTTTTTATAGTTTTCTTATTTAGTTTACTAGGATGTTCTTGAATTCTTCTTATTTTTTAAAACATTGTGAATATTTTATAATTAATTAAATATTATTAACTAGTATGTGGCTCTTTGTAGTTTTTATTTTTATACTGGAAGATTTTTCATGATAATAATTAACTATCATATCATTTCAAGAATAAATCTTAGATTAAGGGTTAGCCTTTCTATTTTTAATTTTTTGGGTATATCTCTTTTTATTCATGAGTTTAGTGGGATTTATTCATTTAATATCTATATTGAGCATGTTTTATGTTTTTTATCTTCTTACTTCTTAATCATTATTGTTTTCTCTTTAAGTTATTTTTATTTTATGTTCTTTCTTATTTAATTTATAGGGATATACATATTTGTTATATTTTACAGCCCTATTTATTTTTATTTTGTTATTAAATGATTATTTCAATTTTTTCATAAGCTTATCTTTATTTTTTTATTACAAAAAAAAGAGAGTTTTTCATATTGTATTTTGGGAAGAGAAAGTTCGGATTTATGAGGTTTTTTATGGGGAGAGTTGTTTCAATTAATTTTTAAGGGTGTTGATTAGGTTTTGTTAAAATGAAAAAGTGGGAGAATTTTGAGTGTCTTCTTTCCATTTGTTTATTATATTTTTATAATTACATCGTCCCTCACTTAGTTTATTTATTTATTGTTTATTATGTTAAATTTTATTTATACTTTTTTCATTGTAATTATTTTTTATTATTATTCTTTATTATTATTCTAGAAATTATAATTCTGGTTACTCAAATTTTGTTGAATAATTTTGGTAAAGGAAATGAACTTTGTAAATTCCTTGGGAATTTGGAAATTTACATGAGCCATATATATTCCACTAATGCCTGAAATGACTCTAACATATTGATAGTTATGGAATTTTCAAAAGGTACATGACCTTTAAACTCTAAAGTTTTTACACTTTCATAAGATGGATAGTTTATAAATTTCACGAAGTTAAAAACCTCTCATATGTTATATAATATATTAGGTATCATAGGATTTTAAAAGAATCTTACATATTGATATTTTCACAAAATTAGATATCTTAAGTATTGATTAAAAGGATGTTATGTATGAAAATTTTGGAAATTTTACTAATATAATGATCTTATATACTGATGAATTTCAGACATATTGAGAATTAGGAAAAGGAAAATATAGTACACATTATAGTGGATTTGGAAGGAATATATTACATAGTGATTAGGAAGTAGTTATTTAAAAAATAATTTCCTAAAGTTTTATAAAATTCATTTTGAAAGGAAAAAAATCTATGTATTTATATGTTATCAATCATCCCATATGATAGGATTATAAATTGTATGCTACAAATTATAATCTGGGTTATATTATTCGAAATTTAAATGGATGATATTTCAAAAGAGGTAGTTTCACGTGGTTACATGGATTAGTCAAAGTATTTAAATTATGATTGTTATGGAGTATTTAATAATGATTTAAATGAATATTTTTATAAATATTATAAGACTAATAAATTGTAATGTTACTGTAGGGATTAGGGTAACAATTTTATTTCTATATTTGAATTATTCTAACAGATATATTTTACAATTTTTTGATATTATCTAGGAAATCTCACATGAATTTATCATTGATTATTAATATGTGATATTATAAAGTTATAAATTGGGTATTTCCTATAAAATAATGTTTAATATTTATAAAATGAGTGATATACACAAAATGTATTTGATATAGAAGCATTACAAAGTTTAAAAGGAAATTTATTTTTTACATTTCCTTGTTTGATTGTTTAAGATTAGTTATTCTACCTCTATATAGGGTTGAAGCTACTTGTTATAAAATATATTCCTCTTTCATCATCTTTCCTAGGTTATTCTAACCTAGTTAAGAATCATGTTCATGGGTTGTGCCTCTGGGTGTGTAAAAGGTAGGGGGTTTTGTTCATTACTTGGGTTCAGTAAAAGCTAGGGTTTGAGTTTGTGCCTCTAGAGATGATAAAGGAATATTGTAAATATTCTTCACTCATATTCAAAAGTGAGGTATTTTATTGTATTTAATACCTCTCAAGGAGTAGAATATTTTGAATAGTATACATAGTATCTTTGTGATGTGAACAACTGTAAAAAATTATATGCTCTTTATTGTTCGTTATTATTCTAATTACACTCTTCACACCACAAATGAACTTATTATTTATGATTGAATTTATTATTATTATTATCCACTAAATTTTACATTACCATTTAAATTGATATAATTATTTTAAGTTATATAATTTACCCCTATATATTACCATAACCATATGATACTTAACACTATATATAGAAGAAGTAATCTAACATTCCTCTCCTATAAGAAATATTTATAGAATATTTAGCTTATTTACCTTAAAAATATTTAAACTTCCTCTTTTTCCAATATAATATTTATTTATTTCACCTATTAATTAATATAAGATATTTTTTATTCACATTTTTTATATCTACCTCTACTGAAGCCTCCATGAAAACCACCGTTGAATAGGTATGACACTTTGGGTGAATAATACTTGACTAAATCTCTGGTCACTAATTCATTTCAAACCTACATTATTTGATATTTTTATTCATCAAAATATCCCCCAAAAAAATTCACCAACTTATAAAATTTTAACACATTCTCCACGATAGACAAATCCCCCTACTTGAGAACTAGAAATTCTTAAGATCTGTTCAATTTCATCTCATTCAAATAGTCTTTCTCAATAAATTTCTTCTTGAAACACTTATTATTGAGAAATTTATCATACCTAGATTCATAAAATAGTATCAAACACTTATTAACTATCTCCTCCAATAGTTAGGAATGGAACTTGACCTTTGATATCACCATAGTATATAGAAACTTGAAGATATGGTTGATTTTATCTAACCACTTTTAAGCTCACTCAAACCCTACATAACCTATGAATGATGAAGCATTCTACTCCATAAATTTTAAAACTCTATATGTATCTCTTATATTATCATGATCAATTCCCTTTTGATCTCCTAGAAATCCTGAAAAGTCACTTCTACTAAGTGAGGGTCCATAAAAGCATGTCCATCTACCACTTTCCCTTATCTCCACTCAACCAGGTCAATCATAGGTGTCATGTTGTACAATACATAGAGGAAATCCAGATAGAATAAAAAATACAAATATCTAACATCACCAAAAAATATATACTTTATACTATAGCAACATGACTTCCTATTCACTTGGAAAATTTATTTCCAATTAGTTGATTAAAACAATATAACTCAATATTAAGAAATCATTTCAAAAACCATTTTGAAAGATCAAATCGATATGGTTTTCTGAAATCCATTTTCATTAAAAAAACATTTCTATTAAAAACCATGTCATGTGATTCATTATAAACCATGCTTACAAGATTCATGAGATCTTATCATTTTTGACTCTCCATAGGTCCTCATGGAACAAATGCATTCCTATTTGGTCATCACCAACCTATATTTATTTGAACTTCCCAATAACTCATAATTATCCATTAATAGGTTAGCTATGCATTTTTATGGGTATATTATAAGGTCAAACAATATTACTCATCATTCCTGCCAGAATTCTAAAAACTCAACTCTAAAAATGGATCTGACACCACTTTGTAATGCCCTAACCCAAGGACCCGAATTCTAGAGACCCGAGATAGGGCACAACATGGCCTCAAGGGAATTCCTCAATCTCTAGAGGCCACTAATGTGGAGACCCGAAGCTTAACGTACATATATATTACATTACTTTTGCGGAATACTTAGTATATAACAAAACACACACACAAGGACCGTAATAGTTTAGTGTCTTTGGAAACTCGGATTATAATCTTCTAATCGTGGTGAAAGATCTTCAACATCTCCCATAAAGATCTTCCTTTTTTTATACCTAAAACATTTCTTTATATCCTGGGGAAAATAAAACATAAAAGGGTGAGCTCAAATGCTCAGTAAGGGTAAACAAAAGAAATATCAATCACATCATATACATAAGAACATAGCTTTTGGAAATCTTAACCTGCAAAAGAGATCATAATATCATAACATGGGATAAATCATAGAAGTGAAATGTAATCCCAATAATCATAACATAAAACATGAAACTTTGTGGCATACACTCATAATCATAGAGAATCATTTCTTGTTAGTCAAGACTCATTGCCAAGACTATCTTAGTGGACAAAGTCCCTTTCTGAAGCGAGTCACCCTCGTTTCAGTCCAGTTTCACTGAACCGGTATAACCTACCATTCCAGCCATGTCTATCTCATGAGATATAAAATCTTTACCCAATGAATTGGAGGGAGATATAGGTCCCACCCATCTCATAATGATACCATTCTTATGTGTGCCACAAAATCATAAATCATACATCATTTCATAACCCATGTAATAAAATGGGATTCTTAAACATCATGTCATCATAATCCATAATCAATTGATATCATTTAATCATAAGAAAATCGAAACCATTTAAATCATAGATACATTTTATGTGAAACATACATATCAAATAATGTCATATTAGATGGAAAATAGTTTTTAGAAAAACACTTGAAATGAATTCTTGAGGAAAATATCCTTTATTCTTTAAAATCATTTTATTTTCACAAAATTCCATGCAATTTTAAAATATAAGGGTTTTTTTGAAAATATTCATGCAATATTGTATAGGATGCTTCTTTAAAATGATGTGTTATGAAACCGTAAAAATCTGTTCGCGCCATATAATTTAAAAATAACATTCTCCTCGTACTTTTGTCAGAAAAGTCAAAAAGTACCTTATATGGTAACCAAAGGAAAGATTCCATTCATACAATGTGGTAAAAAGTCAATAAAGGGTAAAAATGACTTTAAACATTCATGGAAGAATGTTAAAAATTTTATAAAAACATTTTTTTTAGAAAACAAGGTCATGGATGATAAATGTAACCCCAGTAAATACTTACGTATAAGCAATCTCGGATAAAAATGAGATTGAAAATTTATCCCTTACCTTAGGTCCGACTTGCTTTGTACGTGTCCGAACCTCCTGTATAATGATTTAAATCATGTTATTGACTTATTACAGAATCATATTCATTGTTATTATATCATATATGGTCCACTTATGACTTTATATTACCCGTTCTTTTGTAAATTCATGTTAAAGTAGCGTTTTGGGTAAAATCGTCTCATTTGTCGTTCGTGTTTTTAACTTGTAATTATTAATATGATTACTTGGATCATGATTACTTAATTACAGAATATAAAACATGATTTATATATATATATTAAGAATATACATATATATAATAAATCAGTAAATGGAAAGAAATACACCGTTCATGGAGACGGTAGTCCGTACGTACGCATGAACGTTGTTTTCGTTTCCTTATTGAATTGAATGGAATTAAGTAGATGACATACATATAAATATAAATAAATACACTATCATTATTATGTCATATATTTCATTAGTACTTATTATATATACTTTATAATCATTCATGAATGGTTAATCATTGATAATGAATCTCATCGCGTCGTGGAGACGGTAGTCCGTACGTACGCACGAGCGATTATATCGTTCCCATAGTCGTGGAGTTGTGTTGAAGTGTATGTATACTATTTAAGTATCAATATCACTTTATTATAATCATATATAGTTACTCATTACACCATTATACCCATCCAATTATGGTGGTGGCGGAAAATAGATTACACCACGGCGTGGAGACGGTATTCCGTACGTACGCACGCGCGGTGATTTCCTTTTTCCGTAGGATGGATAAAAGGTTAATTAGAGTTGTTTCAAATTTATAATAACATATCAGTATATAATAAATACTGATTTTATTACTTTATCATGAAACAACTAAAGAAGAATAAGTTGAAGAAGAAAGAAATTTAAAAAAGATCGGTAATGGATATTACCTCTTTTTGACGTGCCTTCACTTATCCTCCACTTAAAGAACTAAGGATGGTCTTTGAAGAAGACCAGGACCTCTAGGATGATACTAGGGAAGTGTATAAGAGATTTTTTCAGGGGTTGGCCGAGCTGGAATGCTCAAATTGGTGTGAGGAGGAGAGGGAGGAGGTGCCCTTTTATAAGGGAGGAGAGGGGCATCTTAGGAAAATCTCAAAATATTATTTTATATTAAGGTCAAATTCGGTTTATAATGGTTCCAAATGGTCTTATTTCAAAGATAAAGTGGGTATGGGTAGAAAGATTCTCATCCAATAGGATTTAGACAAGTTTAGGATATTATTTTAACCTTATCAATTAGATTTAACTCTAAGTTAAATAATTTAACTTTTACCGTGTCTTTTTGTTTTCTTACACTATATGGTTAATAAACTTACTATATCAAGCCAAACTAACCCCAAGTTGTTTATTATTAATATATATATCCTTATATAAGTAATTTTGCCGAACCTTAGATTTTTAGGAATTAAATAACAATTAATAATATAATATTTGTTTTAAAAACTAATTTATGTCAATTTTGACACTATTTGGTACATGATTTTTATGAAATTTCTAACAGAATGATAAGTTCTAAACAAGTTACTTAAATCAACAATAACATGTCATATTAACCTAGAAAATTAGTGTATGTCAAAAAAATTCTCAAATTACATTTATTTGGTCTTTTATAACATCAATTATGTTAATATTTTCTTAAAAAGGTAATTACTGCATCATCGTTGTGTCATAAATAAATTAAATTATTTAAAGTATAAAAATTACAAATAAAATACCTTTATGTAGGAAATCTTATTATCTTTCTAATTAATATTTATAGTCTAAATTATATTATGTATAACTCCATATTAAAAATGTTTTAGTAAATAAACTTTGATTTTAACTCTTTTAACTCTTCTTTGAATTAAATAATAATAAATGTCCTAATCTAATCCAAGTGGGCCTAAATGATAATATTTTACACTTAAGGTTGTTTTTGGTCGAGATACACTTGTCCAATAGGATTAGTATATGTGTTAGGGTAATATTAATATCATTTTTACCCTTAATTACCCTATTTACTTTTAACCGTGGTAAATAAAAGTAAAAAGTTACTATTCACCAAAAATTATTTTAATCTCATTGAACCACATTTTATTTACTGACATCAACCGTGTCTCTCGGATTTTTGAAATTCCATTCACAGAAGCGGTAAAATTAAGATTTATGAAAATTTTAATTTTTTTTAACTACCACTTAGTAGTTTCACTATTCATCAAAAATTGAAGTTTTTCAGAAAAATGCCAAAATTTCACCCTAAGCTATAATTGATATTCCGAATTCAAAAATGATTTCTATTTTACAAAATTCCCAACATATAAGTTGCATTAATTAATTTTATAATTAATTTCCGCTGTCACAACAAATAGCGTGTTTTAAAGAGATAATAACTATCAAAAGATTAACACTTGTTTATGTCTGGTGTAAATGTGAAATTACATCCAATGACCAACATTGTATTGAATTGTAAAAATATATTCTAAATATACTTTAAAACCACTCAAATTAATAATTTATCACTATTAATTATTTCGATTAAAAAAGTTGTTTTTAATTAAAATTTAGTAATTTTCACTATTCATCATAAAATGAAAGTTATCCGAAAAGTACCAAAATTTCACCCTAAGCTAATTTCGATATTACGAATCCAAAAATGAATTCCATTTTGAAAAAAATAAAATTTAAAAAATTTCAAAAGGTGGTTATTACTATTCATAACGGCTAGTTTTTAATAATATTTTAATAGCATATCGTTGTTTAGTGAAACTCAGTATTGCGTATTACACACACTATCGAGGAAGGTTGTGATTGCGTGTAATGCAAGGAAAGTCAAGGATGAGTGTTGTGCAATCTCCTTTTGGTGTAGTGTACAACACAAAACATTAATAAAATTAAAAATAATATTTTTCATAAAATCTCGGGCTGTTACATTCTACCCCCCTTAAAATGAATTTCGCCCTCGAAATTCATCGGGGTTATAAATGGTTTACTACTCGAAAGTTTCTTTAAAGGAAACCCAAATTGTAAAAAGGAATACCAAAACATGGCTTTAAAAACTAAAGTACGAAATTTAATGATTACCCAAATAAACTAATCACTGGGTTTCCACATAGGTGAAAATATGGATATGGAAGACAAATCCAACCATCATGTTCTGATGGAGAGTGGTAGAGAACATGGCTATAGAAAAGACAACTATCACAAAGCCATAAATTTGTGACGATCTAACGTACCATCTGATTCATTAGATATTAGAGCACTAGGACAACATTTTTGGTTTTCAAGATCATTTCCCTAAAGTTGATGAAATTGGAATTTGAAGAAATACTTTCTTGATTTTGGTACAGTCTCATCATTTGTAGTTATTTGTACAATTTCCACTTCATCTCTTAAAGAAATAAAGTTGAATTTGTCATTCGTGATGTGTTAGCAGATCATGTGATAGAATGATGGGTCATTCCGTCTGTCTCAAAAAAAAGTTATCTAAAAATACATTAGTCCATCTACAGTGAGATTAATCATATATAGTTCCAAAAATTGAATTATACTTCATATATCATACTGCTAAATATAATAAAACTAGTTTCTACTAAACAGGGACTTCCTGTAGGCCAGTGGTAGGCGAAAAAGGCCAGTCGCACTTTGGTTGTGGGTTCGATTCCCACAGCCTTGTCCGACGCGATGGGTTGTCGCCCGTCCTGCAGGTTGTCCTTTTTCTAAAACTACATTACTATAACATCCCATCAATAATATCAAAAAAAGAACTTCTATCCTTAAACAATACTATTTTATGTCCAAAATAATCCATTCTAGTCTTTAGGCTTATCCATAATACTGCAGTCCATTGTCATAATATAGTGAAAACGATTACCAGAGATTTAATACCATCTTTGATCCCCATATATCAAAAGATATGTCTTGTTGGTCACATTCCAAACATTCAAAGGCCTTAATCATGTATTCTCTTGAATACCCATTGAACCTTAGTGAAAACATGAATGCAGTTAAAATTTAACACTTTCCACATACCAAAATCCTCAAAATTATATATACTCAAACCATGATATCACTTAGTCCTTATAAATCATGAGCTCATGAATACTGTTAAACATTTAATTTTCTCCTTATCCCTTCATTATGCACATGTCATCTACATTCCAAAAATATCTGAATAACCTTTAATGGATACTGGTAACATTAATCATACACTTTTAAAACTCAAGGAAAGACAACAATGTAACAATCCTTAGATTTCTCTTTATTCCATAGTACCATGATATTTCTTATACAACATTACACATGATAAACATGTAATCATTTCACTTCATTCTTAAACCATTAACCGAGCTTCAACAATTCTTTCATCTCACATATCATTTGTAGTCTCTTCATCATTATCCACATAAATACTACCCATACGACCATACTGATTCTCTTCATGAGTCTTTCACTTAGGGCATTGGTTTGCATAATGCTCATACATTCCACATTTAAAACACTTAACCTTTTTTGATGTCGTAGAAATACCATTATCCTCATCCATGGTGTTAACTAAACCTTTTCCTTTGCACTTACTTGCTTTGTGTCCTTCTTTTCCACACCCAAAGCATATTCCAGTTCCCTTGAAACATTCTCCTTGATGCCTCTTCCCACATGATTTACATAGGGGAAATTGAACTTTCATTCCTCTATGATCATCATGAAACTCCATCTTTCTCTTATTAGCCGAGTCAGGAAACTTACCAAATTTTACTTTATTTATCATATTATGAGATTGTTGATTCGGCATAATAATGATGTTTGGACTTCCAAATCCCATTTCATTTGGTTTCTCATAAAGAATATCATTCCATTTTCCATCATATCCTCCATTATCGTGAATCATCTTGTTTCCAGCCATTTTCTAAAACCCAAAAAAGAATAGTGTGAGAGGAAAAAATCATAATAAAGGGGGAGTAACTTCAATATCTAACATCTTTGGTTTAATTTAATATCGTTACTATAGTTCTAGGACTATATCCTATACGTATACTTATCCTTAGGGATATCCCTAGACATACCTTAGAAATATATCTAGGGATCTCACTAACGTTTTCGAATCCTAGTTTCCAAAGGTTGACTAAACCTTTCCTCTGATACCAACTGTAGAGACCCAAAGCTTAACGTACATAGATATTACATTACTTTTTCGGAATACTTAGTACATAATAAAACACACACACAAGGACCGTAATAGTTTAGTGTATTTGGAAACTCGGATTATAATCTTCTAATCGTGGTGAAAGATCTTCAACATCTCCCATAAAGATCTTCCTTTTTTTATACCTAAAACCTTTCTTTATATCCTGGGGAAAAGAAAACATAAAAGGGTGAGCTCAAATGCTCAGTAAGGGTAAACAAAATAAATATCAATCACATCATATACATAAGAACATAGCTTTTGGAAATCTTAACCTGCAAAAGAGCTCATAATATCATAACATGGGATAAATCATAAAAGTGAAATGTAATCCCAATAATCATAACATAAAACCTGAAACTTTTTTGCATAGACACATAATCATAGAGAATCATTTCTTGTTAGTCAAGACTCATTTCCAAGACTATCTTAGTGGACAAAGTCCCTTTCTGAAGCGAGTCACCCTCGTTTCAGTCATGTTTCACTGAACCGGTATAACCTACCATTCCATCCATGTCTATCTCATGAGATATAAAATCTTTACCCAATGCATTGGAGGGAGATATAGGTCCCACCCATCTCATAATGATACCATTCTTATGTGTGCCACAAAATCATAAATCATACATCATTGCATAACCCATGTAATAAAATGGGATTCTTAAACATCATGCCATCATAATCCATAATCAATTGATATCATTTAATCATAAGAAAATAGAAAACATTTAAATCATAGATACATTTTAATAGAAACATACATATCAAATAATGTCATCTTAGATGGAAAATAGTTTTTAGAAAAACACTTGAAATGAATTCTTGAGGAAAATATCCTTTCTTCTTTAAAATCATTTTCTTTTCACAAAATTCCATGCAATTTTAAAAGATAAGGGTTTTGATGAAAATAATCATGAAATATTGTAGAGGATTCTTCTTGAAAATGAGGTGTTATGAAACCGTAAAAATCCGTTCGTGCCATATAAGTTAAAAATAACATTCTCCTCGTACTTTTGTCAGAAAAGTTAAAAAGTACCTTATATGGTAACCAAAGGAAAGATTCCATTCATACAGTGTGGTAAAAAGTCAATAAAGGTTAAAAATGACTTTAAGCATTCATGGAAGAATGGTAAACATTTTATAAAAACATTTTTTTAGAAAACATGGTCATGGATGACAAACGTAACCCCAGTAAATACTTACGTATAAGCAATCTCGGATAAAAATGAGATTGAAAATTTATCCCTTACCTTAGGTCCGACTTGCTTTGTACGTGTCTGAACCTCCTGTATAATGATTTAAATCATGTTATTGACTTATTCCAGAATAATATTCATTGTTATTATATCATATATGGTCCACTTATGACTTTATATTACCTGTTCTTTTGTAAATTCATGTTAAAGTAGCGTTTTGGGTAAAATCGTCTCATTTGTCGTTCGTGTTTTTAACTTGTAATTATTAATATGATTACTTGGATCATTATTACTTAATTACAGAATATAAAACATGATTTATATATATATATTAAGAATATACATATATATAATAAATCAGTAAATGGAAATAAATACACCGTTCATGGAGACGGTAGTCCGTACGTACGCATGAACGCTGTTTTCGTTTCCTTATTTAATTGAATGGAATTAAGTAGATGAAATACATATAAATATAAATAAATCCAGTATCATTATTATTTCATATATTTCATTAGTACTTATTATATATACTTTATAATCATTCATGAATGGTTAATCATTGAGAATGAATCTCATCGCGTCGTGGAGACGGTAGTCCGTACGTACGCACGAGCGATGATATCGTTCCCATGGTCGTGGAGTTGTGTTGAAGTGTATGTATACTATTTCAGTATCAATATCACTTTATAATAATCATATATAGTTACTCATTAAACCATTATACCCATCCAATTAAGGTGGTGGAGGAAAATAGATTACACCACGGCGTGGAGACGGTATTCCGTACGTACGCACGCACGGTGATTTCCTTTTTCCGTAGGATGGATAAAAGGTTAATTAGAGTTGTTTAATATTTATAATAATATATCAGTATATAAGAAATACTGATGTTATTACTTTATCATGAAACAACTAAAGAAGAAGAAGTTGAAGAACAAAGAAATTGAAAAAAGATCGATAATGAATATTACCTCTTTTTGACGCGCCTTCACTTATCCACCACTTAAAGAACTAAGGATGGTCTTTGAAGAAGACCAGGACCTCTCGGATGATACTAGGGAAGTGGAGAAGAGATTTTGGCAGGGTTTGGCCGATCTTGAATGCTCAAATTGGTGTGAGGAGGAGAGGGAGGAGGTGCCCTTTTATAAGGGAGGAGAGGGGCATCTTAGGAAAATCTCAAAATATTATTTTATATTAAGGTCAAATTCAGTTTATAATGGTTCCAAATGGTCTTATTTCGAAGATAAAGTGGGGATGGGTAGGAATACTCTCATCCAATAGGATTTATACAAGTTTAGGATATTATTTTAACCTTATCAATTAGATTTAACTCTAAGTTAAATAATTTAACTTTTACCGTGTCTTTTTGTTTTCTTACACTATATGGTTAATAAACTTACTATATCAAGCCAAACGAACCCCAAGTTGTTTATTATTAATATATATATCCTTATCTAAGTCATTTTGCCGAACCTTAGATTTTGAGGAATTAAATAACAATTAATAATATAATATTTGTTTTAAAAACTAATTTATGTCAATTTTGACACTATTTGGTACATGATTTTTATGAAATTTCTAACAGTATGATAAGTTATAACCAAGTTACTTAAATAAACAATAACATGTCATATTAACCTATAAAATTAGTGTATGTCATAAAAAGTCTCAAATTACATTTATTTGGGCATTTATAACATCAATTATGTTAATAGTTTCTTAAAAAGGTAATTACTGCATCATCGTTGTGTCATAAATAAATTAAATTATTTAAAGTATAAAAATTACAAATAAAATACCTTTATGTATTAAATCTTATTAGATTTCTAATGAATATTTATAGTCGAAATTATATTATGTATAACCCTATATTAAAAATGTTTTAGTAAATAAACTTTGATTTTAACTCTTTTAACTCTTCTTTGAATTAAATAATAATAAATGTCCTAGTCTAATCCAAGTGGGCCTAAATGATAATATTTTACACTTAAGGTTGTTTTTGGTCGAGATACACTTGTCCAATAGGATTAGGACATGTGTTAAGGTAATATTAATATCATTTTTACCCTTAATTACCCTATTTACTTTTAACCGTGGTAAATAAAAGTAAAAAGTTATTATTCACCAAATATTATTTTAATCTCATTGAACCACATTTTACTTACTGACATCAACCGTGTCTCTCGGATTTTTGAAATTCCATTCATAGAAGCGGTAAAATTAAGATTTATGAAAAAATTAATTTTTTTTTAACTACCACTTAGTAGTTTCACTATTCATCAAAAATTGAAGTTTTTCAGAAAAATGCCAAAATTTCACCCTAAGCTATAATTGATATTCCGAATTCAAAAATGATTTCTATTTTACAAAATTCCCAACATATAAGTTGCATTAATTAATTTTATAATTAATTTCCGCTGTCACAACAAATAGCGTGTTTTTAAGAGATAATAACTATCAAAAGATTAACACTTGTTTATGTCTGGTGTAAATGTGAAATTACATCCAATGACCAACATTGTATTGAATTGTAAAAATATATTCTAAATATACTTTAAAACCACTCAAATTAATAATTTATCACTATTAATTATTTCGATTAAAAAAGTTGTTTTTAATTAAAATTTAGTAATTTTCACTATTCATCAGAAAATGAAAGTTATCCGAAAAGTACCAAAATTTCACCCTAAGCTAATTTCGATATTACGAATCCAAAAATGAATTCCATTTTGAAAAATAAAATTTACAAAATTTCAAAAAGTGGTTATTACTATTCATAACGGCTAGTTTTTAATAATATTTTAATAGCATATCATTGTTTAGTGAAACTCGGTATTGCGTATTACACACGCTATCGAGGAAGGTTGTGATTGCGTGTAATGCAAGGCAAGTCAAGGATGCATGTTGTGCAAGCTCCTTTTGTTGTAGTGTAAAACACAAAACATTAATAAAATTAAAAATAATATTTTTCATAAAATCTCGGGATGTTACAACTAAAAATAGTGAGGGATAAAATAAAACCATGTATAATATTTTACCCTCAATTAAATGACCATAAAACTTAAATAAAATGTAAGGAATACTTTTTTAATCAAATAATTTGAATTGAACATAATAGTGGAAGCAAAGTTTTATAAAAAATAAAAAAAAGAATCCAGATTTAAATTCAAAGGAAAATTTACACTGAAACCAAATACTTATGCCTAAACCATGAGCTATCATCTCCCATATTACAACTATAGGGTGGAATAACATATCTATACTGATTAGTAATGATTTTTCCCCTTTACATCACATTTGATGGAATCTTCAAGTATACTAAAATGCACAGCGGTGAGTATAAAACTCAGTAGGATTTCTCTAAGACTAAAATACATATACATGAAAGAGAAATAAAATATGAAATGCCAATAATCTATAATAAATAAAAAAAACTAAAATCCAAGCATTTGATTTATTATTTTTGAAATTCAAACATTTTTTTCAAAGAATTTCACAATTTATCATAAACAATCTTACTAAAATTGTTTTCTCCCAAAAAGTCTATATTCTCAAAGAAATGTCAACTTCTCTCTATTCCAATAAAAACCATGCTTTCAAAAATCAATGGAAATCTATATTTTCTAAAACTAAAGGAAAATAAATGTTTTTCCAAATTCATCAAAGAACTCCATGATCTTCCCCATTTTCAAAATTTAATATTTCAAGGCTTCTAAAGTTTCTATATATAGTAAATTTCCATTATACGCAATCCATCACTCAATTTCATGCATACAATAGAATATTTTTCTACCACTATACATACAAAATAACTCTAATATGAGTTAATTCCTTTTCCTACCATAATGCATGCTTCTTAATCCACACATCCCCATAGATGAAACTTAAGGTTTTCAAAAACAAAGTTTCCCAAAAACGTTTTAATATATGCACACACACCTGATGCAATAATCCCAAATCCTAGTTCAAATAAAAATTACAACTCATATGATAAATCCATGAAAATCCAATAAAGTAAAAAAATTCAATAATTTTTCATAAATGAAACACATTATAACAACATAATCCCAAATGAAACTTTGTTTTAAAATTCTAAAAATAACTTCTCAATTTCCTTTAAACTTTAGTTTCCAAATCCAAAAATAAATTCAATACAAACATTTGAAAAAAATTGAAATTATGAAATTATTTCCAAAATTACAATTATAAAAATCAAATTTTCCATGAAAACAACCAATGGAAAAAACCATTTTTTCATTAAATCACAATTTTTAAATAAATTAAACAATTAATTCCCCTATGAATAGTAGTTCATTAATGATGAAAAATATATTATATATTTTTTAGATGAGATTGAATCCACATGCCTATTTGTATCACTCATGGAAGTTTTCCCCAAATTCTATGGTCCAAACCTAGTGAAAAGGGATAATATCACGAACCAAATTGGGTCTCCATCAACCCGACGCCCAACCCGGCCCGCGGCAAGGCCCGAAGGGAGTTCCTGATCCCCATGGGCTGGAACAAGTGCCCGGGTATCAAATTAAAATTTTGGGAATGATTTACCCGTTTAAACAACTAGGAATAACCACAAGTAAACTGAACTCAAAAACAACGTTGCAACCACAAGTCTTTAAACAACAAAAGTGAATTTCAAAAACAACTACAACCCTACCACAAATAACTCCAAAAGGGGTGACCAAAAACCACATCCGGAATTGTCACCTGATGGAGGGATACTGTCGTTCGGCCTTCACCACCAATGCCAAGTCAGAAGAAGAAGCTAACAACTCAGACCACCATTCTCAAAACCTTTGCCTTTCCCTACATCAGACATAATCAGATCTACTTACACCCAAGGGTGTATGTAGGGTGTGAGCAATCTCTCAATAGGTTGGCACTAGAGAAAAGATTCTGCATGTAAAGGTTAGGTGACCAAAATAGTTTTTAGGTTTAAATTATAGAAAATAAATAAATGCACCAACATTTTAATGAAAATAGTTTTTAAATAAAGATAGTTTTAAACAGAGAACGAGGTTTTTGGTTCTAAAAGAAAATGAAAACATTCTTACCTTTTTACTCCACATAAGTCACAAAATCAACCAGTGATGAGTATATAATCGCACAAGAGCAACAAAATTAGGAGAGGCCCAAAAGGGACTAAAGCCGGTGGGGCCCTAGAACCTCACATCTCGGTGTACCAAATAATCCATATCATACGTTCCCATGCACAAGCTACTAGTAGGGAAACACCTCCATAACCAAGTGGTCTCTGATCATCATCCAAGGATTAGTTAGTGTTGTAAGCGCCAATCCAGCTAATTGAAACAGGGCCGGAGCCACTCCCATATCACCAGCATGCTAGTCTAGTCCACCCACCTAGTACCCAGGCTTCCCCTTTTGTGTTCAATGTTCAATGTTCACCCTACTCATCAAGGTCAAGACACAACACACCTGGATGTCAACTAAGTCAAATACCATACACCTAGGTTGTCAACTAAGTCAACCATCACACTTACACATTCAATATAAATGAGTAAAAAAATAACCATTTAATGTATTACACACAACAGAGATCCTTAGAAAATAGAACACAACGTGCAAGAACTACACCGTCTAATAAACTACACAATTCCAAGAACCAAACTAAAATTTATCAAACATTTGAAAAATAGGTTTAGTAGTTTTAAAGAAAATAAAACAACACAGTCATTTGTGCCAAAACTCACTCAAACACACACTAAGACTGTAACAGGAATCAAATTTCAACTGTTGTATTTGTTCAAAAACCAAAGGCACAACACAGTAAAAACCAAACAACCTAAACCTGCCACTAATAAAAATAAAACACCAAATTATACCAACCAAAACCAATAACTCACAGCGGAAATTAAATAAAATACATATTAATTTAAATAAACCACCAGAATAATTGATCAGATAACCTAAGCATGCGAAACCACCTACCTCAAAGTGGGTACGAAAAAGTGATACAGCGCAACACTCCCTCTTCGCAATGGTTGCACCTCACGGATCCATCCAAAAGGTCCTAAAACTATAGACCAAGTAACCTCAATGATAACCTAGTAAAACATCATCAGTCCATAAAAAAACATCAACAACTAAATAATTTAGTAAATAGTTAAAAAAATTCAATCATAATTAATTAATTAATTAAAAATTAAACAAAATAAATTAAATAAATTGATTAAAAACTAAAAAAAATTAATAAATAAATTGAAAATTAAACAAATCAAAAATAATTAAATAAATTAAATCCAACCCCCAAACCACGGGAATCGTCTGAAAGATGACTGAGGGGCGGCTCAGCGGCTGTCCGGCGAGCGCGAGTCGGGTTGTGGCGGCTGTCCGGCGAGCAGAGGGATGTCGGCTGAGCAATCCAGAGGGAAATAAGGGGGTGGAGTGGTGCGGAGTATTCCGGTACTGGAAAAGAGGGAGTCGCCATATGTTTGGCCGGAAAAAAAAAAAAGAAGAAGCAGAAGAAAGTAGGTTACGGGAGAAGGGGTTAGTAGGGGGTAAGGCATAGCAGGGGAGGCCGACGGCCTGGGCAGAGTGAGTGGGCGAGAGGTAGCAGGGGAGAGGGTGTTATCTGGGTTAGCGGGAGGCAGCAGGGGAGAAGGAGAGGTGGGACGCGGCGGATGGAGGGAGGAGGAGAAAGGGGAGGAGTGGCCGAGCGAGGAAGATAAGAGGGAAAGAGGGAGGTGCGGCCGAGAAGGTAAGAGTAGAGGGGAAGAGGGAGGCACGTCCGAGCAGGGAAGAGAGGAGGGGAAGAGGGAGGCTATAGGGAAGGTAAGGGAATAGGGGAGGTGGTCAAGCGGGGAAGAGAGGAGAAGGGAGGGAGAGAAGGAGAAGAAAAAGGAGAGGAGGGAGAGAAGCATGGGGGAGAAGAAAAGGGTAGGAAAAAAAGGAAATGAGAAATAAGGGGGGGTGGCAGCTAGGGTAGGGATTGGGAGGAGGAGAAAAAATGAGATAAAATAAATAGAAAATAAAGATAAGATAAAATATAATAGAAAAAAAATAAAATAAAATAGAGAGGAATGGGGGAAGAAATGAGGGAGAGGAAATAATAAAACAAACTAAAATAAACTAAAATAACTAGATTTAAATAAATAAAAACTGGCTTCAAACGGTATTAATAAAGAGGTCTGCTCGCACGCCGGGTGGGCTACGCGGCTTTGCCCATGCCCTTCCCACACATCGAGCGTTGTCAAACAAAGGTTTGTTGACCACCGCAAGAAGCGCACCACAAGTCAGGCTTGACACACTTTCCAACTAAATAATTATAACAAGGGTAGATGAACTTATAAAATTAAAAATTAAAATTAAAATCATATCGTATGTGAAGTTTGGGTGAGACAATTCTCCCCACCATGAAAACTTTCCGCCCTTGGAAAGTTAGCTCGAAGCTTGATCAGAGAATAGAAAAGGGTACTCCTGCTCAACTCATGACTTCTACTCCCAAGTCTTATGCTCATCATTCCCATGCTACCAGAGAATAAAAACCAAAGGAATGGACTTCTCACATAGAACCTTCTCCTAAGAATCCACTATCTGCACTAGCTGCTCAAACACTGATAAGTCAGACTCTATCTCCAACTCCTCTCAATTCAACACATGCGACAGATCGGGGTTATACTTTTTCAGTTGGGAGACATGAAATACGTCGTGAATCGACGTCAACTAAGAAGGTAAAGCTAACCTGTATGCCACCTTTACAATCCACTCAGTAATCTTGAAAGGCCCGACATACCTTGATGTCAGCTTTCCCTTCTTCCCCAAACAGCGGTGACCCAAGCGAAGGGCCACTTTTAGGAACACATTTCCCCCACTAAAAACTCAAGATCCCACCACCTCTGATCCACATAAGATTTGTGATGACTCTAAGCTATCAAAAATCATTGCCTAATCAGCTTGACCATCTCAGATGTCTCCTGAACAAGGCTCGGTCCCAAGAGTGAGGTCTCTCCTACCACAGCCCAACACAAAGGAGACCGACAAGGCCGACCATAGTGAACCTCAAAGGGTTCCATTATGATGGAATATTGGTAAGTATTATTATAAGAAAACTTGACCAATCCCAAATGTTTATCCCATGAACCTCTGAATTCCAACACACATGCTCAGAGCATGTCTTCCAGAATCTGATTCGCCTGCTCCGTCTGGCCATCCGTCTGATGGTGGTATGACATTCTCATCTTAATCTGCGACCCCAAATCCTTTTGGAGGCCTCCCCAAAACCGATATTTAAAGTGAGGGTCCCTATCAGAAACAACTGCTGGTGTCACACCATGGAGTCCGACCACCTCCTGAACATACAAACAGCCCAGATCATCCACCTTCGTTGTATCTCTGATCGGGACAAAGTGAGATGACTTGGTCAATTGGTCAATCACTACCTAGATATCATTCCTCCCCTAAGGTGTACATGGAAATCCAATAATGAAGTCCATGGAAACCCCGTCCCACTTCTAGTTAGGAATGGGTAGTGGCTGAAGCAACCCAGATGGCCTTTAATGCTCTGCTTTTACCTTCTGACAAGTGTCGCACCTAGACACAAAGTTGGATATGTCATGTATCATACCTAGCCACCAGAACTGACGGTGAACATCGTAATACATCTTGGTGGTACTAGGATGGACGACCCACTGAGACTGGTGGCTATCCTGCATCACCACCTTCCGCAGAGACAAAGGCACCACAACACGTCCCTTGAATCACAAGATCCTCTCGGGAGACAAAGACCAATTAGAAAGAGTCTCCTTACCATGAGGAAACTGCATAGATCACTGACACGGATCATCTCCAGTCTGTTCGCACTGAATCAACTCCCGAAGAGTGGGAGTCAACTGAATGCTAGCCAAGAAAGTGCCTCCTCTATGCTCCCTACTCTCCAAGTGCATTTGGTAGAAGAGCCCAATCAAAGTCCACTCATCATTGGACTTCCTCAACGCCTGCACTGGTACCTTCCTTCTCAAAGTGTCAACCACCACATTACCCTTTCCTGGGGTATAGACAATATCAAAGTCAAAACCCTGCAGGTACTCAATCCAGCGGCGTTACCTTAGATTGAGATCCTTTTGAGAGAAAATGTAGGGTAGGCTCTTATGGTCATAATAGACCGCAAATGTATTCCCAAAGAGATAGTGATGCCACATCTTCAGAGCATGCATCACCGCTTCCAACTCCAAGTCGTGAGTCGGATAATTCTTCTCATGTGGCCGGAGCTGGCGAGAACCATAAGCCACCACATGGTCATCATGCATGAGCACACACCCAAGGTCCATACCTGAAGCATCACAATAAACCACAAAGCCCTTTCCAAAATCTGGTAAAATCAGCATAGGTGTGGTGGTCAACTGCCGCTTCAACTCTTCAAATGATGCTTGACACTATGGGATCTATTCAAACTTCACCCCTTTCTGGGTGAGTGTGGTCATGGGGAAGGAGAACCACGAGAAGTCCTGGACAAAGCGCCTATAATAGCCTGCCATTCCCAGAAAAATCTTTATCTCAAACACATTCCTCAGCTGCTCCCATGACGTAACTGCCCTAATCTTCTCAGGATCCACTAAAACCCCTTGTTCTGAGATGACATGCCCTAGAAACTTAACTTACCTGATCCAGAACATGCACTTCGAGAGTTTTTTATATAGTCGATGGTCTCACAAAGTGCCCAAAATGACCCGCAAGTGGTGCTCATGCTCCTCCTCAGATCCATAATAAACTAGGATTTCATCCAAAAGTACCACTACAAATGAGTTGATATATTGGTGGAACACCCTATTCATGAGCTCCATAAAAACTGCTGGAGTATTCGTCAATCCGAAAGTCATGACTAGATACTCAAAGTGACCATACCTACTTCGGAAAGACGTATTCGGAATGTCTTCTTCTCTTACCATGAGCTGGTGGAATCCTGAACGCATGTCGATTTTAGAGAACCACTTTTCCCCCTTTATTTGGTCAAAAAAATCATCAATCCGAGGCAAAGGGTATTTATTCTTGATGGTCACCTTATTCAATTTCTGGTAATCGATACACAACTAGAGGGTTCCATCAGCCTTCTTTGTGAATAAAACTGGGGCGGCCCAAGGAGAGACGCTCGGGTGAATGAATCCTTTGGATTCCAAATAGTCTAGCTATATCTTTAAATCCCTTAATTCGGTGGGGGACATGCGATATGAGGGAAGAGATATAGGTTGTGTTCTCAGCACCAACTCAGTCGAGAACTCCACGTCCCGCTCTGGGGGTAGGCCTGAGAAATCATCTGGGAAGACCTCTGGGAACTCATCCACTACATGAGGTAACCCACCCTGAGAGACACCACCATCGTCCTCCAATGTGAGCGATGAAAACTGATAAGAAATACTCCCCAACTCAAGGAGTGGAGGTCCCACGCGACCCGACCGAGGATTCCATTCTCCATGAAATAACTGAGGACTCCCATCTGGTGCCATAAAGCTAACTCGACATCGATAGCAGTCAATATGCGCTTGAAAGCGCAGCAACCAGTCCATGCTGAGGATCAAATCAAATAGGTCCATATCAAGTACTAAGAAATCCCACTCCATCTTGACTCCTGACACAGAGAGTGCGCACGACGGTATCCTAATACCCTGGTCATTTTTCTTACCCATCGGTGTTACTAACTCCATTGCAACAAATAAAAGCTTGGTTGGAAGGATCAACAAGTTCACAAGACAGGAAGATATAAAAGAAACTTAAGCACCAGTATCAAATAAAACTACATCTGTAGAAGATGCAATCAGAATGGTACCTCAAATAGTCAAAGGTCCTGCATCAAATCCCGCTGGTGCATGATCCACAACATGCAGATGCCTGGTCCCTGCTTGAGAACGACTGCTCGCCCGTGGCTCTGCCCTAATCTGGCTCTACCCAGAAGATGATCTGATCCTTCCACCACGACCACCTAACCGAGATCCCGGTGTCCTAGTCAGATCTAACTGAACTGATACTCCCCTGGAATCCACAGATCCAGTCCCACTTTGGTGAAGGCGCATCACTCTGCAAAAGCGTTGTACATGCCCCATGATCCCACACTGGTAGCAAGGCCTGGGAGGGGTGGGACATACAGATCGGATGTGCCCTGCCCTTCCACACTGATGGCACACAACGGACCTCATATTAGAAGCCCCAGATGAAGTCTTCCTGGAGGTTTGGCCTGAGCTACCACCACTCTTCTTCCACTGCTCATCACGCTTCCTCTTCTTCTCTGAAGAACTGTCGCTGCCAAAACCTGACACTGACCCAGAAAACCCTGAATTTCCTCTCTGGTAAATTCTCGACCATGAAAGCATGATCGACCACCTTGTCATAAGTCCCCATATTGAATAAGAAACCCTGAGAGTGTATTTCTGGTCGAAGGACCTTCTCGAACTTTCAAGGTTTCAGGTATTCACTTGAAACGATATCAGGTGTGTACTGCACTAGCTCAGCGAAGCGGTTCGCATACTCTATCACTGTCTGATTCCATTGTGAAAGATCCATGAACTCCCGAGATCTAGTGTAGTCCAGGAACGCTGGATAGTAATTCTCATTGAAGATAACTTTGAAATCATTCCAACTCATATGCTCATGTTTCCCAGCCTGAATCACAGATTCCCACCATTTTATACTGGAACCCTCTAGCTGGAAAGTGGCACACTTTACCCTGACTTCCTCGGGTGTGTCAAGGAATTCAAACATGCATTCTATATTTTCAAGCCATTTTTCAGCCTCCTGAGGTTCTGAACTACCTTGGAAAGAAGGAGGTTTATTCCTTAGAAACTCCTAAGCTCTATCCTTATTGGAGCCATATTGATCCCCTCTAGCTGGAATAGGGGTGGGGGTAGGAGTCACCCCTTATCCTAAATCCTAAATAGCTCGGATCACAGCCTATACCAATCTTTGATCAAGCAGCGTGGGAGAACTCTCTCCGGCTTCCTCCCGTGGGTGCATGGGAGCTCTCCGGGGAGGAATCTTGCACTAAGGAGAAACAGTCATAAAATAACACCATCAATATCTCATTTCTCAAGAGAAAACAAATTTTCAGCAAGATAAATAATCATAAGTCAACCAAACTTGAAAAAAATAACATTGTGTCAAAACTCTAATTTTCCGCCTGGTGTCCACGCACTGTCTGCAACCTATACGTCCCACCTGGAAAAGAAGTCAAAGAAGCATCCTGACATCCCATGGTGACTCAATGTCTGTCATGAGGCGTGCTGGCCAAGCACCGTACTCGCAACTAGAATTCTGAGCCCCAACAATTCTAACTCATGTCTATCCAGACTCATCCAGAATAACATAAACAAATAGCTAAACCTCCCTCTGATACCATTTTTTCACGAACCGAATTGGGTCTCCATCAACTTGATGCCCGACCTGGCCCGCGGAAAGGCCTGAAGGGCATTCCCGATCCCCACGGGCTGGCACAAGTTCCCAGGTATCAAATTGAAATTTTGGGAACAATTTGCTCGTATAAACAACTAGGAATAACCACAAGTAAATTGAACTCAAAAACAACATTTCAACCAAAAGTCTTTAAAAAAAGTGAATCTCAAAAACAACTACAACCCAACCACAACTAACTCCAAAAGGGGTGACCAAAAACCAAGTCAGCAACTTTCACCTGATGGAGGGATATTGTCGTCTAGCCTTCACCACCAACGCCAAGTCAGAAGAAGCAGCTAGAAACTCAGACCACCGCTCTCAAAACCTTTTCCTTTCCCTGCATCAGACATAATCAGATCTACTTACACCCAAGGGTGTAAGTAGGGTGTGAGAAATCACTCAATAGGTTGGCACCATAGAAAATATTCTGCATGTAAAGTTTAGGTGACCAAAATAGTTTGCAGGTTTAAATTATAGAAAATAAATAAATGCACTAACAATTTAATGAAAACAGATTTTAAATAAAGAAATATTTTAACAGGGAACGGGGTTTTCGGTACTAAAAGAAAATAAAAACATTCTTTCCTTTTTACTCCACAGAAGTCACACAATCAACCAGTGATGAGTATATAATCTCAAAAGACCAACAAAAGTGGGAGAGGACTTAAAGGGACTAATGTTTTGTGGGGCCCTAGAACCTCACATCTCGGTGTACCAAAGAATCCATATCATATGTTCCCGTGCACAATCCACTAGTAGGGAAACACCTCCATAACCTAGTGGTCTCCAGTCATCATCCAAGGTTTAGTTAGTGTTGTAAGAATCAATCCAGCTAAGTGAAACTGGGCCGGAGCCACTCCCGTATCACTAGCACGCTAGTCTAGTCTTCCCACCTAATACCCAGGATTCCCCTTTTGTGCTCAACGTTCAAAGTTCACCCTACTCATCAAGGTCAAGACACAACACACCTGGATGTCAACTATATCAAACACCATACGCCTAGGATTTCAACTAATTCAACCATCACACTTACACATTCAATATAAATGAATAAACAAATAATCATTTAAGGTATTACACACAACAGAGATCCTCAGAAAAAAGAACACAACGTGCAAGAACTACACAGTCTAATAAACTACACAATTCCGAGAACGAAACTAAAATTTTTCAAAAATTTGAAAAACAGGTTTAGTAGTTTTAAAGAAAATAAAACAACACAATCATCTGTTCCAAAACTCACTCAAACGCACACTAAGACTCTAATAGGAATCAAATTTCAACTGCTTCATTTGTTCAAAAACCAAAGGCACAACACAGTAAAAACCATACAACCTAAACCTGCCACTAATAAAAATAAAACACCAAATTCTACCAACCAAAACCAATAACTCACAACAGAAATTAAATAAAATACATATTAATTTAATTAAACCATCAGAATAATTGATTAGATAACCTAATCATGTGAAAACACCTACCTCAAAGTAGGTACGAAAAAGTGATACAGTGCAATACTCCCATTGCTCAACGGTCGCACCGCACGGATCCATCAAAAAGGTCCTAAAATTGTAGACCAAGTAACTTCAATTACAACCCAGTAAAAAATCAGTGGTCCATAAAAAAACATCAGCAATTAAATAATTTAGTTAATAGTAAAACAAATTCAATAATAATTAATAAATTAATTAACAATTAAATAAATTGATTAACAAGTAAACAAATTTAATAAATTAATTAACAATTAAACAAATCAAAAATAATTAAATAAATTAAATCCAAACCCCTAACCATGGGAATCGTCAGAATGACGACCGAGGGGCAGCGCGATGGTTGTCTGAAAAGCGTGAGTCATGTTGCGTCGGCTATCCGGCGAGCGGAGGGATGTCAGATGAGCAATTTAGAGGGAAAAAGGGGGTGGAGTGGTGTGGAGGAGTCTGGCGCTGGAAAAGAGGGAGTCACTGGAAGTTTAGATGGAAAAAAAAGAATAATAAAGTAGGTTACGGGAGAAGGGGTTAGTAGGGGGTAACGCGCAGCAGGGGAGGCCAACTGCCTAGGTAGAGTGGGTGTGCAGGAGGTAGCAGGGGAGAGGGCATCGCCTGGGTGAGCGGGAGGCAGTAGGGGAGAAAGAGATGTGGGGTGTGGCGGATGGAGGGAGGAGGAGAAAGGGGAGGCACGACCGAGCGGGGAAGAGAGGAGGGGAATAGGGAGGCAGGGCTGAGGAGGGAAGAGAGGAGGGGAAGAGGGAGGCACGGCCGAGCAGGGAAGAGAGGACGGGAAGAGGGGGGCCACGAGGAAGGGAAGAAAATAGGGAAGGCGGCTGAGTAGGGAAGAGAGGAGAAGGGAGGGAGAGAAGGAGAAGAAAAAGGAGAGGAGGGAGAGAAGCGTGGGGGAGAAGAAAAGGGTAGGAAAAAAGGAAAAGAGAAATAAGGGGGGTGGCATCTAGGGTAGGGATTAGGAGGGGAGAAAAAAATGAGATTAAATAAATAGAAAATAAAGATAAAATAAAATAGAATAGAAAAAAATAGAGAGGAATGGGGGAAGAAATGAGGGACAGGAAATAATAAAACAAACTAAAATAAAATAAAATAATTAGATTTAAATAAATAGAAACTGGCTTTAAAATTTATTATTAAAGAGAACTGCTCACGCGCTGAGTGGGCTATGTGGCTTCGCCCATGCCCTTCCCACACGTCGAGCGTTGTCAAACAAAGGTTTGCTGACCAGTGCAAGAAGCGCACTACACATCAGGCTCGACGCACTTTCCAACTAAATAATTATAAAAAGGGAAGATGAACTTATAAAATTAAAAATTAAAATTAAAATCATACCGTACGTGAAGTCCAGGTGGGACAGATAAATCCTCATATTCCAATCAAGATGATCAAAATACCTCACCTTGTAACACTAGAATAAATGATCTAACATCCTCGTGTCTATATATAAGAAGGAAAGAAATAGGTAAGAAATGAGTGAAAGAAGATGTAGGTTTTTTCATAGATCCACCACACAAATAAATGATCCAGGCATTTTATCCAAGTAATGGAGGTTGGTAGATCTCTAAATCCATCCTAAATCACCCTAGAGGGTTCATGTGTAAGAATAGCTATTTTGGGAAAATTTTAGGTGTATAATGAAAAATCAATAAAACATAAACTTGATTGAAATCTTTCCTTACATTTCCTTTGGAACCATATAGTGGGACCTTGCAGCTTCACTTCCCAAATTGCCTAAGACGCATGACCCCTATGCACACTCCCCTAAGACCTTACAATAGTCTTTTAGATCCCTCTATCCATGGTTTCCAAATTTTCACAATCTCCCACTCTATGTAGTGACTATAAAGAGATCTCTACCTCACCTACTATCACACATGGTCCCCTTGTGCGGTCTCTAGGACCATGAAAGTGACCATAAACCAATGTAAAACACTTCTCAACTTATCTCTATCACCTATATTGACATTAAACTTGGACACTAGGGTAAAAATATCTTTTTAGATCCAATGTTTTGATCAAAACTCAAATAAAACATCACCTAGACATCTATATCTCATCATTAACATGCCATGAACTCCCATTAAATGTCAATAATATAATCCATATCCATAAGAAATGGAAAAATGAAAGACTTCTTGAAAATCAGTTGATATAAGAATAGACCTTCAACTTTTATTAATTTTTAAATAAAAAAATATAATATACAAAATTATCTTAATTTTATCATTTTACTTTGATTGAAAACTAAAAATCTAAATGCAAGCTTTAAAAAGGGAAGAAAAACGGAGTGTTAACATAGCAATGCAATTTCACTACTTATTATTTTCAACTATAAAAAATGATATAAAAAATAAATCATTCCTAAAGTTATGCTCATGAATTTAAAAATAATAACCTAATGGCTGACATGAGCTAAAAAAATTATAAATTAGCATTTATTTTATAAATAACATTGAATATCATTTATTCGGTTTAACTAAATTTTATAAAATAAAATTTAATTGAAAATAATAATATTTTTTTAAATTAAATTTTCAATATTAATAAATAATTAATATCATATAATTAATTGTGTAATTTTAAAATATTTAATTAAAAATTAAAAAATCAAATCAAATAAACCATGTCATTTGATATTTTATTTTACTGAAAAATATATTGCAATTATTAACATATTTTTAATATAATTACATACCATTAATTATATTTTCATAAATTTTCAAATAAAAACAATGTAATTTATGTATTAATAATATGTGTTTAATATTTATTTATAATTAATAAATTAATGATGCAAAAAAATATTATTATTTAGTGGTGTTTTATTATATAAGAAATTAATCTAATATATGTTAATTAATTTTCATTATATATATACACGATTAATATAAATAAATTTTAATATTAAATTAAAATTAATTAAAAAATAATTAATTAATCCTTAATTAATGAACTATTTTCCCCCGCTATTCGTTACACAAAAACATTATTTGTGTAATGCCCTACAATTTTCAGATATGTTCCTTCTATGTTTTTGATTTTTTAACCTAAAATTTGGAGTTTTTGGAGTAGTGGGAAGAGATACACTATTAGGTGCACAGATATTTTAAACATTCATTTTTTAAAACTTTTACAGTATCCATGTATAGTTGGATGCATGGTTTTTTTAACTACAAGCGTTAATCATGTGTTTCAGGGATCATTACAAGTAATTGTGTATTAAATTATATTTTAACTCCCATGATCTCTATTTTTACTCTCCTCTAATTTTGGACTATTCTAGATCATATCCATTAATGAATAATGAATCTATTTAAAGGATTGATTTAATAAATAAAAAATTCAAGGTTAGGTTTTAAAAATATATTTGGTTCTTGAATATTTCATTATCTATCTTATGATATTTTAATTTATTTTTCTCAAATATAGACTTAGTAGTATCAGATTCATGGATTTATGAATATGGATTTATACCCACATGTTTATCTTAATAGGTGCCATAATGAATTAATTTTATCATGTTATCTTGACTCGTGTAATTTGAGTATTTTAAAAAATAATGTGACTTGGTCACTGGCTCCAATATCTTCTATGAATAGAACAATTTTTTATATGTTGTTTATTGATTATGATTTTTTAAGATTTAAATTGGTTGAATTATGTGAAATTATAGATTTTTATAAAAACAAATATATATAGATATATAAACTAATTTAATTGGAAATTGGGGGTTTTTGAAACCATTAAGGTTTTGAATTGAAAACATGTATTTTCAACTTAGTGGATTCAATTTACATTATGTTTTAAAATAGTGTTTTTCAAAATATTTGATGTGTTTCTTTCGGAATTGAAAATAGAGTTTTTGATAAGGAAATTACTGGTTTGAAAATTTATTTGGTTTTACGGAAAAGTATATAATTTTTTCATTAAATTTATTAACATGGGTAGTCCTTGCAGATAGGTTGAATTTTTATTTGATCATCGATTTTGGGATTTATTACACTAGGTGTGTTAATGTGTTAAAACTTATTTTAGTGATACCTCATTTTTAAAATCATAAAGTTTCATCCGTGATTATGGGTGTCTTAGAGAACATTTGTTAAGGTGGGCAGTGTTTGAGACAAAAAAAAAGTATTAAAGGTGACACTTACTATGTTGTGGTTTTGGATGTGTAAATGGGTAATGAATTGTTTCAACCCTAGGGATTCTATCTAGTAATTTATATATGGAAAATAGGGATTTTCCATTTGATTTTCCTCAAGAATTCTTTATAATGAGGATCAAATTTTAGATAAATAAATATTTTACCTCAGAATGTGGAAAATAAGTGTTTTCCATTGGATTTTAGAAAATGGGTATTTTCTATAAGTTTTTTAAAAAAAGGTATTTTTTCTTAAATATGATAATGATGGTATTTTTAAGGTTATAATATTTTAGGGAAGAAAAATGGTTTTGGTGGATTATTTGGAAATTTTACTTAATAAAATATTTTTATTAGTATGTTATGGAATTATTTGTAAAATAATGTTTAGTTTTAAAAATATTTTCTATTTATCTTGGTTAATTATAATTACATATTGAAATTTCTCTCACATGGATATGAATTAGAGTCTTATGGATACCCAACTAATTTTATACCCACCCACTATATATAAACTTTAGTGGATATGTAGACATGATTATACATAATAAAGGTAAGTGTATGACATCATTCTTCATCAATTGTGAGTTTTAGTTCCATGTTGGAGTTATAATAGAGGAGAAGTTGTCTCATGATTCAAGCATATTATTTATTATATCATCATGTGTGTTACATATTTTATTTGATAATTTGGGTTTATATTGGTTTTATAAAACAAATTTGTTTCTATTTTTATATTATTTTTCATAGTTTTTAATTAAAATATGTTTTATATTAACACTCATGGATTATGATTTTATTTGTTAGGTGAAAAAAATTATTATGTTTCTTTTACTCCTCATATCTTTTCAGAAACCTCTATAGACTGAGGAACACTCTTAAGGCCATGTAGAGACCCATATTAGGTCTAGGCCTTTGATATCATAGGTTGGGGTGTTATAAAATGGTATCAGATCATGGTTCTTGAGTTGATTATTAGGAAGTCTAATATGTGTATAGAATAGGATGGTTAGGACTTTGAACATACACATAAAAAAGATATAACTATCCTTTTATAGAGAACTCTAAGTTATTGGGGAGTCTAGATAAAATAAGGGCTAGTGATAACCAAGTAATAAGGTTATTTGTTTCATGTTAACCCATGATGGGTTGAAAAAGGAAAGGGTTCATGCATCATGTTAGTAATGGTACAAGTTGTGTCACAATACAAGGTTTTTAATACAATGATTTTTTCTTATATGAAAAAAATAATCAATTACTTGATGATTTTTGTCTTATCAAAAGTAATTTTTAAAATGAAATTTTTTTTGAAACTTAATTGAATTATTTTGAAAAATTTGATGAAAATGAGATTATATAATAGAATAGGGAGCCACCTGGTTATAGTTTGGAATGTTGATTTTTGTGAGAATGAATGATAAAGGTATTTTTTATTCCTAATGGGATATTTTGTGTGTTTTAGAATATTATGACTATGATAGCTCTCATTTTACTTGGATATGGGAAATGATCATAATAACACACTTCCATCGGCACTTAGTTGGTTGGAACTATTTGGAAAAATTTCCTAGAGATTAGTAGAGTAAATGATCGAGATAGGATGAAGGAGGTGTATAGGGATTTAGATTTTATAAATAAAAATATTCCTTTATTTAGGAATAAAGTTAGGTAGAATCAAGTGGTGAAGATAGAGAAGATAAATCATATATTAAAGTTTTTATAAACATCAAATACCTTGAAGTTAAAGTTTATATAGTATTATCTATAGATAGAAAATCGTATGTGGTGAGAAATGATCAAGGAAGTATGGTAGTATAATGATCTAGACTAGAAATATTTTCATGATATATTTAATTATCAATATTTACCAAAGGAGATAGAGCTGGATAATGATCAGGAGTTACTAAATTTTGAGAATGGGAATCTATCAATTATTTAATATACATCAAAAAAATTATCTAGTTAAGTATGTATCAGAGATGGTGAAAAATGAAAGGATCAAGGAATGGATATTTGAGAAATGGTTGCAAAAAAAATATTTGGTTTAGGATTACATTATTAAAGCTATCTACCTATGTGAACATGGTTAGTATAGTAGATTAAGTGAAGGTAGATATAGTGGATACACAAAAGGTGAACACTTTTATTCCTTGGTCATGTAGAGGAAACAATTCATCTAAGGGTCATTAGAGGAAGCAGAGGGACTTATAAGGGAATTTGGATGAGGCATCATCTCAAGTTCCTTAAGGAAAGGGATCATTGGACTGTTTCGAGTGTGGAATGGTAGGATATCCAAAGTTAGAGTTTCAAAATCTAATTTTTAAATGTTTCTAGTGTGGGAGGGTAAACCACTTAAATAAATATTATAATCATTTATCATGAAAAATTATTGATGGTGCATCCAACAAGGTACAGGGATTGAGATCATGGATGTATATGGATGCACTAGGATATAAAGAGTGATAGATTCATGGAAAAGTTATAAATCCTCTCCAATATGAGAATTTATAACCTCAAAATATTTAAGGTAAAATCTTTATGGTTGATTAATCACCCAGGGAAGATAATATTGATCCAAGGATATCTATGATAATAGGTATTTTCTAAATAGATTCCACTGTTATTTATATTTTATTTGATATTATAGAATCGAATTAATTTATCTCTACATGATAAGTTGATCTATTGGCGTTTAATGTTTAATTTATTTTATATTCTATGAGAATTGATACCCCACTTGGTGGAAACCCCAATCAAGGATTCAAGTGTCAATATTACTCAATTATGATTGAAAATTTTGAAATATCATGGGACTTTATAGTTCTTGAGATGAAAGAATATGATTTGATTATCGATGTGGATTGGATAATTAATTTTTGCCTTAAATCGACTACTATAGTCAATGAGTTCTCTTTGTAGTACTAGATGTGACTATCCACACATTTAGGTGAGAGGGGGATATTCATGTGAGTATGAATGAGATTATGGAAATAAAATTTGGGTCTTTTTCTAATTAGATTGTGTGCTTAGTGCTTGATTTATTGGGTGTGAAAATACACCTTAACTTCTTAGGGTAGTATACCAATAGCTAGATGTTTTAGGAAAGGATTTCTCTTGTTTTTCACTTAGAAGAGATGTGGATTTTTTTATTTATTTGGTAACAATGAAAAATCCAATTTTTTATGTCTTATATCATGGAACCAGTGGTGTTTCATTAGTTGAAGGTGTTGTTGGATGAGATTGAACTAAAGGGATTCAATTGACTATGTGATTTCCCTTAGGAAGCATCAGTTTTTTACCAAGAAACATGATTGTAGTTTAATTTTATCTATTAAATATCAGAAACATAACCAAGTAGTAGTGAAAAACAAATATCCTTTACCAAAAATTGATGATCTTCTTGAGTAATTAAATGGAGTTGATTGGTTTTCCAAGAATGAATAATTGTCTAGTTATCATCAGTCAAGGGTAAAAGAAGAGAATATTCTAAAAACTTATTTCCTATGTCAATATAGCTGTAATTATTTTTTTGGTTATGAATTTCATATTTATTAATGTGCCCAAGAACATTATAGATTTGATGAATTATATTTTCCACATGTACCTAGATTTTTTTTATGGATGTATTTTTGGATAACATAATTATTAATTTGATTTCATAGGAAGATTACAGGATGCACCTAGAGATTAGTTTAGAGACACCATATGAGTAAAAATTTTATGATAAGTTCTCTAAAAAAATTGGATTTGGAAAATGAATTTCCTTTCTCATGTTGTTTCAAATAATAGAATTTATGTTTACCCAGATAAGGTCAAGGTAGTTATGTCTTAGGGGATATGAAATAATGTTACTAAGACTTAGAGTATCTTGTGGGTTATATAGATGTTATCAAAGATTCATTTAGGTTTTATTTAACACTATAATAAAATTCAAATTTAACAACTCACATTATATATTGTTAAATTTAATCCACAAAACAACCTCGAATGTTGTAGAAATTCACATGGTTAAAATACATTACCTTTTAACAACATACATTGTTTTTTGTTGTATATTTTTTATAATATATATCATGTGTTATAAAAAACTCATAAAAATCATATAAAATTCTATAACAATTTCTATGTTTTATTATATCATTTTTAATAAAAAATCATGTGTTGTTAATAGTATAATATTTTTAAGAACATGTGTTAATTTTTATAATAACTATAGTCATTTTTCATGTTTTATATTAAAAATATCATAAAATATAATTTAAAGTTAAATAACACCATAATTAGATAATATATATCTTGGGCATTATATTTACTCATGCATTGAAAAATTTTCAATTTCATAATTTCAGTCAATAAAATATTTAAATATAAATATTTCTAGTCAATTTCTCTTAGACTACATCAAATAAAAATACATTAATCTATAACATTTTTTCATTAGAAATATCATGTTGTATCCTTTAAATATAAATAAATCAATCAATAACTAAAATAATGATAAAACAGCCACCATCTCAACCTTATCACAACAACCCAAAGGAACAAATACCAATAGTTGAAGGTCGATCTCATGCATGTAAAATAAGAAATAAAATTATAAAGTAAGAAAAAAACCTATGAATATTTTACTTAAAAATAATAATTATTATATTCAAATAACTTGAAAAAATATGATAGGGTTTTTCATAGAAAAAAACATTAATATTTTTTATATTTAAAACCTCCAAAATTTATGCCTCTAAATAACTTGAATCACTTTTACCTAAGAAATAAGTTATAATGGGTTTTTCATGAAATTGGAATAATAATATCTAGTTTTGATCTTAATTGGTGCTACTATTTATTTAAAAAATATTTCTATAATAGTGTCATTTGATTTATTCATTATGTGAAGTCTACTAGTTTGATGGTTCATTGCCTTGATTTAATTGACTTAAGTAATAATTAATCCATTCATGTTTGCTTCCTTATCTACTGCATTCTCTACCACATAGGAGCTAGTTTCTACAATTCAGTATACACTTTATTAATATATTTCCTCTATAAATAATCCTCTAAATAATTCTCTTTAATATAGATACTATGAAAACCAAAACCTTCCTAATCATCACAAGATCCTCCATTAACCACTTATGGCCAATAAAATTAAAATATAAAGAAACCATATGGTTCATGCTCTCTATAACACAATCCCACACCACTATAAATTTTATCAAATGATAAGAATCCATAACTCCTTGATACTTCCAGGATATCCATAAGGATCCCCCCTTAGGTTTCATTTATTGGAAAAATTGAACACCACTCTATTTCATCCTCAAGATTACTCTTCTCTAACACCTTATACACCAAAAATGGTTATCCCATATGATACAGTGGCATTGTTCCCTAAGAAAAAATAAGATATTATTTTAAAATAAATAATATCCCTATGATTTTATTATTCCAATGCTTTGCTAATTTATATCCACATAAATTGAGAGAACTTATATGTATTTTTTAGTAATAATCTAATATATATTATAATGGGATATATGGTTCAATTATTATATTACACCATATATTTAACACTCATATCTATAATTAAACTTAGATATATAATACTCTAAAAAACTTTTAGTAGTCATTTAACACTATAGGAGTGGTATTTTATGACATGTTAGCTAAAGAAAATATATTTCATTGAGATGCGACATTGGATCCTTCAATATTGAAATTGAATCCACCAGTTCAACTAAAAATATTTCTTTTTTAATTCACTGTAACTGATAATATAAAATACTCATGGTGATAACATATTTTAAGGGTAAAATATTTTACATGAGTTCACAAGTGAAACAAAAAAATTAAAATAATTTCATATTAAGATATACAAAATTAAATATCAATAGAATATAGATGCTTACTTCAAAATTTGGTCATTATTTGATAGCATTTATATGTCCTATCATTATGGAAGGGAAATAAATATAAATTTAATCCTATTATGATTTCATGAGGTTGTAATTAAATTTTAAAAATTAATTGAACCACTGAATATTTTATGAAGAAATAGAATATTTTTTTTTACTCTAGGATAAGGACCTTCATGTTTGAGATGTCTTGTAAAATTTGAGTGATGTAATTGTGTATCATTGATACCAGTACTATTTTTTGGATTTATAAATTATACATTGATATCTAGGTTTAAAATATTCCTAATCTACTAGTTCTAATTCCTGTTTGTAAATTTTTCATACTTGGAGGAATAGGTTAGGATAATCATGAAGAGCCTGTTGAAGAACATTTGTCACTTGGAATACAAAGTAAATTTAAAATATGATTGATTATAAATGTGTTCAGTTATATCTTGAACCACTTATACTGATCTTCCACTCTTTTATTACTTTATTACAAAGACTAAATTTAAAGTTTAGGTTTTCAATTGAATATGAAATAAACAAGCCATTAGGGGTCCTTATGGGAGCCTTAAACCCACTGCTTGATTGGGATTCTTGGTCAATGAAAACCACACTAAGTATTTTTTATAATATGTTACAGATAATTCAAAATAATTCCAAACAAAATAGGTATCCTAAACTTATGAATCAAGGAAAACAAGATGAAATTTTTGAGTAATGTATCCATATTGATTTATTGGGCCTATGGATTATGAAAGTGACTACATAACAAAATATTATGGAGGGTGGAATAATAATGAGGATAAGCTATTCCATCTGAAAAAAAATTATCATCAAGAGATGAAATAAAAACTCAATATTCTAGAGGTTATAAAATGTCCTCATGTATAAGTTTCCATCTAGGCTCTTTTCTTATCTCATTCTTATTAATTTAGGGTTGAAAACAAATGAATCTAAAAAATTTATAGAAAAAATATAATTATCATGAAGACATATAAAACATTGAAAATCAAAAATAAAATAGACCTAATTATTTCCAAATTATAAAAAATCCATTCATGAACCCCATCTACCATAAAAAAATACCAATATAAAGGCCACATGACTCTATGGAGAGAGAGAGAAAGTAATGTCAATTTAGGGTCCAAACAGGTCCACACACTAATGCATGAAACCAAAGAATATATAAATAATTGTTAATCCTTATTTACTAATAACAAAAGGATTAATGTACGGGAGAAAAATAATTCACTAACTAAAGTAATAAATGATAAAATAAAATAAAATATCAGTTCTTCTTAGAAAAGTGTTCATACAAAATTTTGGGTGTCTTGTTAAAATATAATGCACCTATATTCATGCTACTATGGATCAAAAAATGATAAAATATCACCTATTTTCTATTGCACACTACTCTAAGAAGACAACAAGGTAGGGAAGTGAACTTAACTAGCAACAAATAATCTTTTACTAAACACTTGATGGATCATAGGGTTCTTCTATACAGCTAATACATACTATGTAAATAGTCCATTTGAAAATAAAAAACACCTAATCTAAAGTGGTATTTTCTAAAAATAATACATATAACTAAACAATAAAAAATTTTGAATCAAATAATAATAAAACAAACCCATGAAAAAAATCCCTCAATACCTAACAATAAAAGCAAACACAAACCACCATAGCCTAAAATGGAAGACACAGCCCACATAACAATAAAATTTGAATAACAACTAGACCTAAAAATATTGGTAGTGATTACTTAGATATCTTTGTCACATAGACAATAAATAAAATTTAAAACCATTTTACAAGAATAAATAATGTAACCTAAATGGTATCAAACATGATAACTAATCTCACATATAATTATAGCATCAATGTGATATTTTTATAGATAAGAATATCACAAAAGAATCTATTATAATAAATAAAATGTGATTAGTCATTTATAAACATGAATAGAATCAAACATTATTCCTATATTTTAATTTCTACCAATGATTAAGTTTGAATATCACATAACCAATAATTTTAAAAAGCTAAAAAAACATTGTATATTAGACAGGAATTACAAATACAACCAATGAAAGAAACACACAAGTTGTATAACAACTCTTCTCTTTATTACACACTTAAACATGATTTATTACATAAACATAACTTTAAAAACATAGAATATCGACTGTTATAGTGTCTTTGGGGCTTAGGAACATTACATAACAACTTAGAACATGAAACACAACATCTTTATTGAAAACTTCCTTTACAAGACCATTACATTCCCTCGTACTTAGCATTGCATGGGATAACCTGAGGACATGCATAAGAAAAGGGTGATCTATAAAGATAAATAAGGGGGTAAACAAGGAAAAACATGAAGAATAAAATATATGTTAGGAAATAGGAATATTAATGGAGAATAAGAGAAACATGAACATAAAGTCATGATAAAGCATGATTATCATAACATGGAAATGTGGCAACAACACTAAACATGGTATTAGCATGAGCCAAGGCACATTTCACATGGATCATTAGTAAACCCTCATTTAACTATAATTATCAATATTAAACCCTCCTTTCACTTTATGTATCATGATACTAATCTTTACCCAATGCATTGGAGTGCTATCAGGGCGCACCCTTCTTGAACATTTCATTCCATGCATAAGTGTGCCACATGGATCATATAACATGGATTCATTAGACATAATCATTTATTCCAAGATAGAAGAATGTGTAATTAATACATGAAAATATATAATAAATAAGTAAATTTTCATAAAGTTGAAAAACTTTGATAGAGAATTGGTCATAGTATTCACTACCCAATGACTTTGGCTAGGAAAATTGTGGTGCAATTTCAGCAGTATAACAGTGTGTTATAGGAATTCATAAAAATGGTTGATGAGAGACAAAGGGGTGTATCATCATGTGTACATTAAATGTACAGTAATGGGTTCATATAGATACATGTCCCAACATAAGTAATTGAATTTAGATTCATAATACAAAATAATTGCTTGAATGTAAATGATGAGAGAGAAATTCCTTACGAAATTTCATCATGGTAACAGGTGTACATGGGAGGAATTTAATGAGAGAGAAAGGGGTATCTCATCATTAAAACATAAATAGGGCAGTATGGTGGAGGTTCTAAATCATACCCCAACATTTGTAATTAAAAATAAAAGGGCATAACAATATTAAGAAACTCGGATAAAATGAGAAAGTAAGGAATGCCTTACTTGGAAGTGTGATCCCAAAGGATTGGGAGAGTCTTGACAGAGGATTCTTGGGAGCTTGGGATACCTTGGGAGGATTATAGAGAAAGGATGGTAGAGGTTGGATGAACTAAAAAGGCTTTTAGTGAAGAGTAAGTGGGAGATTGGGTGGGTTTATATAGGAAATGAGAGGGAATTCTTTATTATTTAGGTTTGGGACACCATGCATTAAACTAATCAAAACCACAAACCAGATCATAGTTTTTGCCCATGTTTTTTTCCAAATGGGAGTGGAAAACAATATTTTATAAGGACAATGCCCGAAATGTTTAAAATAATAGGTTTTCTTATGTGGAGGTGAGTCACACTCTTAAGGAAATCAATAAAAAAGCTAAAATATTTTTATAAGTCTTGGAGGGTCCACTAAAGATTTGTAAAATAAATAAAATAAACCTAAAATAAAATTATTTTAATGTTAAAACATATATTGGCCAAAAATATAATTTATTTTATTTTATTAAATCACTATTGGGTCATTATGATGTCATAAAACACATTAAATATTTAAACGGTATTTAATTTTTACACAAAAAATTTGACTGTCTCAGAAAATTATGAAAATTTCACCGTTAGATAATTTCAACATCTTGATTCCAAAAATAATATTAATTTTATCCAAATAATTTTCTAAATATGTGAATTTTCACTTTTAAAATAAAAAATGACATTTATCGAAAATTCATGGGTTTTGAAAAAAACAGCTTTCAAACATTAATCAAAATTACAATTCTATTCATAAAAATTATACGATCATTTATATTTAATAAAAAGTAATTTAATAATAATAATATTTTATGAAAATATTATTTAGTTCAAAAAAATCCATTAATTCGTCAAAATAGATTTTTTAATTGAATATTAACTAAAAAAATATTATTTATTCTTTACAGAGTAACAATAATAAAATGAATGTATATTCATTATTATATACAAAAATAATGTACATAATCATAGTGCTAGGGTCTTGTTACATAACCCCTCATGACACCCGCATAAGACTAAAGGGTAAGGTGTGCGATGGTGACAGACTCTTGGGGTGGCTCAGATAACATCACTCGGGTGGTAATCTCTATCAACTTCAACTTCTCCCGTAGGCGGTTCCGTTCGAGATTAAAATGTTGAATCTCAGATTGGGCTTGGTCAAGAGTGAAGCCCAATGATTCCACCTCCTTTCTAAGCTCCGAAAAATGGGATTTGTATGGAGCAATTCTACTGGATGAGGTCATCTTTTCCTTTGTCTAAGTAAATTGGATTTGTTAAAGCCTTATATTTATACTAATCATGTGATCACTATTCAACATATATATAAGAAACGGACACAGTTCTTAACGGTATTTTAAAATCCAAAAACATAAAACCAAAGAAGTTCATATTTTATATAACAATTTTACATAATAATATATTTAATTAGATCAAGAGTAATTTCTCTTAATAAATGTTTGGGTCGTTACAATATTTCCCCCTTAAGAAATTTTACCCTTAAAATTTCTTCTTCCCACACTAAAACAGATGTGGGTAACTCTGCTTCATTACTTCCTCTAATTCCCACATCGCTTCTTCAAACTTGTGGTTTTTCCACAACACCTTGATGAGGGGTATTGTCTTATTTCATAGAAATTTTTATCCATGATCTTAGATCTTCACTGGTTGCTCCTTATAATAAATATCATCCTCTAACTATACTACATCTAACGAGAGTACATGTGAAGGGTCTGGTATGTACTTCCTTAACAGGGATACATGAAAGACATCATGTACTTTGGCCACAGTGGGTGGAAGTGCTAGTCGATAGGCCACAGCCCCGACATGATCAAGAATATCGAAGGGGCCGATATACCTAGGACTTAACTTCTCTTTCTTTCCAAAACTCATGACCTTATTCCATATAGATATGTGTAGAAATTTCATGTCTCCAACTTTGAACTCAAGATCTTGTTGATGGTTATCTTCATAACTCTTCTGTCGACTTTGGGTTTCCTTGATATGTTGTGGAATGGTTTTCACCTTCTCCACCATTTCTTCGACCATTTCAGATCTTAGAATCTTACACTCACTGACTTCATCCCAACATGCCAGTGTTTTTCACCTTTTCCCATAAAGGGCTTCATATGGTGCCATTTAGATGCTCGAGTGGAAATTTTTATTATAGGAGAATTCAACCAGTGGAAGATATTGGTCTCATCCTCCTTTTAATTCCATAGAACATGATCTTAACATTTCTTTCAGTGTCTAAATAGTTCGATCAGATTGGACATCAGTTTGAGGATGATTGGTCATACTGAAGTTCATTTTAGTTCTTAGAGCATGCTGGAGACTTTTCCAGAACTTTGAGCTGAATCTCGAATCACAATCAGATACAATAGATATTGGAACTCCATGCATCCTTACCACTTCTTTTATGTAAATACATGCAAGTTGATATAATGATAAGTCCTCTAAAATCGAGATAAAGTGATATGTCTTCATAATACAATCCACAACAACCCATATAGAATTGTTTCCTCTGGATGTCCTTGTAAGTCCAGTGACAAATTCCATGGTAATGTTGTCCCACTTCTATGTTGGTATGGGTATTGGTTGCATCATCCCCTTATACTATTGCTTCTTAGCATTCACTTGCTGACATACCAGGCACTTTGATGTATATTCAGAAATCTCCCTTTTCATATTGTCCCACCAAAAGTTTTCTTGGATATCTCGATGCATCTTTGTGCTCCTCGGGTGAATAGAGAAGGTTGATCTATGTGTGTCATTCAAAATATCCTTCTTTATTTCTGGATCGGATAATACACATAATCGTGACTCAAATCTCACAATTTCATCCTTTTCAACCATAAACTCAGAGGATTTCTCATTTCTGATAGCTTCTAGCTTTTTCAGAATTTCCACATCCTTTCTTTTAGCATCCTTTATTTTCTCCATGAGGGATGGTTGAGAAATAATTTGAGAAAGGATTGTTGATTTTATTCCCTTAATTATTCCCATGTTCATCCTCTAAAAGTCTAAGAAGATTTAATCCTTTTCAATTCTCATCATTGATAAAGATGCAAGATCCTTTCTACTTAGAGCATCCTCCACCTGGTTTTTGTTACCGGGATGGTAGTGGATTGATCAGTCATAATCTTTGTTGAGTTCTATCCATCTTCGTCAGTGCATATTAAGATCTTTTAGTGTGAATATATATTTTAGGCTCTTGTGATCAGTATATATCTCACACTTCTCCCCATAGAGATAATGCCACCAGATTTTAAACACAAAGATCACAGCCGCCAACTCCAGATCATGCGTGGGATAGTTTTTCTCATGGATTTTCAACTACCTTAAGGCATAGGCTATCACTTTATTATTTTTCATCAACACACAACCCAGGACCTTCTTCAAAGCATCACTAAATACCATAAAAATTTCTCCACTTTTGGGTAGTGTGAGCATGGGCACAGTGATAAGCCTCATTTTCAACTCCTTAAATCTCTCTTCACATTCATCAATCCAAGCAAACTTTACTCCATTCCTAGTTATCTTGGTAATAGGGTTGGACAATCATGAGAAATTTATCACAAATCGGTGATAATATCCAGCTAACCCCAAGAATCTACGGATTTCTATTACTGATGTTGGCCTCATTCATCCCTCAATTACAGTTTTCTTAGAGGGATCCACAGATATCTCATTGCTTGTGATGATATGACCCAAGAATGAGACCTAATTCAACCAAAACTCACACTTTCTATAATTTTCATAGAGATTCTCCTTTCACAAGGTCTCTAGTATATTTCTTAGATGATCCTCATACTCCTCCTTGGTTTTGGAGTATATTAGAATATCATCTATAAAGACTACCAAAAATTTGAGGAGGCAATCTATAAATACTCTATTCATCAAGTCCATGAAGATTTCTAGAGAATTAGTGAGTCCAAAAGAAATTACTATGAATTCATAGTTCCTATATCTTGTACGAAAAGTGGTCTTGGGGATATCCTCCTTCTTTACCCTTACTTGGTAATATCCTGACCGCAAATCCACCTTGGAAAAGTATTGTGATCCACGTAGATGATCGAATAATTCATCAATTCATGGAAGAGGATACTTGTCTTTATCATGATTTTTTTAATCTGATGATAATCAATACAAAGGAGCATTGACCCATCCTTCTTCTTGATGAAGAGGACTGGTACACCCCATGGTGAAGCACTTGGGAATATAAACCCTTTATCTAGATTCTCCTATAGTTGTTTATTTAGCTTCTCAAGCTCTACAACATCCATTCTATATGGATTCTTGGATATTGGAAACACCCTAGGTATAATGTAAATTGAGAATTCAATAACTCTTCTAGGAGGAAGACCAAGAAATTCCTTGCGAAACACTTCAGTGAATTCCCTCACAATAGGCATGTCTTCAAGTATGGTTGCCTCCTTAGAATCAATCATCTGATCTAGATACGCGTACTCATAGGGTAGTAATATCCACACTTTAGATGATAGTGCTAAAGAAGATTCATCTTTCTTCTTACACTTGTATAGAATCGGGGGGTCGATTCTTCATATGGAGAGTAATTTCTCTCTCATGACATTTTATGTTAGCTCTATATAGGGAAATCCAATCCATTCTAAGAATTTCATCAAATTCCACTAGAGGGAGTATGGCGAGGTTCACCAGGAAGTTTAATCCACAAATTATGATATGGGAGGATTTATATTCATGGGATGCAATGATTGACCCATTTTTCATACTAACTGACATCTTAACTTCCATGATTTTTGGTGGTGTTGGGATTGTTCTACTAAACTTTCAGGATAAAAAAGAATTCATAGAACCATAATCAAAAATTACGTTCAATATTCTTGAATGAATAACTAGAATACTTGTCACCAATTCATTTTCAGGGTTCACTTCGGTAGTAGTAATGGAAAAGCTCACCCTTGCTACCTTGGAGGTTGTTGGTTGCCTCCAAAAACCCTTGGCTTAGGGAACTGATTTTCAAGGTGTCCTGGTTCTTTGAAGTTGAAGTAATGAACAATGTGTTAAGAGTCGAACAGATCATTCCTCTCCTCTGTCATATCCATGGGTTTTTCTTATCGGTAGTTAATGTCTAGGTTCCCTTCTCTTTCACACCTAAAGAATTTCCTCTTCCCCTTCAGGAAATTTATGGGGTGCTTCTTTCCACACCTTTGGCAAGTGGGGTGCTGGATTTTCTTAGCACCGTTTTATTTATCCATCGGACTTCTAGAACTGAAGTCCACCTTACACTTCTTATCCCCATGATATCCCTAGGATTCACTGATCTCCATTTTAAATTTTAGGGCACATTAGACAATTTTCTCATAGCTATCGAAGTCACAGATCACCAGGGATTTACTTAGGCTAGGTCTCAGCCCACCAAAGAAGTGGTCAACCTTGCATTAGGGGGAAACAACAAAACCAGAGGCGTATCATCCAAGCCTTGTGAATTTTTCCTCGCATGCTCCGATGGATTTGTTGTCTTTTTTTCTTGAGGGAAAGTAAGTCTCTTTCCATCTTAAGTAGGACGGTGCACGGAAAATATTTATCGAAAAAGATTTTATGGAAATCCTTCCATTCTAACACCTCGATCTCCTCATCAGGCTTCGCATTTTTTATCAATGTCCACCATTGATCAGCTTCACCCTCAATACAATAAGCATCCAGAAGAACCTTCTCTTGTTCGGAACATTGAAGAATAGAGAAGATATTTTCAATGGAGTTGATCCATTGTTCAGAAATTGAGGGATCGAATGATCTATTAAAAGAAGGTGGCCTTTGTCTCATGAATCTCTTGATTGAGAATTGTTCATTCTTGGGGGGGGGGGTTGAACATTCCTCTTGACCCATGTTTCTATTAAAATCATGAGTTAGCTGAGAGAGTATCATGACAAAGTTTTCGATTCTTTCTCCCATCGGATTGGGCATCTCATTAGAAGAGTCATCACATTGATCTTTTCATCGGTTTTTATCCCAAGTCCTCCTATTATCAGCCATTGTCTGGAATAAAAGAAAAGTTAGGGGTAACACATAAAGGGTAATCCAGGGAAAAAACGGATGACTTATAAATAACGTTTATTTCATTAACTTATGAATCTATAGGATTCAATCTATTTTATCCATGATCTACTTTCTAACATATATTATTAGGGGCATTTTTTTTATTCCCTTAATAATGGTTCATACTAAGCTTGTGAATTTACCAAATCATATCCCCTAGGAGTTTCGTAACCAAGAGTGCAGTAAGGCTTGTTCTCGTGTACCAGGATACCCTAGGTCAAGCCCGAAACTCCTTGTTGTAATTTTTACTCCAAGGTACATCTGTGCCAGAGCCGTCTCTACCTTCTCGTATCCAGATAGGGATGTATTTTTTTGATAAACCACTTACTCAATACTCACCAAAACTTATGGATCTTTTTAATATACTTAGTCTTATCCCTAAGTCTTTCACTAGGGTTTTCTAATACTAATCCCAAAAATAACTAAACATATCCTCTGATACCAACTATAATAACTCTACTCTTTGTTACACACTTAAAAATGGTTTATTACATAAACTTCACTTGATAAAACATAGAAGATAAAGAGTTCTACAGTCTTTGGAGCTTAGTAACATTACATAACAACTTATAACATGAAACACAACATCTTTATTGAAAACATCCTTTACATGATCAATATATTCCCTCATACTTAGCATTTAATGGGACAACCTGAGGACATGCATAACAAAAGGGTGAGATATAAATCTCAGTAAGAGGTAAATAAGGAAAAAAATGAAGAATAAAATACATTTTAGGAAATATTAATATCAACATATAATAATAGAAACATGAACATAAATGCATGATAAAGTATTATTATCATAACATGGAAATGTAGAAACAACACTTAACATGGTATTAGCATGAGTAAAGGCTCATTGCACATGGAGCATGAATAAACCCTCATAGCAATTGAATTAGAATGAGTAAACCCTCATTTAACTTGAAGTATCATGATACTAATCTTTACCCAATGCATTGGAGTGCTATCAGGGCGCACCCTTCTTGAACATTTCAATTCATGCATAAGTGCGCCACATGGATCATATAACATGGATTCATTAAACATAATAATTTATTCCATGATAGAGTAATGTGGAATTAATATATTAAACTCTATAATAAATAATTAAATTTTCATAAATTTGAATACCCTTGATAGATAAATGGGCATGGTATTCACTACACAATGAATTTGGCTAGGAAAATTGTGGTGCAATTTCAGCAGCATAATAGCATGACATAAGAATTCATAAAAATGGTTGATCAGAGAGAAAGGGGTGTCTCATAATTTTTACATGAAATGGAAAGTAAGGGGGTCATATAGATACATGTCCCAACATAATTAATGTAATTTAGATTCATAATAAAAAATAATTTCTTGAATGTAAATAAGGAGAGAGAAATTCCTTACGGAATTTCAGCATGGTAACGGGTGTACATGGGAGGAATTTAATGAGAGAGAAAGGGGTATATAATCATTCAATAATAAAGAGGAATGTATGTAGGTGGTGAAAAATAATACACCAATATTTTTAATTGATAATAAAAGGTCATAACAATATTAAGAAACTTGGATAAGATGAGAAAGGAAGGAATCCCTTACTTGGAAGTGTGATCCCAAAGGCTTGGGAGAGGCTTGAGAGAGGCTAATTGAGAGCTTGGGGAGCCTTGGGAGGATTTTAGAGAGAGGAGGTCAGAGGTTGGAAAAACTCCAAAGTCTTTTAGTGAAGAGAAAGTGGGATCTTGGGTGGGTTTATATAGGAAAATGGAGAGAATTCTTTATTATTTAGGTTTGGGACACCACACATTAAACTAATCAAAACCACAAACCATACCATGGTTTTTGCCCATCTTTTTTTCCAAATGGGAGTGCAAAACTATATTTTATAAGTAAAATTTCCTAAATTTTTAATATAATAGGGTTGCTTATTTGGATGTGATTCACACTCTCAAGGAAACCAATTTTAAAATGCTAAAATGTTTTATAAGTCTTGGAGGGTCCACTAAAGCTTTGTAAAATAAATAAAATAAACCCAAAATCACATTATTTTAATGGTAAAACATATATTGGAAGAACATATCATTTATAGTATTTTATTACATCACTATTGGGTCATTATGATGTCATAAAACACATTATATATTTAAATGGTATTTAATTTTTACCCAAACATTCGATTATCTCAAAAAATTATGAAAAATTCACTGCTGGATAATTTCGACATCCTGATACCAAAAATAATATTAATTTTATCCAAATAATTTTCTAAATATTTGAATTTTCACTTTTAAAATTAAAAACCGACATTTATCAAAAATTCATGGGTTTTGACAAAAACAGCTTTCAAACCTTAATAAAAATTACAATTGTATTCATAAAAATTATACGATCATTTTTATTTAATAAAAATTAATTTAATAATAATAATATTTTATTAAAATATTATTTAATTCAAAAAAATACATTAATTCATCAAAATAGATTTCTTAACTGAATATTAACTAAAAAATACTATTTGTGATTTACAAAGTAATAATAATAAAATGAACGTATATTCTTTATTATATACAAAAATAATGCACATAATCATATTTCTAGGGTCTTGATACAAAACCCCTTATAACACCCGCATAAGACCTAAGGGTAAGGTGTGTGATGGTGAAAGACTCTTGGGGTGGCTCAGATAACATCGCTTGGGTGGTAATCTCTATCAACTTCCACTTCTCCCATAGGTGATTATGTTAGAGATTAACGTGTTAAAGCTCAGATTGGGATTGGTCAAGAGAAAATCCCAATGAAACCACCTCCTTTCCGAGCTCTGACAAATGGGCTTTGTATGGATCAATTATACTAGATGAGCTCATCAATTCCTTTGTCTGAGTAAATTGGATTTGTTAAAGCCCTATATTTATATTAATCATTTGATCACTATTCAACGACTATATTAGCAATGATCACAATTATTAACAATATTTCAAAATTAAAATACATAAAACCAATGAAGTGAATATTTTATATAACCATATTATATTATAAGACATTTAATTAGATCAAGGTGAATTCCCATTAATAAAAGTTTGGGTCGTTACAAGCTGGAGTAATAATAAAGCATGTAAAAAATATATAAATTTTATGAGTATGAGAAAGGGAACATAGTTCATTAAGATTGTATAAGGTGATGTTGTTTGTAATTTTCATGTTTTCTAGTTTCAGTCAAGGTATCATTAACAATAGAATTTAATTTCATCCTAGTTAGACGAAGGGGATGAAAATATTTTAGAACAAATTCAAGATATATATAGGGATTTATTTAAATAATTATTAAAACAATTTGATATTCCATATAAATCAAAAATCTCATATTCACAATGGATTTGGGATCCTAAAAATAGAGATGACAATTAAAAAGTTCTTTAATATTATATAAAATATTAAAAATAAAAAGGATTTTTCTAAATCAATTTTGAAAATGACATCATACACCATTTTTTAAAGAGAATCATATAAAATGAAGGAGAGTTGTGTTTTTATTCAATGAAAACATTTATAAAATGTGAAGGATATGGGGATATATTTTATTGTTTTCTTGTTTGAGTAAAATATATTTTTATATTTTTATATAAATTGAAAACTAGTATAAATTAAATTCCACTTATCATTTAGGATAAACTATAAAATGGATAATTTATAAAAATAATGTTATCTTTAAAAACAGTTGATAGATCAATTACATACCATGTTGAAGTACTTGAATATTTTTTTTCTTAGAATTGTAATTTTTATTTAAGATATAATTTTACTCTATATGATATTAAAAGTAATAAATAAGTTCTAATTATTTTACAGTGACATTTAATTCAATGGAAGGATATTTTATGGATGTGTCTCAAAATAAATTATCTTTAAAGTGGGTGTAGACAAAGAAAACATAAATTAGGAATGTGTATATGTGTTTTATTATATACCCTATTATTGCCTAAGAACTTTTAATTTATTGTCCTTAAATGTTACATGTAATAGAACACATGAAAATCTACCAAAATGTAGATTATTTTTTCACTTTGTTTATTAGTATATTAAATGATTGTCTCATAATATCCTCTCAACATAAATCTAAGGTCCTTGTGTAAAGTTATCATTTATTATAATAGTCATGATTTTTTATTATTAAAACAACTGGATAAATAGGCATATCACTCAGTGATAACACCTTTTTTAAGATTAAAAGGAATGGAATATCAAAGTGAATTTACACAAAGTATTTTGTATAAAATTATTCAATAAGAAAAAAAATTGTTTTTAATATTTATATCGGATAAAAAATAAAAAATGAAATGATTAAGCTTATATATCCTAGATTGAACATATTGTTTAATATTATTTATGAATATACAAAATAAAAGAGTGAAAAATGGAAATATAGTTTTTTTTAAAGAATCTATATATTTTTTTTAAAATATTTCTCAACCTATAAAAAATTGAAAAATATTTTTAAAGGGGTTTAGTTTTTCCTACAACCTATGGAATTAAATGAGATAAAAAATGAAAAAAATTATTTTGAAGGTTTAGTTTATCACTCTAAATTAGATGAATCCCATCAGGTTATCAAGATAGAACCGATATAGAAACTCATCATACATATACTAAAAAAATTACATCCATAATCTTTATATCATAATCATTCACAAGATAAATTTTAGTGCCACAACCTTTATACGATCAGAAGTAATGATCGGTAAATTTTTCTAGATCATAAAATAGAAAAATAAAAAAATGATATAAAATAATTATTAATGGAAATTTGTGTTTCATATCAATTGTTTTGTAGGTTGGACCTCTTTAAGTTTAGACCCAAACACTAGGTTCATGTACTTTTGGTTGTTATTCTAAAAAACCCATGCAGAAACAAAATTAATCACCAATTCCAAATATAATAAAGAATGAAAAGGTTTTAGTATTTTAATTAATGGATAATAGGAAAAACTTTTAGGATAAATGTTGATAGATCTATAATAGGTTCTTAAACCGGGCCCACTATAAGATTCCCCATGTTAAAGAGTCTACTTCAACCATATTTTTTTAATTTATAGAGTCGATTTCATTAGGTTAAAAATATGTTATATGGGTATTTAGATCAACATGTTAATATTTGGATTAATTTTTTCAATTAAATAATAATTTTAAGTTCATGTACACTTATTTTTCAAAAAAAAATAATCCATCTGTGTAAAATGATCATGTATAGTGCAATTTTTTTATTCTACACATATATTTAGATAGTTTTGGTAATGTATCAGAAATTCTGTGAATTGTTTTTTAAATATATGGAATTATTTTGATACCGCACGCTTTGACGGCACGTGATTCTGAGGCCTGTTGTGCCCGGAATGTAAATTTGAACTTTTTTAAGGCATGTTCACTAAACGTGCGAGAAGGGTTTTATAAACTTTGAACCAGTGATCATATCAAAAATCTGACAGAACTGTTGAACTCGGAATGCTAGGATCTTCCTAGAAAGGACTTAACTTCAACCGGAAAGGGTCGGACATAAAAGTTATTTTTTGGGGATTTTTGGAAAAATAAGAAAATAACTTTAAAAAGTTATTTTATTTTATTTCACACCATTGAGCAGTGGACAGAGAAACTACGGTGCAGTGATGAGACGATGATGGAGAAAAATTAAGGAATCCCCTTAATGTCTTGTTGTGCAATCGTAACAACACAACGTCATAGCGTAACAGAAATGTTGCGACATGTTTTTTTATTAAATGAATGCATTGGAGAGATGTGAATTAAACAGAGATAATTATCTGATGAACCTCTGATGAAATTCCGCTCCAACGAAGAATTAAAAACACAGACAGATGTCAAACATCTTTGACGCACCTCAAATAATGGAGTCAGAAGTGACAAACGACGTCGATGTCTTGAAACCTTAAGGACAAAACGCTAAAGAATCGAATGTCAAAGAAGTAGGGGTTATTTTATTTAAAGTTCTTCCCCGTTATTTTCTAGAAACGATGAACGTTGATCAAACCATGAACAAGTTTATCTAAAAACCGTGCATTTATGCAGGAGGTTAACTTCTTTTGGTATTTTCTTTATCCAGGATTGAAATTATCATCTGTTGATTTAAATTGAAATCCTCGGGCCTCCCATGTTTATAAACCTCTAACGCAGAAGGTGGAGGCTAACACGAACAAGGCTCGAACACCTATATCGTGTGCGTTAATTGTGGTTGTATCCTCAAAGTGGTGGCAAGAGGAATCTAGGGCCAAGGTAGGGATGGAGGGGACCCAGGAGGCCCATAGGCGCAGACAGATCGGAAAAAGGACCACCGGAGCAATTCCGGTGGCCCGCAGAAGGGATAGGAGGCGCACCAGCACCAGTGGCAGTGGATGGAAGCCGTGTTTGGATAATATAGGTTCTCCCATCAGCGTGCCATAGCATTAGGTTGAAACCACACCAGGCGGGCGCGGCATGGAGGGGTGGCCCGCATCTGGGCCACCTGGGTGGCTGGCGAGCTGCAGTCACCCGACCGTGCCTAAAAGAGCCCAGCGTGTCCGCGGGGTAGGTGGAAAGACCAGATGCAGCCAGCTGCTGCATCCCAGGATAACCCCACCAGCCACCTATAAGGCTGGTCTTCAGCTGGCGGGCCGCACCCCCAACCAGCAGGTTACGCCCCTAGCCACCAAGTTGGATCGGGCCAGTCCCACGCCGATCAGGTCGGACCGGTCCCGCACCTAGCGGGCCAGACCAATGCAGGTGGGCTGAACCTATGGCCCAGTGGGATGGTCTCAGGCCCAGCGGTCTGGACCCACCCTGGTGGGCTAGACCCACACTCAGTAGGCTAGACACACGCCATTCGGTATGGGCCGAACAAGACCATGTTGCTCGGCGACCTGGCAGGCTGGACCCTCGGCGAAACCGAGCAGGGCCCAATGAAGCCCTTTGGTCCAAACCCACTGGTTAAGCCATACTAGACTGACCCAGACCCGAATTGGGTCAGGTCGAATCAGTCAGAAATAAACCGGGGTATGTGGAACCCTTGGGTCAGGTTGGTCGGGTCGGTCCGACCGAGTCGGACCAGACCGAGACAGCACCGACCCCTATTTACTAAAAGGCTAACAACTTTCAAACCAAGAATATAATTGATGATTCATTGATGGTTTTGGGAACCTTTTGGTGAGGCAGATCTTTTGGCATGCCCTAAGGAGTCTTTCATGGAATTTGAAATGCGACGAATGGCTTAAGGAGTGGTTCTCCTAGGTGTGCTACGTAGAGAATCCTACGGTTGGTTGAGACCTGAAGACTTTTGATTTTCAATTCTATGATAATCTACTATGGCCATGTGGGAAGAACTTTTGTGTGACTTTGCAAGCCCATGGTGGGAATCCCTTTTGTGTGACTTTGCAGGCCCACAGTATGCAACGAGGAGAAGTACCTCAATTGGCCAAGATTAGTGGGAATCACTTCTATGTGACTTTTCAGACCCATGGTACGTGATGAGGAGGTGTACCTAAGTAGTCCAAGGTTATTGGGAATCACTTTTTTTGTGACTTGGAAAGCCCATTGTAATCGATAGATGAAGTGTTATCCATCAGCTGAGGTGTTCAATGATGCGACTGATGATTCTTTTATCTCTACCCTAAATGTATACTTGGTGTGATATCTATTGTGATTCATGCTTTATTTTTAGGATTTTTGTGTGGTATTTCCTTTTTTATTTGGTTCCCTACTGAGTATTTTTTTACTCACCCCAGCATGGGATTTTCTCATACGTGTCGTTTCTAGTGCAGATGATCGGCGTTTCAACAAAGACTTTGGTGGACCAAAACCTAGAGGTGCTTAGGGAGACTGTATCAATGGACGCTACAACAGTGGACCTGGTGGCCTAGGACCAGGTGGGGCCCAGTAGGATTGGGTGGACAGGATGTTCTACTTTGGCTTCCAGTAGCTACACTACTCTTACGATCAAGTGGGATTTTTCAAGGATGGCCATCAAAGTTCCTTTTGTATTTTGAAGTTTTTAGTTCTTTTGTTGGGTTTGTATTCTAGCACACTTTTATTAGTTTTACTTGTAATCAACTTTTTTGTAGTGATACTTATTTCTTTTTTACTGTGTGGGACTTGGTTGGGCATGTGTGTGCATACAGGTACTCAGGATAATGCCTCCCATTTGCAGGTTGATGCCTTCAGTGCTCTCCATCCCCTAGACTTTGAGAGGCGGGCTTGGGTTAGTCATGGCATGGGCCCCAGGGGACAGGTCATGAAAAAGTGGTATCAGATAGCATTTGGTCATACCATAATGACCGAGAGTCTGTGTTTTGTTTTGGGGCAACAGTATTAAGTGTTTCAAGTCTGACTTCTAGATCAGGGAGTCTAGTGTTGGTGCGGTGGACAACAAATCCATACACCAGGACATTGAATTCTTCTTTTTGGATCTATACATGGAAACAATGGTTGCATAAGTGTCTCCTTATGTTCTTCTGAATAAAATTCATCTCACTAGGTATAACCTTCTTACCATGGTACATCGTTATTTATATCAGGATGACTCTATGTGGACAACCAGCCAGGATCCCGATAAGAGGTCGTAAGGACCGCCCACCTAGTGATGAGGCATCCCTTCAGGGACCAGTTATAGAGATGGACCCATTGAGTGGTGCACCAGTGCTACCACCACCCGATGGTCAGTATCTAATTCTGATGGTTCTGGTAGAGGACTTGCATAAACTCAGTGCCCTACACGAGTTTGAGAGATAGAGATCTCCCAGGTTAAGGGGAGAGATAGACCCTCAAGTCACTGAGGACTAGCTGGAGGTAGTGGCATGGGTCTTCTTCTTAGAAAGGACACCACCTGAATAGATGGTGATATTAGTAGTGATCCTTCTATAAGTATTGGCAGGGAGATAGTGGAGCTTGACTAACCAGATGCACGATGAGGCGATCCTCACTTAGGAAGACTTCAAGAGGCTTTTCCAAGAGTATTTTTTCCCTGAGACCTTATGCTCTGTTTGAATTCAGGAGATGTTGCACCTACAATAGGGCATAATGATGGTATTTGAGTACTCAGCAAGGTTCTTTGAGCTTTCTTGCTACTCGAAAAACATGGTGCAAGACCCTTTTATTCATGGATCAAGACTTTGAATAGGGACTTAGGCGGGAGATCAGGGCATCAGTGTTGTCTCTCAGCGTCCCTACCCAGGCTGGGGTGTTGGAGCGAGCCCTTATGGTAGAGAACTTCTTGGAAAAGCAGGCACCCAAAGCTAAATCTACTAGCATACCCTAGGTGGTAGAGTATTCATCAGGTAGTAGACAGCATACATGAAGGCCCAAACGAGCTAGGTCTTTTAGGGGTCGACCCCAAGACTTCGGGTTAGCAGTGCGGGAATCCCAGACCAGAGGGAGTCAGCTGGGAACCAGGCTTTTCTTCTCATGCGGAGGTCAGGGACACATGGCACGTGACTGCCCGACCCTCCATATAGATGACCAACAAACGGTCGAGGGTCCGCTTATGATGAGTTAGTGGTTCAAGCAAGTAGGTCTACAGGGCGGTGTACATGGTAGGGGAGTAGGCCGATCAACAATCGGTGGTCGACGGTTTGAGGTGTTAATTCCACCACCCCCCAGTTAGTCCACCCCGACCTAAGGGAGCAGGAGGAAAAGGGTGAGCACAGCTTCAGGCAGCATAAACTTATTACCACGACTCTCTAGATATGATTTCAGGTATTATCTATGTCTTCTTCACCCTAGATGTAGCTCTTATAGACACATGTTCTAGTCACTCCTTTCATGCCATGACTCTCGTTCGGAGCTCAGAGATTCCGGTGAAGCTTTTGGCTCGATCCTTATGGCTAGAGACTCTTACGGGAGGGGATTTGACAATTACACCCTAGCGTCAATAGTGTGAGATTACTCTAGGAGGTGAGAGATTTTTTTGGGATCTTCTAGTAGTGGCTTCGAGGACTTAAGACATCATCTTGGGTATGGACTAGTTATCCACAGTCCATTCTCATATCGATTTTTTTAGGCGTACAATGTGGTGTTTTTGTGGAGATGGGACAAGGTTTTCCTTCACTAGCGAGAAGAAAACCCTTACAGTGCAGGATGGACTTTCTTAGAGGAGGGTGTAGTCGATCACTCATTAGTTGGATAGCCTCACCCTCGGTGCAGTGGATGAGAGGATTCCAAGATTTCCTATAGTGTTGGATGAGTACGAGGATGTTTTTCCTAAGGATGTTATGAGACTACCTCCTCGTAGGGAGGTAGACTTCTTCATCTACCTATACCCTAGGACGGCACCAATATCCACATGGGAATATCAGATAACTCCCATAGAGCTTTGCGAGTTAAGGGTACAGAAGGAGGACTTTCATGAGAAGGGGTTCCTAAGGCCCAGTGTTTCACAATGGGAAACCCTGGTGATTTTTTTCAAGAAGGTAGATGGGAGTTTGAGGTTGTTCATGGAATTACGATGCTTGAACTAGGTGACCATGAAGAACAAGTATCCACTACCAAGAATCAATGATGTTTAGAATAGATGAAGGGGGTGAAGTGGTTCTCAAAGATAGACCTCAGATCAGGCTATCACCAGCTTCAGGTACGGGATGAGGATATATCAAAGATAGCCTTCAGGTGCCGGTACGACCACTATGAGTTCTTGGTGATGCCTTTCAGCATGAACAATGCCCCAAAAGTGTTCATGGGACTCATGAACAGGATCTTCTAGCCTTACCTTGACCGGTTTGTTGTAGTCTTCATTGATGACATATTGGTGTACTCAGCTTCAGAGGAGGATCACACTACACACCTACAAATAGTCCTGGATACACTCTAAGAGCACTTTCTTTATGGAAATCTCTCTAAGTGTTAGTTTTGGATTTTTGAAGTCCACTTTCTGGGACAAATCATCTCAGAGGCTGGATTTGTAGTGGATCTGGCGAAGATAGAGGTAGTGCTTACTTGGGATCTTCCCAAGAGTGTGACTAAGGTGTGTAGATACTTGGGGATGGAATGTTACTATCAGAGGTTCATTCCCTACTTCTCTAGAGTAGCATCACCTTATTTTATTTGACATAGAAGGGGCATCCCTTCGTGTGGATGGAGAAATGTCAGCAGAGTTTCTAGGAGTTGAGGTGGAGACTGACTAGTGAGCCATCTTAAGACTACCAGAGGATGGAATTGGGTATTAAGTTTACTAAAATTCCTCAAGGACCAGATTGGGTTGTTTCCTAATGTAGGATAAAGTAGTTATCGCTTATGGCTCATGACATTTGAGACATCATGAGCAGAACTATGTGACCCATGACCTAGAGTTAGTAGTAGTGGTCTTTGCCTTGAAGATATGGCAGCTCTACTTGATGGGTGAATAGTTTATGGTTTACTATGACCATAAGAGAATTAGTTATATCTTATCCCAGAAGGACCTGAACTTGAGACGGTGGTGATGGATAGAGTTCCTCTAGGACTATGAATTTGAGATACTTTATACTCTTGGAAAGGGAAACATGGTGGAAGACATGCTCAGTAGGAGGACCGTTTTGTAGCTGCTGAGTGAGGTGACATAGTAGTTGTCTCAAATATTCTTCATGGATGATGGTGGAGCTACTTAACTTCATTCTAGGACTATTACTCCCCCACTATTACAGTGATTCAGGGAGGCACAGCTAGTGGATGTTGACTGTGAGGCCCGACGTGGTCAGTTATCCTCAAGACGGTATCCCAATAGATTTTCGATAGGTGGGGAGAACATCATACTTTTTAGAGGGAACACTGTAGTGCCAGTGATGTTGTGGGATTAGGTTTTGAGGGATTTTCATACATCCCCTTTGGCGGTACATCCTAAAGTGGATAAGATGTACCAGGACCTTCGACGTCAGTACTGGTGTCCAGGGATAAAGAAATCAGTGGCCGAGTTTGTTTCATGATGCCTCACTTGTTATCAAGTGAAGGCCGAGAACAAGGTTCCAGTAGGCTTGGCCCAGCCACTCAAGGTGCCGAAGTGTAAATGGGATGGTATCTCAATGGAATTTGTGACGGGGTTACCACGTACATCCAGGGGCCACGACTCTATCTGAGTGATCGTTGACTGACTCACCAAGTTGGATCACTTTCTACCCATTTGGAAGTAGGTACTGGTAGAGGGATTGGGATGCCTCTACATCCAGAAGATAGTACGGATTCACGGGGTGCCTTCGATGATCATCTAATATCGTGACGCTCGCTTTACATCCCATCTGTGGAATGGATTACGGGAGGCATTCAAGACATAGCTACGTTTGAGCACAGATTTTCATCCCCAAACAGATGGTCAGACGAAGCAGACCATATAGAACTTGGAGGACATGATACGTTCTTGTGTCCAATATTTTGGTCATGGTTGAGAGGACCACATAATAGTAGTGCAGTTTTCATACAATAATAATTATTACTCCACCATTTTCATGGAACTATTTGAGTCCTTGTACGGGAATACTTGAAAATCACCCCTATGTTAGATAGACATAGGGGAGTTAGCACTCATGGGTCTGGAGTTGGTATGGACTACCACCGAGAAGGTGAAGATCATCCAAGATTGGATGAGTACTACATAGAGTAGTCATAAGTCTTATTCCAACAGGTGACGTAATCCCTTGGAGTTTGAGGAGGGTGATCATGTCTTCCTTCGGGTCTCACCCTGATGAGGATTGTGGAGATTTGGCTGAGGCAAAAAGCTATATATGTGGTTCATAGAACCTTTAAAGATCCTGAGAAAAGTTGTAAAGGTGTTGTACCACCTAGCTCTTCCTGCACAGATGCACCGGGTGCATGATTTTTTGAACGTGTCGTAGATGAGGAGATATGTTCATGATCCATCACACGTCATCAACTGGGGTGAGATGGATATTGATTATGGGTGACGTTTGCATAGTTATCGGTGGAGATAGATGATCGATAGGAGTGGGTCCTATGTGGGTGGTTGAGTCCTCTTGTGTGAGTTCAGTGGTAGTATGGTAATCTCCAAGAGAGCATCATGCTCAGTACCTCCATCTATTTGATTAGTTATTGTTTTGGATATTGTGGATGTAAATCCCTAATGTGGGGAGAATGTAATGTCTCGGAAATTCCGTATAATTTTTTTTAATTATATGGAATTATTGTAAGACCACACGCATTGAAGGCACGTGATTCTGAGGCCTGGAGTGCCCAGAATGTAATTTTGAACTTTTTTAAGGTACGTTCAGTAAATGTATGAGTGGGATTTTCTAAATTTTGAACCAGTGCTTGGATTAAAAATCCAAGGGCACTGTTGAACTCAGAACACTGGGATTCTCCTAGAAAGCACTTAACTTCAACTGAAAATGGTCAGATGGAAAAGTTAGTTTTTGGGGCATTTTGAAAAAATAATAAATTAACATTAAAAAAAATTATTTTCTTTCACACCATTGAGCGGTGGACAGTGACGTTATGGTGTGGTGATGAGGTGACGATGAGGCGCAATTAAGGTAGCCCCTTAATGGCTTGTTGTACAAGTGTAACGACACAATGTCACAGCCTAACAAAAACTTTGCGATGTGTTTCTTTTTATTAAATGAATGTACTGGAGAGATGGGAATTAAACTATGAGGATTCTCTGACAAACCTCTGATGAACTTCATCTCCAACGAAGAATGAAAAACGTCGGCCGATGTCAAACATATTTCACACACCTCATAGAATGGAGTCAGAAGCAACTAACGACGTTGAAGTCTTGAAATATCAAGGATGAAGCATTGCGGCATCGAACGTTAAAGAGGTAGGGGTTATTTTATTTAAAGTTATTCCATGGTCCTTTCTAGAAATGAGGAATGCAGATCAACCCACAAACAGGTTGATCTGTGAATCATGCATTTATGTTGGAGGGTAACTTCTTTTGGGATTTTTGTTATCTATGATTGAAATTATCATTTTTTGATTTAAATTGAAATCCTCAGACCTCCCATATTTATAAACCTATAACACGGAGGGCACGCGTCGACACGAACAGGGCATGAGCACCTTCAACTTGTACGTTCATTGTGGCGGTGTCCTCAAAGTGGAGACAAAATAAATCCAGGGCCAAGGAAGGGATGGAGGCAACCCGAGATGCCCATAGGCGCAGACAGATCGAAAAATCGGTCCACCAGAGCAATTCTGGTGGCCCGTATAAGGGATCGCTAGCACGCTGGTGCTGGTGGAAGTGTCCAACGGTGACCAGCGGTGGTAGCCATGGGTGGAGGATGATGGAGCACCCATCAGTGTGCCACAGAGGTAGGAGTCTGCGACCTGCTAGAAGCTGCACTAGGGTGACATGGCCCCATGAGGGCATCACGTGGAAGTGTGGCCCGCGTTCGGGCCGCCTGGGTGGCTGGTGAGCCGCGGTTTTCCAACCACGGCTGGAGGAGCCCCGTACGTTCACAAGGCATGAGAGAAGACCAGACGCGGCCGGCTTCCATGTCCCAGGAGAACCACACTAGCCACCCATGTGGTCCGTCTTCAACTAGCGTGTTGCACCCCCAGCCATCGGGTTGCGCCCCCAACCACCGGGTAGGCCCAGACTGGTCCCGCACCAGCGGGCCGGACCTGCGGCCCAGTGGGATGATCTCGTTCCCTATGGGTCGGACCCACGTTGGTGGGCCGAACACGCACCTAGAATACTGGGCTAGACTTGACCAGGTCACCAAGCGACCCTGCGGGTTGGACCCTCGTCCAAACTGGGCCAGACCCAGCGAAGCCCTTCAGGCCTGGCCCACTGGTCAGGCCAGACAGGACTGACCCAAACCCAAACCAGGTTAGGTCAAGTCATTCAGAACTAAACCGGGGTATGTGGAGCCCTTGGTCTGGGTTAGTCGGACTGGACCAAGATGCAACTGACCCCTATTTACTAAAACACTAAAAACTTGTAAACTGGATGTCCAATTGATGATATTTTTTGTGTCATTGGGACCCTCTCGATGAGGTAGATCTTTTGGCTTTCCCTGAGGAGGCTTTCATGGAAGTTGAGATGCAACAAATGGCTTGAGGAGTAGTTCTTCTAGGCTCGCTACATACGGAACCTTGCGGTTGGCATAGACCTGAAGATAGCTGAATTTCGATTCTGTGAGACTCGATTATGGCCCAGTGGGAAGCACTTATATGTGATTTGCAAGATCATGGTGGGAATCACTTCTGTGTGAATTTTTAGACCCACAGTATGCGAAAAGGAGGAGTACCTCAGTTAGCCAAGATTAGTGGGAAGCACTTCTGTGTGACTTTGCAGACTCACGGTACATGGTGAGGAGGTGTACCTAAGCATTACAAGGTTAGTGGGAATCACTTATGTGTGACTTGGAAGGCCCATTGTACTCAATATAGGAAGATTTCTCTAGCAGCTGAGGTGTTCAATGATGTGACTGATGATTCTTCAATCACTACCCTAAATGTATACCTGGTGTGATTTTTCTTGTGATCCGTACTTTAATTTTAGGATTATTGTGTGGTATTTAATTTTTGTCTTGGGATACCTATTGATTATTTTTTTACATGCCCCTATATAGGCTTTACCCATACGTGTCATGTTTAGTGCAGACGATCAACATTTTAACAGAGACTTTGGTGGACTAGGACCTAGAGGTGCTCAGGAAGACAGGACCGACGGATGCTACAACGGTAGACTTTATGGCCTAGGACTAGGCAGAGCCCAGTAGGATAGGGTGGACAGGATGTTCTACTTTGGGTTCTAGTAGTTACACTACTCTTACGATCATGTGGGGTATTCCACGGATGGCCATCAGAGTTACTTTTGTACTTTTTAGTTTTCAGTTCTTTTGTTGGGTTTGTATTCTAGCCCACTTGTATTAGTTGTACTTGTACTCAACTTTGTTTTAGTGATACATTTTTCCTTTTTAGTGTGTGGGATATGGTTGGGTGTGTGCGTGCATATAGGTACTCAGTAAAATGCTTCCCACTTACAGGTTTATGCCTTCGATGCTAGTTTCCAGCCCCTGGCCTTCGGGAGGCGGGCTTGGGGTAGTCACGACACGGGCCCTGGGGGACGGGTCATGAAAAATTTTTCTTTTATTTTCACTATTTATATGATTGGTTAATACTTGTAAACCTAATACTCTTTTTATTTTGAACCACATGAATTGGGATTGCACATGATTTATTAAAAAAGGATAATTGATTTTATCCATAAAGTAGCACTAGTGAAAATAGTGTTTTTAACGTCGGAGAAATGATGTCGTTTTTTTTAACTAATGAAAAAAGTATGTGCGGGAGATTTTTTGCGTCGGTTTTACTAAATACCGACATAGAAAAAATTTTATTCAAGGTTTTTTGTGTTGGTTTTGTAAAAAACTGATGCCAAAAATAATAATAATAGATATATATTTCATGTCTGTGTTTATAAAAACAGACATGAATTTTTTTTTATTAGACTCTTCGGTGTCAGTTTTTGTAATAACTAACACTAAAAATCTTTTAAAAATTTTTGGGACCAGGAAACCCTCATTTTTTTGGATCTACAAAACCCTTCTGCTCGCAACTAATCCCTCCTGAATTGTGATGACTATAAAGGTGACCCAGTGATCTCCAACACCATTATTGTTGATTTTCTTTGATTTTCACGATTTATGGTCTCCATTCTACATCATATTTGATTACATCATCATATTATCATTTTTTATCATTGAAAACCTATTTATTTTCCAAACCATGGTTTTGTTTTAGTTTTTTGTTCATATTTAATGTTATTTTTTACAATAAATTTCATATAGATCTTGCAGGCAGTGTTTATGCCTACAATGCATTCAAGGGATGAAGTTCAGATTAAGGATCAAGGAAAATTTGAACTCTAAATTCTGTAAGTTGTTTTTTTATTTGGAAGATAAATTATTTATCATTTAACTATATTTTTTATTTGTTTCAATTATTAGTTTGTATCGAGATTACCTAATGAAATGGTGGTGTAATTATATATAACCATTGAATGTTTATGTTTTTATAATAAAAAATCAGTATTGGAAATCTGTTATATATTTGATTATATATCTTGGAGGGAGTGGGTATCATGGGAAAGAGAGACAACCTGAGCTTCTATGAGATAACATGTATGATAGTGTGTTTATTTATAATAGTGACAAGATCTAAAATTTTTTAAATACACTATGTGATATATTTATATTAGTTGTATATGTGATTTATATATCTACATTTTTATTATAATATAATTTTACTACAATGATCATAGGTTGAACACCCTAATGGTATGAATGATTATGTAACATAATATGTTTATTTTTATAGTATTATATCATCCTGATCAGAAGCTATGTGAGATTATTAATGATGTTTTTCAACCTATTGGAGGTGTAGTGCTAAGATGTGAGAATTCCATGTCTATTATGACCAATGAGTTTCAGTTGTAACATCCCCCACTATTTAGTAACAACTATGTAAAATGAACTAATAAATTAATGCAATCTTCAATAATTTTTACACACACAACACCAAACTAATGTAACAACTATTTAAAATGAACTAATAAATATTATATGATTGAAAATAATTAAATTATAATATTAATAAAACACATGTATATAATATAAAAATAAAAATTTTACTATTTGTAATTGTGTTTCATATCTGATGTTTTCTATCTGATTATCAATAGTTTTTAATAAAAGTGTTTCTATTTATAGTTTATCAGTTTATATATATATATATATTTAAATATTTATATGTTTTAATATATTCACCAATTATATTGAGATATCAGGTATTTAATGGATCATAATTGGATAAATTTATGAAGAACCATTGGTGAAAATGAAAAAGGACTTGGTGAATTATTGGAATTTACTAAACAAAATTTTTAAAACATTTATTTGATTTTCTGTCCATGTGTGAAGTGTTTGAATATTGGAAAGTTAAACTCTATAGAAATCAAGGATTGTCTCATTTGTTATGGTTTTAGCCTTAATTATACACGTTGGATCCGACATGGTGAAATAAAAATAAATCCAACAGATAATGTTGATGATAATATTCATAATGTGACAGAGGATGATATTAAAGATTTAATTCATGATTTAGGTGTTGAAACTTTTGAAAAAATAGTAAGTGTTGAACGATTTTATGGAGATTATAAAAAACCATTTTTCCTAGATTGAAGCAAATATTTAGTGTTATTAGCTATTTTGAGATTGGTTAACTTGAAATCAAGTAATGGTTGGAGTGATAAAGTTTCTCTAACTTACTTGAGATTTTAAAATAGCTACTTATAAAAGTAAATGGGCTTCCATATTCCAATTATGAGGTGAATAAAATATTATTCCCAATGGGATTAGGGTATAAAAAGATACATTATTTCCCTAATGATTGTGTGCTATATAGAAAGGAATGTGAATTTTTATCAAATTTTCTTACATGTGGAACATAACGCAATAAGATGAATTAAAAAATCAATTTAGATTCATTCTCAGGTATTGACATCTAACCTCATGCTAAAAAGATAATTTCTTCTAATAATCCCTTTATATAATTCCGATAAATTAACACTAATTCATTATCAGGTACCAAAATCAAATCTCATGCTAAAGCAATTTGGTACCTTCCAATAATTCCTTTTTTGAAGCATCTATTTTCAAATTAAATTTATGGAAAAATCTTAAGATGGCATTCAGATGAACGCATCTCTGATGTTAAATTATTTCACCCTACTGACTCATCACAATGGAATAGATTTGATAAAAAAATCCTGATTTTGGAAGTGAGGTTAGAAATATGAGAATGGGAGTGTGTACATATGAAATGAATCTATATCGTAGCCTAAGCATCCAACACAGTTCGTAGCCTAATTTTTTGGTAGTTTACAAATTTCCCCATAGATATGTATAAAGAAAAAATATTTTATGAGGATATTGATGATTTCTAGACCAAAACATCTAAGAAACTATATTGATGTGTATCTTCCCCATTGATTGATGATTTTAAACTTCTATGGTAGGTATGTGTTAATGTTTTTAATGCATATAAGAAAGAGTATTTTATTTTTCATGTTATGATAATGTACATTATAAATTACTTTTATGCATATGGAAAATTATTTGGATATAGTGTTAAGGGACATAAATCATGTCTAATTTGTGAAGAAGAGACTTCATATTATCAATTGCATAATGGAAGAAAGACAGTGTACATGGGACATCAAATATTTTTTTCAAATTGATCATCCTTATCATAGATTGAAAAAGGAATTTAACAGTTTATAGGAATAAAATATTCCCCAACAACCATTTTCAGATGAAGAATATTACAACAAGGTGAAAAATATTGATTCGACATTTGGAAAGAAAATTAGTTCTGGTCTTCAAAAAAATATCTAAAAGAAACAGTCTATTTTTTTGAACTACCTTATTGGAGATTTTTAGAGATAGAACATAACATTGATGTTATGTATGTTGAGAAAAATATATGTGATAGTTTGATTGGAACTTTGTTAGAAATAAAAGTAAAGAAAAAAGATGAATTTAATTCTAGATTGGAATTGATAGTAATGGGAATACGTTTGGAGTTATCTCCCACTATAAAAGGAAATAGAACATATTTACCTCTGGCTTGTCACACATTAAGAAAGAGTGAGAAGTTGAATTTTTGTTAATGTTTTTATGGTATAAAAGTACCCAGTGGATATTCTTCAAATGTGATGAATTTTTTGTCAATGAAGGATTTTAAATTAATATTTATGAAATCTTGTGATTGTCATGTATTGATGCAACAACCACTATCGGTCGCACTGTGTGGTATAATTCTGTCAGCTGTCATAAAAACTATCATGAGGTTATGTAATTTTTTCAAATCCATTTGTATCAAAGTTATTGATCCAAATTTTTTATATGAGTTAGAGAATGAATCTAATATTATACTTTTTCAACTGCAAATGTATTTTCCACCAACATTTTTTGATATAATGGTTCATCTGGTGTATTAGATAAGAATATGTGTGCCTATTTATTTATGTTGGATGTATCCTTTCGAAAGGTATATGAAAATTTTAAAGGGATATGTTAAAAATCCTTATCGACTAGAGGACTCTATTGTTCAAAAATATGTATTGGAAGAAGTGATTGAGTTATGTACTGATTATTTGTATGAAGTGAAGCATATTGGTATCCCTGTATCTCGACATTTGATAGCTGATAATGAAGTTAGAGGTATTCTAGGATTAAAGGTAAAAATCATTCCATGTGATGAAGTGATGCAGGCACATTTATATATTTTGAACAACACGGATGATGTTCAGTCATATATGTCATAAAATATTGCTGAATTAAAGAGACGATATCCAAAAATGAATTAAAATTGGTTGATGATTGAGTATAAAAAGACATTTGTTTCATGGTTTAAAGAGAAAGTGAGAACATATATATTTGCATCAGAAATTTTGAAATGGTTTTCATGGGGACCATATCTTAATGTGATAACATGGAATTATTTTAATATTAATGGGTATACATTTTACACAAAAAATCTAGATGAGAAGAGTACCGTACAAAATAGTGGTGTGATGGTTATCACTAAAGTAGTACATTTTTCAAGTGAAAAAGATAAAAAACCAATTTCTATTTTGTAGGTATATTTTGGAGTGTTAGAGGATATATGGGAAATTTATTATACAAAATTTTGAGTCACTATGTTTAAGTGTAATTGGATTGATGGCAATAGTGGTGTGAAACATGGTGATTGTGGATTTACACAGGTTGATTTGAAAATATTTAATTACAATGAGGAACCATTTATCATGGAAACACATGAAATACAGATATTTTATGTCATTGATCCATTGAATTATAAGTGGTCTATTGTTTTTCAAGGAAAAAGATACCATTTGGGTGATGAGAATGATGCTGATGCTGTTATTTATTTACATGAGTCTTATTCATCTATTACACGATTTTCAGATAATTACAATGACTATAAGGCAGAAATAGTGCATGCAGTACATAATGATCACGATGAAGGAATATGGGAAACACTAAATTAGTCTCCTAATTTTTATGGTAATTATTTATATATTTTTTGAAACATACAAATGTGTGCCTCTTTTTTAACTTATTTTTTTATCTTTGTTTCTAAATATTCATTTTTATAATGATATACGGGTACACAAAATTTAATTACACTTTCTTGTGTCAATGTCAGATATAGAGAGAGGGGAGCAGTTACTGAGGTATATCAATTTTTTCATATTGTTAAATATTTAGTAATAAAATTATTTAATGAAATAAAACTTTTAATTTATAATTTTTTTTCAGGACTACTGATGTGTTTTTAACGGAGGAGACTTCTCCTGTTACTATAGATAAATCAATTTCTCAAGTTGGTAAGGTGGCATTACATGTTTACCAAAACATTCACTTTCTCATGGATATGAGAGATTACATATTCGTTTTGATGATAATAATAATGCAACTGGCCTAAATGCATTTCAGTTTATCAGTTATATATCAATATAGAGTCATTGTAAGATTATTATTTTATATCCCGATTGGAATTCTATGGAAAAGATGGAGAAACAACATATTTGAGAGGTTATGATGGTAAAATATCTCAATTGATTTATTTTATCTCATTTTTTGAATATTAAATATTTTAAATGACATATTTCATTTATTCAATTACAGATGACATTCAATTTTTAGGAAACAAAATAAATTATGAAAATATATCTCTCTATAGTAGTGGTTTGATGGTGATATTTTAAAACAAAACTGACAAAAAAATATTTTTTGGAAAGAAAAAGTTTGAAAACCCATGCCTTAAGTATCCGTATATAGATGAAGATACATGGAAACAATTTTTTGAAAGCCATCATGAAGAAAAAATTCAAGTACGATAATTATTTTATATTTTAAAAATTATTATATATTTATCTAGTTACTTATTAGTTTATTTTTATGTAACAGGCCTCCAGAATATCTTATCAATAGATCCAGTTGAAAAATGTATACCCTCATACTTTATCACTTGGAGGGTATCTATTATTGGAGCAGAAAATGATTGAAGAAAAATTTGAAGCATTAAGAGCTCGATCTAGTAGTGGTTCAGAAGAGGTTCAGTTTGGTCCTCCATCTCCTCCCACTTTCCATGAAAAATGGAAACAAGTGAGAAGAATGAAAAAATGAAAAGTATCTTATATAGGAAGCTAAGAAAGTAACTGATAAAATTGTAAGTAAATATTATTTATTTTTCATGAATTTTTCTATTTTATAAATTATAAACACTAATATAACTTTTTAATTTTTCATTTTAGGATGAACTTCAAGAGCAAGAGAAACAATGGTCTTTTATATTTGAGGGTAGGATGGACATCCTAGCCACTGCTTTAGGAAAGGTAGAAAACCTCAACCGTGTTAGAGGATATCATGTGGGTGTTAGTATTCATAAAGTTTTTGGTCAAAGTAAGCAATCAAAAGACCCAGAAATAGAATCCTTAAAAGCCAAGCAGAAAGAGATGAAACAGTCTATGGGTGATCAAATTCAAGTAGTCGTGCAACAGTCTTTGTTAGAACACTTGAAAAGATAGTCACAATATGCATAGCCTTCCCATATTTCCTAGCCTACCCAGCCTACTTACCATGATCCTACACCTCCATCCCAGCCGGACTACCCTGCCTAACCTACCTACTTTGATCCTCCACCTCCTCACTTAGACCAAACCGTATATTGTGAGTTGTTTGTTGGATATCCTCATATACATATTGTTGTGTTAGGATGCGTATATTTTTTGGGGGATTCTTTACATCACTATCTTATGCAGATGGGTCAGGTTATATTATTGGTACTTGTTATTATTGATCTTAATTCTCTACTACCATTTCCTACTAAGGATATTACCATAGTTTGGGATTGTTTGGGTCATTTTTTAGTTTGGCCAACTGGTCTTCTTTGTTATATTTCATATGAGGTATGCATTTTTTAATATTAATTACATATGATTTAAAATTACTTATAATGTTTTCTGACATTTAACTTATATAGGATTATCTAAAAGAAAAATAAATTTCATAATTGAAATAAAACATTCAGGAATAATCGACTGTAGATACTTCTAATATTTATTATGGGATACAAAGATTATCTCAGGCTTCTTGTTCCTTTAATAATATCTATGAGTTTTGGATGATTTCTAGTATATGTAGAAGAGATTATCCATTTAGATTACTCAAAGAATATATCATGCATCTAGTTGATTTTTAAGATCTTGGCCTGAATGTGTTGCAGTTTTTTCCCATGTATATAAATTGATGTTTGAATTTTTATTTTTTTAATAAGAATATGGTTTAAATTGACTAAATATATTTCCTCTTTAAATTAGGTATCTATACATGCTTCTTGTACAAAATGAAAACACAACCATTTGTGATTTAATAGATCCAGAATACATTTCCATGGAAGTGAAACATGTGAAGAATCCTAGTAGAGTTACATATATATGTGAGAGATTATCACATACAGAGATTTGATGTTGGTTTTTTATCATTTCTTGATAAGTAATAATAGAAACATAGCTATGAACTAATTATCATTATAATTTCATTAATTGTGAAATTTTTGTATTGTAGGGGGCATTGGATGATAGGCGTATTTTTTCCAAGTGAATGAACCTTATGTTGGTTTTTTTCTTTCTTAGGGAGTGTTTGTAAAAGTTTTTCCACCTTAGTAGATAGATAAGTTTTTTATTTTTCATAAGCTCATTATGTTTAATTATTAATTTTTATACATGTATTATTAGTTCATATATATATGAAAATTCAGTTCATGGAAAAAATTTAACAAAAAACACATGTTGATAAAGAAACCAAATGCCATCAATTATGTGAAAGTAAAGTTAATTATTTTTTATATTAGATATTATTCTGATTTTATATATATATATATATATATATATATATATATATTGGTTTTTATTATCGATTTAATGTCTTATAACCATAGTGTCTTCGTCAAAAAGGACATTTTGAATGTGGTTATTATGTTCTACGATTCATGTACCAGATAATCACAACTAGGGTAACCACTAAATTTGATAAGTTTAGTTATATTTTTTATGTTATCTATCATAGTATTCTATTTTTTAATCTAATATCATTAAATTTTATTGCATAAATTCAATAATAATGAGACTTATACCCAAACTGAACTTACCCATCTTCAATCTTTGTTTGCAGACTATTTGTTAAGTTTGATTACAATTTGAGGTATGTATATTATAATTTTTTTTAATAATATTACATTTTCTTAATAACATGTGTTTAAAAAAATAATTATTTTTTACAATAGGTGATTGAATATAATGCTGTCAAATTAACGCTTCAATAATAACCAAAAATGATCATGCCGTCAATTTCAGGTATGTGTATTTTAATTATACTTTATAATACAAATGCATAGATAGATTTTGGATTAACAAGAAAAAAACATGTATATTTTTATAGATTTTTAGTCAGTGATAAATACTATTTTATTATTGTATAATGTGTTTTATTATAGGGACTTTGAATATTTTGGCAGTGTAATATTCTGTATTTTCTTTAAAAAAATTACTTTTGGTGTCGGTTTTCTTAAAAACAAACACTGAGTTTTTTTTAGAACAATAAAAAGTTTTCAACGTCGTTTTTCATGAAAACCAATGCTGAAAATGGTTTTCTATGTCAATTTATAAGAAACTAACATGGAAAACATGGTTGCACTCGATTTTTAGCGTCGATTCATATAATAACTATCATCGAAAAGCTTATATTTTACATCATCTTTATAGATGTCGGTTAAAAACTGACGTTAAATCCAGTTTGTGTACTAGTGTAGTTATAAAAAATTTCTCCTAACACTTCCTTTAAAATATTATTTAACCACCTTTTTCCATTATAGAAAAGGATAGAATTATTTCTCCATTAGAGTTAAATTCATTAAAACTTAAGTATTTTTTATTATATTTTATTAAATTGATCGACCCAATTTTATTTCTTGAGATCTCAAGTCCCTAAAAAATTTCACTTCATACACTTCATTAAGATTTATAAAACAATCACATAAATTTTCGTATACTATATGTCTCTAGAATTTATAATCATGGGACACTGATGTTTTTAGAGAATATTACTTATATCATACACTGGGGGAAAAATCAATGACTAATATAATTTCCCGATATGTTTTATGTGATTTAATTTCCTTAACCATAGACCTTCTTTGATACTTTGAATGTTTTAATTGAAAAAAAAAGGAAATGATGGGTATGAGCTGCTATAATAGAAGGAGGATGGTTATTCAAGAGAGATTATTTCTTTATAATGTCAATAACTGCATATAGATCTTATTATCATCACCACAATCATCATTAGTATCATCAATCAATGAATAATATGAATTTCAATTTTTAATGATTAGCTTTTGTAATATCAGTTTCATGGGGAGTTTATGTTTCATTATTAAACACAAATGTGTTAAGTTATATAGTTAAAATTTATGTTTTTTAAATCAGTATAGTCAGTATATTCTACTTTTTAGGTTAAAAATATTTTTCAATATGACATAGGTAATATAAAAAAACTAAAACTAGAAGTTATATAAAAATATAATATAAAAATGATAAATATGGTAAAAACCTTACTATACTCATAAAAACACATAAAAATAATTTAAATACTATTAAATTGATCAAAAAAATACATCCCAACAAACTATTAGTAAATACTACAAAAATGATCATCTAATATAAAAAATGTTCCCAAAAATAGTAAAGCAAATTACTATAAATTAAGTTTTTTTCCCAAAAAAATAACCTAGGGAATGGAAACAAGTATTAAAATTTCTTATTTAAAATATATAAATGAATAAATTTATATTATTGAGAATTACTTAAACCTGACAATACTTCTAAATTACAATTGAAATCATTCATTCTGGAATCACATGGACAAATATGATTCTAAAAGTAACTATCCCAATTAGTGTTCTAAAACTTGGAAGAAACAATGTTCACCCAAATCACTAAACTAAGTAGAAAACCTAACTTCCTCCTTGTTTACTCTAACTAAAAAAGAATTCATGAAAATTAAGTACATATAAGTAATAAATGAACACTTTTATTTTACATGGTTTATATTGATAGTCTTATGTCCATGGGAGAAACATTATTGCATTTTATTTTTCTATAATAAATTTTATAACTTGGATTACTATAATACAAGTAATCACTTTGTGTTCAATACACTTGCATTCAAAAAAACAAAGGTTTCCCCACCCTCTATTTATATAGAGTAGCTTCTAGTCATCTATTTACACTGACCTATGAAAAGTGTGAGAGTTCATATTATTCATTGTTCCATCCACCGATCTCCTGTGGAAATATTGAGTGAAAATACCCCTCTTGGTAATGAATTAATACTATAGAACACAAAAGACACCATCTCTCTAAATTATAAATTGAAAAACTTCTTGAATGGAACCACCTTCCTAGATCCCATCAGAAGAACTCCTTTTGAACCATCTCCTTCAAAGAAACTCCTTCCAGAACACTAAAGGAAACTACTTCAACTACCAACTCTTTAAAAAATGAAAGAGATTCTTGAACCAATCCTTTTGGTCATCTATTTCCGATCAACTAAATTAGGTTTCATATTACCAAGAATCTCTCACTTAAAGACTACTTTAGAAAAAAAACTTGTAATCTCCTTCAACTTCTAATTTATACAAAGTTTCTCTATCTTCCTTCCATTTACCCAAGTCCTACTAAGGATTTATGTTGACTTAGTACTTCAAAACCCAAACTCTTGGTAAATATATCCACTAAATTCTCTCTTCCATCTATATTTCATAACTCCAACTCACCATCTTCCATTATCTTCTAGATGTAATGGAACATTATATCAATGTGTTTAGTTCATGAATAAAACACTAGATTCATATCCAAATGAATTATACTTTGACTATAATAGAATAATAACACTTTCCCCTAGATAGAAACAAGCTCTTCAACTAAACATCCTAACCATACTATCTCCTTTCTTGCTTTCATAACAACCATTTACTTTTCTTCTATTATAGAAAGTGAAATCACTAGTTTATTCTAAATATACAACTTATCATGTTTCCTTTGAAAGTGTAAACATATCCAGTCATGATATTATAAGAATTTGAATCTCCCCAAAATTATATATCAACATACTCAAGTAACAGATCATCATTACCAAAATAAAGAGTTATTCCTATATTTCCTTTGAGATATTGAATAATCCGTTTAAAATATTCCCAATGAAACTTTCTTGTATTTTTCATAAATAGACTAACCACTACCACTGTGTGATAAATAATTGTATGTGTAAACACTATAGAATACATCAAGATTATAAATACTAAGTATAATGAACTTTTAACGTGAATTTTTTTCTTCTTCCATTTCACGGTTCTTGTTACTTTAAAAGTTTAAAGTGGTCAGTGAGAGGATTTGAAACTAACTTCCATCCAATCAATTTGAATCTTTAAATTATATTATGGGTGTAACCCTTTTGTGATAAAATCAAGCCTCTAGTTTTATTATCATGTTTAATCCTCACTCCCAGTACCTTCTTAGCTTCATCAAGAACTTTTATTTCAAACATTATAGAAAATTTCTCCTCCAACATTCAAATCAGCTGAATATTCGGACCTACAAAAACATATCATGCATATAAAAAAATAAGGTTATAAAAGGATATAAATTTATTTCCAATGAACTTATTTAGATGACAACAGTGATCAATGTTATTCCATACAAAACTTTTATCTTTCATAAGGGAATCAAAATTTGTATTCCAATATCTTAGTTCTTATTTCAAACCATAAATGATTCTTATTATATTGTGCACTAAGCCATGATTCTGATTATCCACAAAACCAATAGGTTTATTCATATAAATTTCTTCCTCTAAATCCTCATAAAGATAAACCATATTCACAAACATTTTTTAAGATATAAATTTTTGGAAGAAACCCAACATCAAATAGTTTTTATGGTAGTATGTTTTACTACCATAGAGAATATATCTAAGAAGTCAACACCTTCCTTGAACTAAAATCCTTTTATGACCAGCCAATATTTATATCTCTTCCTTATATCCACTTATTCTTTATGTCAAAATACCTATATATTTTCAAGTTATTTCTTCCCAAATGGTAATTACGTTAGGTCCCCAGTTTTTTTCACTCATTGTGAATCCAACTCCTCATGTACTGCTAACTCACACCTTTTGGAATCATACGAAGTAGACACTTCTTCCAAAATTTCTAGTTCTCCTACATCCATTAAAATTAAAAATTTTAGATAAGATATATGCCTCTACACAGGAAGTTTAATCTTAAAAGATCTTTTCAAATTAATCTATGAATAAGCTTTTTTTGTAACTAAAACTTCCAAAACTTATCCTTTAGAAACTCAAAATTCTAGAACTTCTCCTTCTATAATTATTGAGTGATCTTATTTAGTTCTTGAGCTTTCTGATATATCTTCCACTGGATGAAATTCCAAAAAAAATGCACCTTAATCTAAACTTCATTCCAAAAAATCTATCCTTTTTATAGATTCAGATACATCTAAACTTTCTAGAATACGTGTTCCTTCTAAACCACCATTCAGATAAATATGAACTAAATTTGTATCTTTATGTTCAACTATCATATCCTTTATGTTATGATATTTGTTCATGATCTTTTCACTGAATAATGAATTCCAACTTCTGAAAACTTACTTATTTTCATTATCCCAAATCTAAAAAACAAATTATTTATCTCTATATCCTATGAAGAAACATTCTCAAGATTTATATTCAAAATTACCTCTTTATTTATCACCCACATGAATGTAGGCTAACCATTTGAAACCTAAGAGGCAAGAAAATTATAAAATATTACCATTCCAAATTTCTTTATCTAATTTCTATCCAAATCATGTTGAAGGACTTCTATTGATCAAGTAATTTATTGTTACTATTTCTTACACCCAAAATTAATTAGGAATTACTAAATGTATCAACATACTTCCTATCCTTTCTATCAGTGTTTGATTCATTCTCTCAGCAACACCATTATGTTCAAGTGTTCCTTGAACAATATTCTCATATTAGATTCCTCTTTTCCTGAAGTAGTTTTGTAAAATCTTTTTGGTAAACTCACCATCATTTTTTGATCTTATACTCTTCATCCTACTTCTATATTCTCTTTCAAAAATATCCTTCCATTGAACAAAGATAAAAAACACTTAACCTTTATATTTTAGAAATTATACTCATATTTTCCTTATGGAATCCTTAATGAAGGCAAAAAAGTACCCATCATTTACATAACAATAAATTAGAGAAGGTCCCAAAAAATATGAATAAAAAATATATATATCTTCCAAAATTTTAGTGATATTATTGATATATTAAAAGATACCTTTCATTTATTACTGAGTATAAAACTCTCACACCATCTGAATTTTAATTGATTCAACTTCAAAATTACTCTTTCAACTATAATCTTCAAAATTTTCTCACTGAGATTCCCAAAACAATTATGCCAAATTTTTTAACTTTTGAAAGATGTCTTTAAAAAATTATATCTCACACTACAATTTTAGTCAGATAAATGATCCATATTTTAAAACTATGGCTATGATAATAGAAACATGAATATCTTCCATACTCCATCCATAATTCTCATTCTGAAACTTATTTCATATAGTTGATTCACTAAAATCAGGCTCTTCTTATGTCCTATAACATGTTGAACTTCCTTAATTATAAGAAAAATCTCATTATTTAACTAAGAATTAACTTCTCAATTTCCCACAATTTCAAGAACTTCATCATCATTAAGATGAAATTTACCAAATTTTCTAGATACAAAATCTAATAAACACCCTTTTTCTCCTGTGAAATGGAATGAATTTCAGAAATCTTTGATCCATAATTCCAATTATATAGAAATATTTTCAAGTATATTTAACCTACTCTCTACTTCCATAATATTCTCTCCAAAATATGTACTTATAAAAATTTTCTTACTATCGTGATAATATTTCTTGAGGTAAACTCTCTTTATGTGATGCCAATATATAAGCCCGCTTTCAAAGAACTTCCCTTTGTTCTTCTCCCTTGATTTCCTCTTTGACTACATTTGATTCTTCCAATGAGGTGAGTGTCCCCTTAATTATATATTAAATAAATCATTGTAATATGTAACACTCTATTTCCTTTATAAATCCTCATTGATAATCATGTTTAGAACATATATGAACACTAAATCATTCTTTGCACTTGAACTACACATGGTTATTATCATGGATCTCCAATACTCTGGTAAGGATGAAAATAGAAAAATCACCCAAATATAATCTATAAATTTAATATTTACATACTCTATATGGATTAAAATTAAGTATAAATCATTCAATATATCTGATCTAGGTCTTCCTTCTCATTACCTCATTCTAAATAACCTTTGCATCAAGTAAAATTTGTTTACTACTATAGGTTTCTCATATATATATTCCAATCCTACCATCAAATATGCTATAGTTTTATTCTACCAAATGTTCAAGACACATTCCAAACTAATGAAATTCATATCACACTAATTGTCATATGATCTAGCTTATACCATTAAACTTTATCCATTGCTTCTAGTTTGACTATATTCAACATAATATCTAGATATTTCTGGATGAGATAATATTCTATAAACATTTTCTATAAACTAAAATCTACTCCATTGAACATGTAAATTTAGACATTTCCTTCTTTTGACACCATATTTTTGGAAAACATTTTCCTTCACTAAAATTAGAAAACTTTCTTGAGTAAGAGAATGTTACATGGCCTATTTAGTAAACTACTTAGAATCCTAACAACCTTCCCTCTGATACCTCTTATTGAGAGTTCCTTTAAAATAACTATCCTTTTAAAACATAATTGGAAGAAGTAATTCTAGAATCACTTGGTAAAAACCAATTCTATAAATAACCCACCCAATATAATTTTCCATAACTTAGAAGAAACAAATTTAACCCTAATCACCATACTAAGTTTAAAACCTCACTTCTTACTTATTCACTTAGATTGATAGAATATTCAGGAAAAGTAATTAAATGTAAGAAATAAAAGAAAACTATGATTTTTCATGGTTTATACTAATAGTCCTATATATATGGGGAAAAAATTATAGAATTTCACTTCTCTAAAAGAAAGATTACAACTTGGATTATTATAATATAGTTCATCACTTTGTGTTCAACTCGCTTACATTCAAAAAATACAGGTGGACCCAACCTCTATTTATAGATAGTAACTTTTATTCATCTAGTTTTACCAACCTATAAAAAATGTAGGAGTCTATCTATTTCACTACTCCCACTAATTATCTCTTATAGAAATCTTGAGTGAGATTACCCCTCCTGGTAAACCAGCAATACCACAGTAAAGTTAAAACCCCATCTCCCTAAAGTATAAACTGGAAAACATTAAGAAAAACATTTTTGGCCCATATCCATTTGGAATAAATCCTTCTGAACTATATCCTTCTAGTAAACTCCTTATGATATTATAAAGGAAACCACTTCCACTACCACCTCTTCAAAAAACACAAGAACCTCTAGAACCACTCCTTCTAGACATCTCCTTATGATCAACTCAAATTGCCTTCACATTCTAAAAAACAATCATAATAAAACAACTATCATTGTCATAAATTTAAAATCAAAACTCGTCTTTGTTTTCATTTTTCTATCAAATAGTGGTAGACGCCTTTTATAAATAATATTAGGTTTCTAGAAGATTAAAAAAATATGAAATTTTAAAACACAATAATAAAAAAAATAGGTTTGAGGGTTTGAAATATTAGTTCAAATTATTTTGTATGGTTTTCCCTAAAAAAATTAGTGATGAATGAAAAATTATCCAAGGGGATAAATCAAGGTTCCTAGTATAAAATTTATGATTCATATATCTCAACATGACATGGATTTTAAAAACCTCATTCCATGTTGAATCGTATATGGGTTATGATTTTGGATGAAAGATTGTGGAAGAAGATAATAGGTAGACGGATTTTGATATTTAAGGTTAGTGATTTAAAAGGATTTTATAGGGATAAGGATATAGTGTGGTAATCTCCTCCATCATTGTTATAGAATAAGATGGGTTTTCCAAGGATATAGACATCACTCTAGGTGTGATTTTTTTAAAGCATCACTCCCCATAATCCATACTCATAATGTCACTACCATTCATCCCATCACACACCATGTTATTTTATATTATTAATTAATGGCTATATTTTAGATATAATAATGTCCATGTGCGATTTCAATTATTATAAAACTAATATAATTACTAAATTTAAAATATATATGATTGTTTAAGTAACATTCAATAAAATATATATGTGTGTGTGTTGTAAATATTATATTATTAAAAAGTTTTTTTTACTTTGTGTAATTTTTCTTCTCCTGTGACAAAATTACTTGGAATAGATCCAAGGTTGATTGAAATGATAAATTCCCGAATGCATTTGAATAATTTAAGAATATAATAACTTTATCACCTATTTTGATTATCCTATAATAAGGAGTTTGGTTGAAGCGTATTGCAATGAATTAGGATTGGGTATTAGATGTGTCTTGAAGTAAGGGAGAAAAGCTGTGATGTATGGGTCTAGGTAGCTAATACAACATAATAATAGACACCCTACACATTTATTAGATTTATCTACTATTTTTCATTCTCTAAATATCTAGTTGCATTGCCTTTTTGGTTATAAATTCTTCTTTTATGTGGATCATAAGAGTTTGAAGTATATTTTCTCTGAGTGTGACCTCCACTTGAGGCAGTGAGAGTGGGTGTAATATCTCCAAAACTTTGACATTTAGCTTATATATACACATGAAAAGGGAAATGAGATGATGGATTACCCAATCAAGAAAACATAAACTTAAGTAATGAAAGAATTTTGGGAGTAGTGGTAGCTAATATAATTATTGGAATACTTTCACATAGAGGTAATAGAGATGAAAGGTGGTGTAGTCCACTCTAGACTCAATTTGATGTCCATGATGGTGGAATGTGTGAATTAGGGGATGATGTTTTATAGGTACTATAAAAGGATACTATATTCCCTAAATAGTGGGGATTTTATCGAGGGGTAGTCCATTGTGGATTCAATTATTCAATTTAAAGGATGGATGGTTGTTTTGTGGAGATCAGGAGTGGGGTTTTGAAATAAATTCACCATTCAAGTTGAGAAGCCCATCTTGAAGCTGCCAGGATATATCTTTGCATCATACACCAATTTTTATAGCCAATAATGTATAAGGATGTGGTTGAATTTATTTCTCATTATATGGTTTTCTTATAGGTGAAGGTGAAGTGTCGACTACCAGTAGAATTGTTTTAAACTTTATAAGTTCTGAAATATAAATGGGAGATATTTATGTAGATTTCAATATTTGGTTTCTTAGGTCGCCAAAAAAACATGATAGAGTCTGGTTTATATTGGTATAACTCAATAAATCAGTGTATTTCTTTAAAATATGAGAAATATTTTCTTATTAGTGAGTATGGAAATATTTATGTAAAATAGGTTATAAACTTTAAGTATCTCTAAATTCTATTATTTTGGATAGAGATCCCTATGTATTCTGGATTTTGTGAAGACTTGGGAGGACCATATTCTATTGGTTGATTTTGTGTATAATAATAGTTAACACTCATCAATTTTTATGACACTATTCGAGTCATTATCTTTTCTACCATATCGGTCACCATTGTGTTGGGCTAAAGAAGTTGAAAAACTCTTTTGAGGCCTAATTTGGTAAAAGAGATGCCATAATGGTTTAAATTGATTCAAAAATCATATGATTTCATAAAAAATCAATAAATTTATTAAATTTATCATTATAGTGACCTTTGAGAATTGATTTTTATGATTTATTGTTCTTAAAAGTAACTCATATATTATAACATAGATAGTTTGGTAAACCAAATAAATTAATTCCATGGTATATGTGTCCTTTTGAAATCACTAAATAAATTGGTGAAGTGTATTTTAAATTGGTTTTTATAAAATATTATAACTCATCTCATAATATTCTTCATGTTTCCCAGTTGAGAAAGTATCAACTATACCTAGATCATGTTTTTAGTTGGTAATTAGTTCAATTAAAACCTAATACTTCTTATATGGAGAGATTTATTAGGTTATGGACTATATAGAGAATATCCTTCAAGGAAATATGATTCTGTTGATGTTAGTATTTTATAAACCTAGGTCAAAAAAATATGATACTAGAGGAAGAGGGTATTGAGATGAGGCATCAATGGCTATATTTTTTCATAGAAATATATCACAGGGACTTTTCAGGGGTGAAAAGTCATATAATAGGGAGAATTAAAACACATTAAAATTTTCAGGTATGTTCCACTTTGTGTTTTTGAGTTTCCATGATAAAATTTTGAATATTTTTAGGAGAATGAAGAATTGAACCATTAAACTAACCATTCATAATGGTCGTTCATTTATAAAAACATTTTTAATATATTCATATAGTTAGATCTATGGTTTTCCTAACAGTTCATTCTAACCATGTGTATCAGGGATCATTACATGGAATTATTATTTAAATTATGTTTTGAATCCCATAATCTGTAATTTTACTCTCCACTGATCTTGGATGATTTAAAAAATTAGGGATAACATTTTGGGATTCACCATCTATGAATAATGAATTTATTTCAATAATTAATCAAATCAGCATCAAATCAAAGGTTAAGTTTTAATAATATCTTTGGTTCTTAAATCTCTCATTATCTCTCTCATGATATTTATATTTTTCTCAAATATAGACCTTCTAGTGTCAAATTCATGAATTTGTGAATATGTATTTGGAACCCACATCGACTCTACCACATTCATCTTATTAAATATCTTAAGGATTTAATTCCACCATACAATCTCAATTTTTAAAATTTTAGGATTTCTAGTAATAATGAAACTAGGAATGTGGCTCTGATCTCTTCTATAAATAGTCTAATTTTTTATGTATTGTCAATTTCTTATTATTTATTTTGGAATAAAATTTCATAAATTATTTGAAATTATAGATTTATGAAAAATAATTTTTTGGTATAAATGGGTTTAATTGAAAATTAGGGTTTTTATAAACCATTAATGTTTTGAATTGGAAACAGAGATTTCCAATTGAGTGGACTTGATTTACCTCATTTTGGAAAATTAAGTTTCTAAAATGATATGCTTATTTTAAAATTTAAAATGAGTTATTCAAAAGGGAAATTATTCTTCTTTAAATTTATTTGGTTTTAATTGAAATTATAGAATTTAAGGTTACAATTATTTACATGCTTGACCGTGAGAATGGAAAGAATTATGATTTGATCATGGATCTTGGGATTTAACACACTTGGTGTGTGTGTGTGTGTTAAAAATGGATTTAGTGAGACCTTATTTTTTAAACCTCCATGTTTTATATATGGGGGTGGGTGGTATAGAGAGTATTTCTTAAGATAAGAAATGGTTGGGATAACCAGGGATGAAAGGTGAAACTCATTGTGGTGTGGGATTGGACTTGTACATGGGTGATGACTCACTTAACACCTGGTAATTATAGCTAGAAATGTAAATATAGAACATGTGTATTTTATATTTAACTATTCTCAGGAATTCCTTAGAATAAGGATTTTATTTTGGGGAAACAGGGAGTTTACCTTGCAACATGAAAAATGGGGATTTTCCTTTTAATTTTGGAAAATGTATAGTTCCCATCAATTTTTAAAAAAATATATATTTGAATAGAAATGAACAAGGTTTTATTTTGAGGTTATTATTTTTTGAGGAGGAATCATGGTTTTTGTCGATTATATGGAAATACATTTTGATGAAATAATTTTTTTGGTAAGTTATGGGATTCTTAGAAAAAGAATTTTTGGTTTTGGAAAGTTTTATATGAATCAAATATTTTTGGTTTTATAGCTATTTTTTATTTATCTTAGTTAATTGACATTTCATGGATGTGAATTGGAGACTTGGGTAAATCCTACTAAGTTCATACTCAACCTCTTCATGTCTACTTTGGTGGACAAGTAAACATGACTAAAAGTGATGAAGGCAAGAGGAAGACTCCATTATTCATTTGTTGTGATTAATATATCAATATTGGAGTTATGATAAATGTAGTGATATCTCATGGTTTAATTATTTTATTTTTTATGTCGATGTGTGTTTCATCTGTATTATTTTAAATGTTGGATTTTTTTTGAATTTGTAAGATAAATTTTTTTTATTAAGGTTGTTCTTAATGGTTTTTAATTAAAATAGTTTTTACATCAATAAACATAGTTTATAGTTTTATTATTAAGGTAAAAATATTTACCATGGTCTCTTTTATCCCCCAATGCTTGTCAACAACCTCTAGAAATCAAGATATTTTCTTAAGGACACATGGTAACCTTTCTCGGGTCCTGAGATTCAAGCTTTCGGGATGGGGTGTTACACTTTTTTCAAGATTTTACATTTCACATTTAGTTATAATCATCAATAAACAATTTAGGTAATTTTTATAAACATTTCCTATCTAAATTTTCAAGTAAAAACACATTTAATATAGTATATATTACACAAATATTAACTTGGCATAAATTAAATTCAGTATGGGAATATAACTCAATTTAATTTCATGTAATATTTTAATATTTTATTTATGAAAAAAAATAAATTATTCATAATAAGAATCATGATACAGATCATGGAATAATTAAAAAAATACAAATAAACCAAATAGAAATGATCGTCATGGAATATATAAAATGATTACTTGTACTATAAATAAACATGCATATCATATCATAATTCAAATAATTAATTATTTTATTCTAAAAAATTGAACACATTATGATCACATCATGAAATATGATATAAATAATAATATTATAGAGTCTAATATAATAATAGGGAAGTATTTCCCCTTCACATCTCTCAAAATATCGCTTTAAATTACTTTTAATAAAATAATAAATTCCAAATTGAAAATTATAGAATGTAATAATAGTATAATAAATAAATAATTCAAAGAGAAATTCAAAACTATGTAAATATATGTAGTATCATGATATTTCATCACTAAATTAGTCTAAAAAATTAATATATTGAGTAACTATCATGTAAAGCAACAAAACCTAGATTAGAGAAAGTCATTCCCTCTCCTCAAAGCTAATAAAGGATTAAGGAAATTTGTGACAAGTGTCTAAGTAAAAAAAGATGGATTTAATTTATCTTTCATTAATGTTAAAAAGAATGGAAATTCATTAATTTTTGGGAGGAATATGAGGTGTGTAATTCATTAATCATGGAATATAAATTATAAAGTAAGTTTGTAATGATATAGACTTTATCAACCTATTGATTTGAAAGTTTTTGGGGTTAGAGGTTCTGAGAGATGTTTGTGGGAATATTGGTGAATTTTGAGCTACATTTTAAGCTAGGGGACAGTTATATAGTATAGAGGTGTGTTTTATGATATAAGATTCTAGTAGGAAGGTTCAAATTTGGTGTGGTGTTATTAGTTGGTTCGTAGAGATCCGAGAGGTCAAATTTATTAGCCCTAGCATATCAGGGACCCTTGTAGAATAGACCTTTTTTTGTGTCATTGTCTTGGTTGAGTTATGATTGGGATTTAGTGTAGGTTGTGAGGTTTTAGAATATTCCTTGTGGTTGAGTCATAGATATTAGATAGGTTGGTTAAGTGGCCATGTCCTTTTGTGTGTCACTATGGTATAGCAATCGTGTTATGGAATGGCTGGTTTGAGAGGGTGAATTCTACATCATTAAGATACCCCTTGGAATATGATCCTTCCATGGTTTTATAGTATCTATGGGAGGGATGTGGTTTGATTTCTTAGGGAATTGTGACTGAGGCCCATTTTGGTGTTTCATATCAGGTTGCATCAGGGTTTTGTCAAAAAACATAGGTGATGTGGAGTAGCATATGCCTTGTGCTAGAAAATTCTGATTTTATAGCCTTATTATAAATTTTGGGGCTCCTCTATATTCCACCCATTCACCCTTTTCCCCTTAACTCTTAAGTTATTAAAAGTAAATTTTAGGATACCTTTTCACCCATATTTCTTGTATTTTATCCTTGTATTTAGGATATTGAGTATTAGTGATCTAAGTTGATTCATTCCATCATTCTTCTAGGTTTTTTATTTTTTATTCATGTAGAAGAGGTTATGGATGTGGGATGTGGTTAGTTGAAATGATTGGTTGATTGTGGATTTTATTCTTTAGGTTGTTGAATTTTTCCTTGGTGTGATCACATTAGCATGATCATCACTTCATTATCTTCTTGTTGCGTAGCAGATTCAGAATCCCTGGTTAAGGTAAATGGATTTTAAGGACTCTCATATATTTTGTGTAAATATTGGGATTAACATGATTTATCTTATTTGGGTGAGTTTTGTTGTCCAAAAAAATAAAAATAATGACCATGACATAAATAAAATTGATGGGAATGAGGTGTATCACAGGAGTTTACTTACTTTTATGATATCACTTAGGATATTTATGCATACTTTCTACTTTTTTTTAAAAATAATTGTTTTTTATTGAGCCTTGTATGTTAATTTTGTGTATTTTCTATGGATATAACCTTTTATAAATTTGTAATCACATAAATATAGTAATGAACTGGTTTTATATAATAAATGAATTGATATGAAACCATGTTTGGATATGGAATAATGTGTTAGTGCTTAATATTGAAATTATTTTTGTGTATTGTGATAAATATTGTAAGTATGGTTATTTTTGTATAGTTATTGTGGGGTTGTTCATGAGGTTTTTGCAAAAGGTGTTATATACTATAAAGTGGGTGGAATATTAGGATTAATTTGAGCTTTTGGATTGGGTAGTGGGGCTACAACTACCTTTCCATGGTAAAAAGAGGGGATGAGTGGGTTTTTGTGGGCGATGAATTGGTTAGTTGATGGGGGATCATTGGGAGGTTATCTGATGGTAGGGAATATAGTTGGTAATAATGACATTAAAATGGTATTGGTTATAATTCAATAACCTCATGGATAAAAATGAAAAATTAATGCTGGAAATTAATAGTTAATTGATGGAAATAATTTAGCTGATGGTTTTCTTGGTTTATCATTGAATATAATTAATAAGAAACATAAAGAATGTAGTATGGTTGGTAACAATGAATTTTGAAGTGGGACAGGTGAGGTGAATTTATGAGTAATTTTACATGTTTTATGTGGCTATTTTCATGGGATTTGAGACTAGTTGTGGTGTTATATTTGGTAGCAATGACAGTGTGCGGTGGTAATAGTATGGTGATATTGGTGGGTTGTAGTAGTGTTTTTGGTATGGACACTATAGGATGGACTTGTGTGTGGAATATTTGTGTGCGTGTGTGATATATTTTCCTTATAATTTATATATGTACCACCCCCCTCCAAATCAGATTCCCTTAACGATGCCCAACATTATTTGGGTTCTGGGTGCTTAACATCTAGGTTAGTGAGGGAATTAATGGATTACTACTCCCTCTTCCCCACTCTACCTTCCATGTGTAGCAAGAGATGTGAAGACTCAAGGTAGGTATGATCATACTAATGTAGTTTTTATAGTATTTAAAACCCTTAATGGGTATTGGTAAAACTATAGGTACATGATATATTGGAAAACCCTACGGGGTATGGATGAGGAGTTACATGGTGTACTAGAAGACCCTATGGAGTATGGATGAGATGATATTATATTGTGGGGGTATTGAATAGTAGGAATAGGGTGGGTTATTAATGTCTTTTATGTTCATGATATCATAATGTAAGGGATATAATATGTGTGGATGAAACATGGTATGAGGTTTTGGATATGGGATGTGGATGATATGTTTCTAATATGAGGTATTGATTATGATATGAGACATGGTGTGATTTGTCATGGTTGTGGGGATTAGGATCACAAGACATTTGGCATTAGGAAGTGAGATAAAAAATATTGGGGAAGAGGTTATGGGGTACCTTCTTATAATATTATTCAATAACTACTTTATTATGATTGTATATGATATTTTAGTGAGTGGCTCCCAGTGAGTATGGGTATTATTTGACCTTATAGGTTCATGTTAGTTTTGTTGTTTGTTCAGTGATGAATTAGTATGCTATTTTGATATTTACATGAGAGGTATTGGGTATGATCCTACAAATTATACATGTTATGCTCACCAAAAAATATATATAATTTTTTTCTAGTTTATAGGGAGACTTTGGGGATCAATCTGAGTCATACTCTCTTGGATATTTGGATTGGTTGTGGAGCTACTGCCTTAAACCTTATTTCATATTTTGTTTTGGAGACTTGTATTTGTATAAAATATTCATTCATTTTGGGGTTACTATGGATCTTATTTTATTTACATCATGGTTTTCATTGGTGATTTTATTTATATATTATTGAGATATATGTGGGTAATTCTACCCATTTGTATGTTTTATACCCTTGATGCTAGTCACCAACCTATGGCCTATTAGAAGTGGGACTCAGGGGTCACTTTTGTCTTCACTATAGGCCCAAGAGGGATTCTTATTGGGTTTTAGTTTTGATAAATTGTTATTAGAGCTTAAGATTTAGGGTTGATATTGGGGTTATGTAATGGTGAGGATAGCATGAGTTGGTAGGGAAATGGTGCCAGTTGATCCTGGTGTGTGATATAGGCTGGGGAGACTAGTTATGACATTATATTTTAGGTCCCCTAATGATTTTATGCAAGTAATCTAAGTTTAATTAATTACCAAGTCACATATTGTCTCTTGTAAGGTAGAGACATAGGAGAGGTACATGCATCATGATTTTTTGTTCTTATGCTTGAAATGGGATGATTATTGGGTAATTAAATTAATCTAATTAAATGAATTTGATTAAAAAAAATTATTCTACTAGGATTAGGAGTTTGGTTCTTATTTATAGAGTTGTTGTTTTTTTTTTGTTCATGGGTGGTTCATGTTGGTGAGGTTCAGTGGGCTAACCCAATTGACTGTAGGAGGGTTAACCTAATTGAGGAGCATGGTCTTTAGAGGAAGACATTGTCTGAGTTATAGCATCAAGGTATGGCTATGTATTAGACAAATAGCTCTAATTTGGAGATAGATCATTTGATGTATTATCTTGAGATATATTTTAGTATGATCTAAGATAAGTATGAGTATCGAGTCCATGGGACATTTTCCAGATGAGGGGAGCAACATAGGAGTGGTAAATATTATATCTAGGGTAGTGAAAGGAGGTGGATGTTTCTTAATTTGATTTTTAGTGACAGTTTCATGTGAAGTTTCTATAATTGATGATGAGGGTGGTAATGAGGTAAGATATTCTATATCTTTATTAGGTAATATTGAGAATATAGGATTTTGGGATCAAGTTTAAGGAACATATTTTCTTTTCCCCACTTTGTTTCCTATTAAGAAGTTTATAGATCATTGTTTGGAGGAGGTATTGTATCTTTTGATTTGATATACGGTCACCCCCATTTATTTTGACTACATACATAATAGTGAATAATAGTTATTAGTTGATTGATAGTATGAATACTCATTCATGGTCATCTCTAGTGGGTAGTCATCAGGGTCCCTCAAGCAGTAGAGATGTTAGTGGAGGATCACATATATTTGGTTCATTGAGGGTTATACTGGTACGACATCGACCCCATTGGTTTCCACTTCATTTATATTGGTTCATTAGTTCTTTTGTATCTATTGGGGAATCTGGACTCGTTTTTCTTTCTTTTATTATATATGTTCATCGGTGACTCCAATGCCTAACCATCATCAAGGACTAACATGATGTAAGTGGTCGGTTTTAGTTTTATCCCCAACAGAAGTAGTTTCTTAGGTGATCATATAAGTAGTAGGTGTAGCGGGATTATGTTACACTAATAATAGATGGATTTAGTAGAGTATATCCTTATTATGTCCCTCACCCTTAGGAACATGGAGTTAAAAAATTTCATGGAGGTTGTTGGTAGCAACGAGTCAGGGGAGCTAGATGTGAACAGCTTCATCCTATGGATATGTTGGCACCATAGGGACTAGAGATCGTCTGAGGTACCATTTTTTAATATTCAACCTTGATTTTATTTTTTATATGATTCTAGAGAAATGTAATCCTTTGTTACACCCACCTTATTCTATGCCTTGGGACTCAATGTGGAGAGGCTTCCAGTACCCCTTGGGTTGACCATGTTAGTTGGAGGTTGAATGAGTTTTCTTGATGTTTGTTGGGGTTGTGAGCTGATAATAGGGTGGAATTAGTTGTCTAGGGATTTATTTATACTTTATATATATTTATATGATTTCATTATCACTATAAAATGGTTTTATTTTTTTCATGTAGTTATTTATTTCTTTCAAAGTAGATTCATGTTATTTGATGAGTACGGTCAGCATGCAATGTTCATTGGTTATTAGGAACCTCATATGAGTCAAATATTTTCAGAATTATTATTGTCTCGGTTAGAATCTTGGTTGATTAGTTCAGTTTAGACATATATGAAATATTTTCTTAGACTCTTAGAGGAATTACCTGACATTTTTCTTGATGTGGTTGTGGATTTACCCCTTGATGTGATATTGAGTTTCATATATAGTTTTAGCTTGATTCCTATACAATTTTGATGTAACCTTATCGAATAGAACCATAAAAGTTATGGAAGTTGATGATTCTATATGATGAAATGATGCAGAAGGAAATTTTATATCCCAATTTTTCAATGTAGGATACTCTTATATTATTTAGCAAGAATGAGTATGGTGTTCTATGCTTTTGCATAAAATACTGATGTTTTAATTGGGTTTTGTTTAAGAACTATTACCCTCTTTAAAGGATTTAAGATCCATTTGACTAGTTTAAGGAATCTGACTAGTTTTCAAAGATTAATTTATAGTCAGGATATCACTAATTGAGATTTGGTGATGAGGACATCTCAAATACTAGTTTCAGATGTTGGTATAGGCACTTAGACTTCATGGTCATGTCGTTTGGTGTCACAAACACCCCATCCTTATTCATGGGATTTAGGAAATCTATTTTTTGTGATTTATTGGATTAGTTTTTGGTCATTTTAATTGATAACATCCTTGTATACTCAAATTTAAAGGAGTAGAATACTAATCACATTATATTTGTTTTAGAATTCCTTCGGTGGCATCATCTTTATGGTAAAATTTCCAAGTGTAAGTTTTGGATTTGGTTGGTGCAATTTCTTGGACATGTGGTATTCTAACTTGGAGTGGCAGTGGATTCATCAAATATTGATGTTATTATTTCTTGGGAAGAACCTAGGAATGTTGTGTAGTTCCCAGTTTCCTCAATATCATAGGCTATTATCAGAGGTTAATTTAAAATTTCTCTTTTTACACATAGTCATTGAAAAACTTTAAAAGGAAGGAACAAGCCTTCTTATGGAATTATCAGCTTCAGGTATCTCCCAACTACTAGAAAGAGATACTGATTGGTTCTCTCGTTCTTTCGCTACTAGTGGAGGTATTGATGTTTGAGGTGTTTTTTTATTCTTCCCATATGGTTTGGGTTAAATCTTGATTTAATAGAGATAGATGATATCATATAGGTTTAGGAAGTTATTTCCCCATGAGAACAACTATGTTAACCAATATCTTGAGCTGGTGATGGTGGTATTTTCACTGAATATATAGATACATTTTTTCATCAGTGAGAGCTTTATGGTCTTCACATATCACAAGATCTTGAAGTATGTTTTCTCTCTGTGTAATATGAATTTATAGAATTGGTGGTTGATGGATTTTCTCTAAGACTGTAACATTAATATCTCTAATAACCTGTGTAAGGGTAATGTGGTTATGGATGCATAGAGTATAAATTCATGGGAGTATGTTGTTTTGGAGTCTATAGATTCTTTCAGGGTAATAGAGGAGTTTTTAGTGATTTATATTAACATAGAGGAGGATAGTGGTATAGTTTAAATGTTTTAGATAATAATTTAATCATCATTGATGTCATAGGTGGTGGATTCCCAGTGGGAAGAATCAGTGGTAGAGGTGATATGGGATCATTTCATCCAAGATGATTCTCTATAGTGATGGTTTTAATATTATCACCATTGTATGGTGTTTCAAGAGAGGTGGTTTATTTCTTCAATAGTGCGCGAGGAGATTCTCAATAAGTTCTATAGATCAGCAGTGGCAGTGCATCCTCGTGTGGCTAAGATGCATCATCCTTAAGGGATCATCTTTGGTGTCCTAATATAAAGTGTTCAGTGGTAGAGTTCATATCGTGGTGTTTAGTTTTTCAATATTTGATGGTGGAGCATCATGTTCTATGTGGTTTGTTTAAACCATTAGATATCCATGAGTAGAAATGGGATGACATGTTAATGGATTTCATCATTGTTCTACCATCATCCTAGGGAGGATGTGTTTCTAATTTGTTGATCATGGATTTTTTAATTAATTAGACACTCTTTTGGGTGATTAGGGAGTCAGGTGTTGTGGAGGTCTGGTGAGGTGGTATGTGGATAAGGTGGTGTGGATTCACAATTTTTAGAGTACCATCATTTATTATTGGGATAATAATTTAACCTCATTAGACTAAATATTGTTTTTAAATACTTTTTTATCCTAGTTTTTCCTTAGAACTACTTCCCATCCTCATATGTATAGGTAGATAGAGGGGACCATCCAGACATTAGAGGATATATTTTAGGCTTTCATTCTGGATTTCAGTGGATCTTGGATAAAAAATTTCCCATTGGTAAAGTTTTCTTATAATAATATATTTCATTATTATATTGGTATATGGGAATCCTTTTTATTCTCCACTGTACTGGAATAAGGTTGCAGATTTTTTTGTCCTTGTTCCAGATGTGGTGCAGAGAAAGAAATAGAAAATTTTATGGTTTGGGAGTAGATAAAGGTAGTGTATGACTATAAAATGTTGTATACATATTAGTGGATGATAACTATGGAGTTTTATGTTGGTTTCCCTATGTTCTTAAGGTATTACCCTCATTGTGGGTAGTGTATATTTGGACAGAGGAGTAAACTCTCTCCCTAGTTTATCATTTTGTTTAAGGTGTTCCAATACATTGGTTAGGCGGTGTATCGGTTGGCTCTTCCTCCAAAGTTGGATAGGGTCCATGATGTCTTCTATGAATCATAGTTATGATAGTATCTTAAGGGAAACTATCATGTCATTAATTGAGAAGTGTTAGATAATGAGCATGATTTGATGTTTGTAAAGTGGCTAGTTGATATCTAGGATCACTAGAAGAAAGTTTTGTGTAATTGTGTTATTCCTTTGTTTTATGTTATTTGTAGGCATAGTGGTTTTAGGGAAATTATGTGGTAAAATGATTCACATATGTTCACACATTATCCCGAGCTATTTTTTTCTTGTTGGTGAGATATTTGATTTTTTATTGAATTAAAATATTTTTTTGTTTTCTAAGTTATTTCTCCTGGTGTTATGTGATTTGGGGTGGGTTCATCTTGTTAGAGACGTGTCTCTTGGGGATTTATTGGTTAGTAGTGTATGTGGTTTTCCTATTGGTTTGGGTTCTAATTCTAGAAGATGAGAATCATTTGAGAGGTATCTAATGTGATGAACCAGACTTTCTCGGGATTTTACTTTGGGTGTTTTGGGTATTTGAGGTGTTGAGAAAGGTTTGAGGGATGATCAATGGAGTTTTGGCTTAATTTTAATCATGGGGTGGTTCTGTGGAATGAAAGTACATTTTTCTCTATGAAATGATAGTAGGAAGTCTTGTGGTTTGAATTATTCTGATCCACCCGTGATTTGGGAACCCAAGTTAGCCCATGACATACCCTAGGGGCATTCCTGATCCCTATAGTCTATCAATAAGCACTAATGGAATCTTAGAATACTAAATGTGAACATTTTTTCACAATAATCATGAATAATCATGAAACTTACCCTTATAATTTTTTCATGACCACTTTATACATTAGAGTTCCATGTGAAAAAACATAAATAGGAAATAGTAAAAAAACCCCAATAGACATAATAGTTAAAACTAAAGAAGGTATAAAAAATAAAAGAACATCCAAAATAAAATAATACATAAAAATAAAAATATAATCTAATATATTAGGGGATGAATTTTCTAATACATTAAGGATATAAAAAATAAAATATCTAACCCAATATACACATAACCTCATAAGTCACCATCCAACCTCAATGTCATAAACTCTCCACAAATGACCAGATGTTGGATCTAAAACTAAAATTTATATAGGTGTGAGCATGAAATACCATTAGGTATTTCATAAACCACAACCTATAAATAACCTTAAAATAAAATATTCAACTCATGCTAGTTTTAAATACTATTTACAAACATATGTTATTTACTTTTAGTTTAAAACCCATTAACAATTATTTTCCCTTTTTCATTTAAAAATGTTTTATTTAAAACATAGAGGTTAGAAAATTTCAAAATAAGTGGTCCCTGAATTATTTAACTTAAAATTTCCAATCCATTTTTAAAACATCAAATCACTAGTTTATTTTTAAAAACAAAAAAGAGTACAATGTCAAAAGGGAGAAATAATAATAATAATAATGGAAGAAACATTGGGATAAGGGTAACATAAAATAATGGATAGTCTATTATCACATAAATAAAAAATATAATATAATAAAATACCAATGATCATGGGACTAACTAGAATCTTCTGGGGAAAATCTAGATCATTCTAAAATAATATCCATCCAAATTAGTACACCTCATGCAATCAAATCTCCCCAATTCTTGGTATTAACTACTTGGCCTAAATGAGGGGAAAATTCTCCAAGTACGGTGAATCCATATTAAGGGCCACTAGACATAGTTAAATCTTAAGGTGGTGTAGTATGTGCTCTCAAAAATTCCATCAGCTACTCTTGGTTCCCATGATGTTCATAAAATGAAGATGATCTAATTTAAATAATAACAATCACTGGTATAAATATAAATACATGTGATTATATATATATATATATATATATAATTATATGAAACTGGAAACATAAATAAAGCCTCACCCCTTAGCACCCTTCATGGAAATAGCCCCATATTCTTCACATAACAATATAACAAATGTTTCTTATACCAAGTAAAATTACATTCTTTTTTTTAAAAAAAATAAAAAGGAAAGGGACATGTCCTAAGGGTTTGTTTCCACCAATAAATTTTTTTTAAAGTCTTAATCAATCCTCATAGTCATTATTTAAAATTAAAATCTATAAAATCAACTTTTAATACAGTACCTAACATTATAAGGGATTCAAAACATTCTAACATTTTAAAACACCCATTTTAAGAACCAATTCATACTTTAGGTAAAATTTTAGAAAAATCATTATGAATACTAAATAACCTTTTGGTGTTTCAAAATAACTTTTAAAATCCATTTGGGTACTTTATAAAACACTTCGTGCACGAATTAAGAAAAAAATAGATTTATACTACTTTTTAAAATTGAAACCCCTTTTATCCAATGAAATTCAAATAAAAACTTACTTTAATTTCCAAATAATCCTTATAAACATTTAATAATATCATTATATATCCAAAACATACAATTAAATGAACAAGAAATCAAGGATCTGGAATTTAAAATCTAATACAAGGGGCATCCAACCATAAATCATCACTTACACAAAGCGAGGTGATAATCCACCGTGTGGAGGCTAGGATTCCCTCTAAAGAACCAAAAGAAACCCTAAAATCAAGAAAATAAAAATTTAATATCAATCCAAGGATAACCCTAGGTCATTTATACCTTACTTGGTAAATAATAAGGTATGAGGAGGATGAAATAAAGAAAGGAGGAGGTAAAGAAGATCTCACCTTGAATAACCGACCTCAAATCATGAAGAAACCACATGGAACCACTATGGAAGGGAGAATAATATAGGTAGGGGTGTTCATGGGGTGTCAAAGTCAAATTATATGGTGTAGGAGAGATTAGGGGTTAAATTCAAGGAATTTAAATATAGAAATTTCAAGATTTTTAAAATATTGTGCCGGTTACATAATTTGGTCAAACGGATTACCAAAATGTGTTCCAATCATGTGCCCTAAGTGGACATAGTAGGGAAACTGAATATTGTATTTGTATGGTTAGGAAACCATACACCATCCATGCCAAACAGATCTTATAAAAACTACTATCACTTTAGAAAAATTCCACTTTGTTAGTACTAATTGTGCACCAATGTTGAAACTCAAAAAATTAAAAATTTTGATTCGATTCAAACCAAGACTCAAGGATAAGGTAAAAATAATTAATAAATAAAATAAAAAGGAAAAAAAGTTTGGGGTGTGAAAATTATCCTCACCATAATTCTTTTTGTCCTAATAAATATTCATTAGATCTAACTGATCAAAATAAAGGATAAGATTCAATCTCCTCGACATGACTTGGTTCTTAAAACCATGGAATTTCATGAAAAACGCTGAGATGATACATATGATACAAATCAAAATGGTCTATCCACTAAAATCAATTTATCTCCAAAGGATCCTATAAAGCTACAACCTACTATAAGGTATTCCCTCACTGAAATAAGAATCTATAAGGGGCGCTAGACTAGATCACAAAAATAATCAAGGTCGGACCAAAAATGGTGGTCTCCCTGCCATATTATAATTCTTATAAAACACACATCCTCTATAGAAAATCAACCATGTCAAATGAACCAACACACAAATATAATAAATCACTAATAGTATGAAAAATTCCCAAGTATAACCACCAAGGATTCAAAATTTCCACAATAAGGCACTAGACCCAATGAGGTTAAACATTTCCTCAAAATCCAAAAGACTTAGAACCACCATAACCTGAAATAAGGTATAAGATATACAAACTAGATAAATGGAATAAATACTAATGAAAAATAGCACAAGAATCTATGTAATAGAGATCATAGGTTGGGCTTGAGAATATTCTGAAGGGGTATATTTGGCTCCACTCCTCTTAAGAATGGATCCTTTACAAAACCTATAAATATTACCCAAAAATATATAACCAAGATAGGTATTTGGAGATTCCTAACATAATGGATTCTTATGACCCAACTTTTCATACTAGTTTCTTACCCATAGAACAATTTTATGATGAGCTACATGAAGGAATATTTATACTATCACTTGCCTGCTCAGACTCAAACAGCTTCCTCTTTCCTTTACTGTAATTCCATTATTTTATTCTAAGAAAAGAGTAAGTATCATTAATCTCAAGCACTCCTGCCAAAATAAACTCAACCCAAAATACCTACCTTACTAATTCTAGATAATTGGTTAAAATGGACTCCATCACCCTTGAATAGAGATCAGGATAAAATCTTTTTCCAAAATATTTGTCCTTCAAGGAATCATCCAGGGCCAACTCCATAAGATATGGGACTAGGTTGATGAAATCATGAATTTACTTTAACACCAATCGATATCCTTAATAAATGCATTATAAATCCATCATCTTTTTTACCTTTATAGATTCATATAAATATTTTTCGATGAAAAAGGATGTAGAACATTCCCAAAAAAGGTTCTTTTGTTTTTTTATCAGAATAACAGACTTCCACTACTTCCTACATGAACCTTTCAATATAAAGGTTGAAAAGTTTATATGGATATACTCAGGATTCTTAGGAAGACCAAAGATCCTTTCAATACTTTTCAACCACTCTTACACTTTATAAGTATTTGTTTGACCATAAAATAGAGTAATACTTAACTCCTAGAAATACATAAGAAAATACTTAGGTTGTTCAGATGAATAGTTCACTTATGGAAAACCACCCATGTCTTCCCTTTTTAAATCTATCAAGACTTGGTGGGGTGTACTCTAAAAAAGAATAAAAAAATATTGACAAACCTCAATTTCAATGTCTTGTAAAACTAAATATTAAGTTCAAATGAAAATCAATGAACCAATTCTCAAAATAATAATTAAATCCACTCAAAAAACTTTGAAAACATATACAGGATAACACTCATAATTTCTCTAGACTCATTACACAAAAATAATTTCATTTTATTTCAAATGACACTTTATTTTCTTTACAAACCCAACTTTTATCATGGAAACACCTTTACACTTTAAACACTTTTTGAAATAACCTTGAAAATGATACACACCAACTTTTAAAAGTGGAAGGACAACACTAGAGACTTTTTTTGAAAACCATTATATCAAAACCATTTTATTATGAATTTAAACACTAATTTTATATTTAAATTTATTTAAAAAACTAATTTACAAATATCAAAATCGAAACATTACCATTTTAAAACATAATTTTTAAAGTTTGAAACCTATTTTTACATAAATAGCATGAAAATTTCATAATCACAAAAAACAACAAAAAGGGAAGTATAACACAAAACTAGGGGGTTAGTGAACATGAATGACTTGGACACATGTTTTTGTGGACCATGTTCCAATCATATTTCTATCATGGGTAGTTATTTAGAACCATGGATACAGGCTCTGCATGTTTTTTAAAACCATGGTATCTCACCATTTTCCAATGGTTCAATTCATATTCCACCTCCAAACATGATAAAATCAAAAAAACATCCCATATAATCATCATTGAAATCCAAATCACCATAAATAAAAATCCAGATCCACCAAAACTGAATGAATAAGACTCACAACTCAAGAATTATAGTCTGACATCCCCTGGTAACTCAAGGTTTGGTACTAAAAGTATTGGAAAAACACTTATTCATACCTACACCCTAAGTTTCGATGATCTTATATCCAATCTACCAGACACACATAAATAATAAAGGGTTCTCTAATATCATTTTTTCATGAACCGGTCTGGGCCATACCTGATCTGGACTCCTAAGAAAACCTGTGAAATACCTGAGGTCTGTTCTCGATCCCCGTGGGTTAGCGACAAGAACAGGGGAATATAATAATAGTAAGTGAGAATAATTCAACCCAATAATCATGAATAATTGTGTAACTTCCTCTTATATGTTCAGTATGATGACTCTATACATCATAGTTCCGTGCACATAAACATAAATAGGAAACAACAAATAAAACCATAGGAAAAAAATAATAAAAACCAAACAAGGTATAACAAATAAATGAGCATCCAACCTAAAGTAATATAAACAACTAAAAATATAATATTATATAGTATTGGATGACTTGGATGATACAATAAGGATATAAAATAAAATTAAATATCCAACCTAATCTACACATGACCTCATAAGTTGCCATCCAACCTCAATACCACAAACGCTCCATAAGTGACCAGATGCTAGTCCTAAAATTGAAATGTATGTATGTGTGATCATGTAATCCTAGTAGGTTTTCCAAAAACCAATAAAGGATCAAATATTTACATATTTTTAACATGAATTTTAATGTTTAAAATACCACCAAAATTGTTAATTTATGGGTAAATATCACATATTAAAAGTAAAGGAATAATTTGTGTTAAATTATATAAATGGATTAATTATTTATTTTCAAGTGTTTTCATTCATCTTATATATTAATTGGTTAATCCATATATCTTATAATTGATTATTTAATAGAACTTTTTTATTAGAGAATGAATTTGGAAACATCATGGAAATTCCATTTTTCCCCTTCCACCTAAATTTTAGTATTTTTATCCAAAAATTTATTATATATTGAATTTATATTTTAAATTTTGTGATAGGAGTTTAAATATGTTAGTATACATGTTTTATTTGAAAATTTTGAGTTTTATCACAATTTTCCATGGTGATAATGGGCCAAAAAGTCAAAGATGTACTGAATTCATCAATCTTAACCTTAGTTAAATGATTAGGAAATAAAATTTTTATCCATTATCTTATTGAGATGAAATTTTGAAAAAATTTATTGAAATAAAATCCTAATATTTAATTAAAATGTATCCTCATCTAGTTCACTCATTTGAGTGTTCAAAGGTGTATTGAAAAAAATAGGGATTGTATTTTACTCGATTTTTTACTTTTCTTTTTTATATCTTCTGAACCCTGTCCTCCCCTACACTTTATAAAAATGTTTTATTCACCTTTTGAGGAAGGGTTATTTTATTTGAGGATGATTATCCATGTGATTCTTTCAATTATAATTTTATAACAAATTGGGTTAATGATGGATTTCATGCAATGATCTCTTCCAAGAGGCTTTCACTTTCTTCTTCATCATTCCATTGTCTTATTTTCAAAATTGTAGTCTCTTATTAATGTAAATATTTTTTTATCTTCTCATAATTATCATTTATTTCACTTATTTGTGATGAAATTTAATAGTAGAGATGAGATTTGGTTTTACCCTTTCAAACCATTTCTTATGAAAATCGTCTCCATGATGATAACTTCACCCATGAAAGAGTAGTTTTTGTTAGTGGTTAGTCTAATTTATAATCCATTCACTTATTTAATTTGAATCCATGAATTTAATTAAATTAATTAAAATATTATTAATTAATTTAATATTAAAAATTAAGTAATTCAATCGATTAACATTTAATGTGCAAGGTCAAGTTTGTGTGAATTGTTAGAGTAAAATTAAAATTGTCAAATATAATAACATTTAGTGTTAATTCATAAGGTTTTAATATAATACTTATATTCAATTGTTATTATTTTCTAAATGGAGAGGTTTTTGTAATTTTCCACCAACCATAAGTTGGATTTTGGACCATAATCAAAGTAGTGTGTCATGATTAGAAGTCCTCAAGTCAAACTAGGGTTCATTTCTTCCTATCCTTATGGTCATGTTAATTTACATAGGGTTCAGAGGTTGAAAAAATTAGGGGATCATAATTAAATGTATTTAAATAAATTTATAATAATTAATTAATAATTTATGGTTAGATTATATTGATTTTTTTATTTAATTTAGTTGTTTTCAATCAAATTATTTTCATGTTCACTTCATTTTTTCCAAAAATAGTTTCATCTATTCCTTTTATTTTACATTTTTGTAACTTTTGTTTTGTATTAATTTTTTTATACTTCACAACTAAAACTCTATTTTTCATTATTTTAAAAAAATATAAAATATCAAAAATATAATAAAGTGAATTGTAATATTGAGTGATCAAATAAAATGATCCTTAAGAGAGATGACCAAGGTCATCCCCTATATTGCACTTTGTTAAAATTTGTAAAATATTTTTGAGAGTTCTCATGATAGTTCTCATCAACAACACCCCATTCATAACATTTAGATAAAAGATCCAACTCATTATAGTTTGAAATATAGTTTACAAACATAGTTTTTTCACTTTTAGTTTAAAAAACAATAATAGTCGATTTCCTTTTTCCTTTAAAATAGTTCCATTTAAAACATATAGGTTAAAACATTTCAAAATATGAGTTCCTTTTATGATTTAATATAAAAGTTACAATGCATTTTTAAAATTTCAATTCAATAGTTTATTTTTAAAAATAAAAAATTTATAATGGAAGTAGGGAGAAATCATGATAACAATGAATATAACAACACTGGGATAAGGGAAATGGGAAACAATAGATATTCTATTATAAAAAAAATAAGGTAAAAGTAACCAATATACTCTAATCAAGTGCCAATTATCCTGGGAATACTTAGGATCTTAAGGTAAAGATATAAATAATAGTAAAATAAGATCCATCCAAATCAGAATTCCTAATGAAATCTAACTTCCCTAACGCTTGGAATTACCCTACCTATCCTGACTGAGGGAAAAAATCCCTATGGAAAATGCATACTAATGGCCACTAGCTATAGAGAAATCCTAATCTAGTACAATATGTGATCTTTGAAATTCTACTAGCTACTCTTTGTTTCTATGATGTGCATAAAATATAGGTGAGTAAATTTAAATAATAAAAATAACTAATATAGATACACTACTATAATTTTAGCCTATTCCCATGGTTTATAACTATGCGTATAGCCCTAAATACTATGGGTTATTAAGGCATGGGGATAGATCTATACCCATGGTTTCTATAGAAACAGTTTGTATAATCTATAATGATTTCTTAATACCAGTGGTTTTCTAGAAACTATGGGTGTATGTCTATACCCACAGTTTCTAAAACTATGGGTATAGATAGTTGTTCAGAATTCATCTATACCCACAGTTTTTTGAACCATGGGTATAGTGTGTTTCCCCCATTTGATAGTTACATCACCATCTAACACCTCACATAAAACTTACAAATAAATTATGACCCATGGTACACATTTAATTCATTACACTTATTATATATTTAGAATTCAACCATAAAATTATAAATATTTTTCAAACCATTTACAATACTATAACATACATATAAAATCCACATCATCAATTAGTTTTAGTCATCCACACATGTCTCTACCTAAACTCAAAAATGGAGGGGATCAATATCTCCCTCATGACCACTAGTTCCATAATAATCAACACCAACATCGGTTCCTAGAGCACCAACATCATCATCATCATCACCATCCTCCTCATCATCATCACCACCACCATCGTTGCCACCACCATCAGCTCGACCGCCACTAGGACCCTCATTGACATCACTAGGGGAATCGTATAAAGCTTTTATTTATTCCATACATTAATCAAAAACTTTATAATCCTTTGATACAAGTGATGGACTAATAACTTACATGGATTTTAGGAAGTGTTCGGTGACCAATTTACTTCTTTCACACTCCTGTATAGCTATTGTTTTTGCCTCAGCTGCTTCTACATGAGCATTTTGTATCTCGGTGGTATTAGAGGTTTGAGAGTCAACTAATGAGGTCCAATACCTAGTGGGGATAATGTTTTTCCTAGGTTGATGTCGAACTCTCCCCTGGTGATCCCCACCTAATACCTACCCCATATGATCATTTGGCATGAATTTGTCATCTTATTTATCATTAAGGGCCTCCATTGCACACTGTCGAAAATATGAACAAGAAATTTAATTATGAATTATGTATCAAAATTTTAAATATCAACAAAAAACTTACAATATTTTCTTGTTTTTTTACATTTACAGAACTTCCATCATTTTCCTTCATACTCGAGCAAAATAATTTTTCTCAAGGCACATAGACTTTAACACCCAATGTTGATATCTAAAAATGACATTGAGTAGTATAATACTACATTATTTAATAATATGAAAGTTATAAAACTATAATGAATTAAAATTGTATTTGTTGAAAAAAATCTATAAAATGAAGAATCATCTAAATATAAATTTAATTAGAAATTTAATACTAGTGGCATAACATAAACAACACATACTAATTAGCATGCTAAACATGGGTATGATATGGATTTCTATTATATGTTCATTTATTAAAATTAGTTCATTTAGTATAATTATTCCATCTAGACCAATTTATTCCAATTATTACATCTATTTCAATTAGTCCAATTAGGCCAATTAGGTCAATTTAGGCCAATTAGACCAATTTTGGAAAATTAGGCCAATTAGTCCAATTTAGTCTAATTAGTCCCTTTAGGCCAATTAGGCCATTTAGACCAATTTAGGAAAATTTAGACCAATTAGACTAATTATACCAATTTAGGCCAATTAGAAAAATTAGGCTATTTTAGACTAATTTAGACCAATTATGTCATTTAGGAAAATTTAGTCCAATTATGCTAATTTGGAAAATTTGGACAGTTTGGGCCAAATATGCCAATTTAGTCCATTTAGTTCATTTAGTCCATTTAGGTCAATTTAGTACAATTTAGACCAATTGATCCAATTAGTTCATTTAGTCCAATTAAGTCATTTATGCCAATTAGGTCAATTAGAAAATTTAGGCCAATTATACCAATTGGGCCACTTACACCTTTTAGGTCATTTAGGCCAATTAGGCTATTTCTTCCAATTAGGTCAATTGGACAATTATTCATTAATATATTAGGCCATTTAATCCATTAGTCCATTAGTCCATTAGCCTATTAGTCCATTAGGCCATTATTCCATTAGGCCATTAGGCCATTAGGCATTTTGGTTATTTAGCCATTTTTTTCATTTGTCCATTTGTCCATTTATCCACTAGGTCATTAGGTCATTAGCTCATTAGGTCAATATCTCATTACACCATTATTCCATTATTTCATTAGTTCATTAGTCCATTATTCCATTTGGCCATTTTTTTATTTGGTCATTTGGTCATTCGACCATTTGTCCATTCGGCCATTTGGCCATTTGTCCATTTGGCCATTTGTGGTTGTTTCTCCATTTGGTTATTTTAATATTTGGCCTTTTTTCCATTTGTCTGTTAGTTCATTAGTTCATTTGTCCATTTGGACATTTGGTCATTTGGTCATTTAGTCATTTGGGAATTTTTCAATTAGGACATTAGGTTATTAGGTATTGAGAAGACTATTTTGGCATATTCCTAACATGGAGAGGGGTTGAATCAATGTTGGGGACTTTTTAATCCAATCATAGCTTTTTATTCCATTACCTCTTAGACCTGTTAGGATCTTGATTCTATTATTTTCTTTTACCTATCCCATGAACGTATATGAAATTAGTAAATATATAACATGATATTTTTACATGGTTCACTACTAAATAAGAGTATCTAGTTCTTTTCATGGTCTAGAAATGATCCTAACCACAAAAATTCTAGAAATTAATCCTTTTTAATGTGGTTATAATAATTAGTAAATAACCTTTTACTTGAAATGCGCTATTGAAAGTTCATTTTTTACAGCACTTGGATGGATCTTTATACTACCTCTAAAGATAGTCTTCTCTTTATTGATAAGGTTATTATTAACACCAATAAAGTCTTACATATATTGAGACTAACGTTGGATTTCATAGTGTTTTTCAGTTCTTCTACTAATTTATTCTTTAATTTGTCACTTGCACAACAGTAAGTAAGAAACACTTCTTCTTTCTTCCAAGCAATAAACTAAAAGTTTCAATTTCTTCTTCTTATATAAGTCACAATAATATGAATATGGTTTGGATTGATGAACCAAATTCTCTCTGATATAAATATAATTAAACTGAATATTAATTTGGTTGGTCACTCTTCTTCTTCTCCTACTGCAATCAAATATGAATAGTACACTTTTCTTCTTCCTTTCTCCTTCAATGAAAAATAGATTGCACTGAAACTTCTTCTTCTTCTTCTTGAATCACAAAATTACTTTGTGATAATTAAGTTAATGAAATATCACCTCATCTTAGAATCATAACAATTAATCTTCCCTAAATAATAATCAATATTTATGTGGGCACACTCTATTCTTCTTAGACACGCAATAATGTGTAATTGTGTAGCAGTGTCAAATTATCTTTTTTGATACTCAATATCAACACATGAGTGTATCAGTTCACTTATCCTCTTCCTTGGTGTAGAAAATATTTAATGAAACTTTATTACACCAAACTTTAAATGTTATGAAAGAATTATATTGCACAAACTCATATTATTCTATTTCTTAACTCAATACAAGCATGGTTCATGTGTATTTCCCATATTCATTTTAATATTTATGTATTCTCTTGGGTTAAGATTTTTTGAATGAAAGTTTTCTGATTCAAATCATATGAACACCTTCGGGTAGTACACTTACTACCTTGGTTTACTTTGCATGAGTGTTTGAGGATTCACCTGTGCATGTACACATGCACGCTGTTCACTTCCTCTTCACTACTTCTTCACACTACTCACACAAGAACCCAGTTCGAGTATCAATCTTGTGTTTATAAATCAAGTTTGTATGTATGAAAAAGCTGTTATACCAAATCCAAAACAGGTATGTGAGTTCTTATTTCCGTATAAATATTTAGCATACATCTTCTTCCTTTGTGCCACATAGTGAGGTATTATGATACTATCACTGGCTGGAAAAAATGGTTCTTCGCGAAAGAAGATAGATTCATGGGGAAATTTCTTCATAAAGCTCAGTGATAGTACAACTCAATGAATGGATAGTGATTCCAACCTTCTTCATGAAAAAAGATAAGGGTGTTAAACACCAAGAATGTTTTTACGGTACTTCTTCACGCAAGAGGTGCACAGATCTCAATCGTGAAACTATAATGGATCTCGAGACTCCCCTTCTTCACGAGTCCTTTAAGGCTCGTGGTACCTATGCTTTATTTTCTCACAATATAATCTTGTAGAGGCTCTGCTTTACATATAAATCGGAAGATCTCATATTTTCAAGTGGCGGCACATTGCTCAACCTCGGGGCTTTGTTATTTATAGGTTGGAGTTATTGTCATTGCCTCATTGGATCCCAAACTATGTGTGGCCTCATCCGTGCACACCAAAATCCTTACACATGGGATCTCTTATCTTATATAGGAACTATACTCCAATGTCTTATTCTGGTTGGCTCTAGCTGGCCTCTCTTGGGTGCAGTTGACCTTGTTTCCTATACGATCCCTCGGTTGAGGCTGGTTGGTCAGTTTAGTAGACTAACTCTATTTTTTAAGTATAAACCAAAAAAATTACTTGGTAAAATACCAATTGTATAATATAATCCAAAATGTATTTCCACCTTTATAATTAGAGAACTAAGTATAAAATTATTCAATCCGATAAACTTCTCTTCACTAAATCTTCAAATAATCAGTCATTAAATGATAATAATATCGCATAGTTCTCTTTCACTTCCTTTATGAAAATCAAAATCCAAATGTTCTTAAATCTCTTCCATGGTTCTCATTAAATAGTGAAATATTTCATGACCCAATTCAAATACTATTTCTCTTATTCTTTTTTTAATTTGAATTCCAAATAACTCTTCATCTTCCAATCATCCTTCGACTCATATTTTTCATTATTGTAAACAATATGTCACATTTGACATATGTATTTAAACTTATAACCAATTCAAAAATACTCAAAATATAACAAGGGGAATTATTCAATCATTACATAAAGTGTCGTTAAGGAATCTATAACAATTCTCCAGGAATCGCCATGAAACTCAAAGTCTTCAAACAATTTATATGTTTCTTCAGATCATAAGACTTGAACACTTCATCAAATATCTATTAACTTTGGAACTACTTTATCATATTGACATTAATTATATCTTCCTATCTCATTGATCACCATTGAATACTAATGAAAATAATTTGACAACAAATAAAATCTATACACAAAGTGGTCTCTTCAATTTCCCCCTTTTTATTTATTGGCAATACCTTCAAATTTATTTCCAAATGAATGTGTCACTATGTGGATCGTTATCTTATCTCTTCCATTTAATTTTATAACTTTCATTTCACTTTATCCCCCCCTTATTGAAAATAAATAAAAATTTCATGGGATAAGGTTATCATTCCATACTTAATCAATGTGTCATCCATTATTTCACTCTAATACTACTTGAGCTATACTCAGTGTAGAAAACAAGAGGAGTTTATTTAGACAACAAAGTTGTCCATTACCAACTGATCATGATACCTTATTAAATTGGAACCCATATAATTGTCTTCAAGATTTATTCACTTTCATTCTAGACTAAAGATACTAAATGTGATATGAATATTTTTAAGAAAAATCAACTTAAAATTCATGCACTCACTACAACAAATAGATCAAAAACATTCAGGTGTAATAGGAATGATAAGTCACCTTGGGGAACTTCTACACTTATTATACCATTTATTAATTTAATTTCTCCCCATTAGTAAAAAGTTTTTTATTTTTTATAACCAGGAATGAGAGATTAAGAGAGATATACCATTTCTAATGACATGATTATCAAGTGATTCCTAGAATAATCAAATTTGATACCAATTAAAATAATGATTCTAATAGCTTCTTCATTTTTCTCCCCCTAAAGGGAAAAAATTATCATTATCTTTATAATGGTGGATCTCATTAACAATGGATTTTAAGAAATTATAGTATTGGAAAATGCACTAAAAATTGCTCTTCCACTTGTGACTGTCCATATTGAACATTACATTCATCAAATTTATCAAAGATGATCCTCCATCATATTAGTATTTAAATATCAATTGAGGAATCATTCAAATATGGTAAATTATTCATCTGTTTTATCAAGAATTTAAATCCATCATGAATTCTCAGGGTCTCCCCATGAGAAATTGCTTCACCTTTAATTAGTGCATTATAAGCACAAATACAATACACAAATATTTAATGGAATAAGGTGAATACTCCTTACTTCATAAATATGAATAGTAAGTTTGAGATGATCTTCTCAACCAAGTTTCCCATTTTACTCCAGTATTCATGCTTACGCATCTAAACATATATTCTGATTTATTTTTATGGATAATGATCTCTTCATATCCTATTCTTCTTTGTGTGGATAATTTTCTTTCTTAACAGCCTTCATGGATGATACACTCTTACTCCTCTTAAGAACTGCTTATTATTTTGTTTGTATGGTTAAACATCCTTTTTAAATGTGACCATATTTATTATATCTCTCACATAGAACTTCTTTAACATAAGAGTTGAATTTTTTTTGAAAAATCTCATGCACTTTGTCTTCATCATGTGGAATCTTTCCTTTTCCTTTTTCATGAGACTTAGCATGTTCATATTAAAGATTCCTTATTCTTTCTAAATAAACTATAAAAATAACTAACATGTCATTAGAAACTATTGGAGTAAGTTTGTATCTTTCACATGGGTTATTTTGAGTTTTAACCCACTTATTAGTTCCTTTGGATGCACTTTTCTTTAACTTCTTGGATTTAGAATCCAAGGTCATCTCATATTTCCTTCTTGGAATATTCTTGGGAGAATTTGGGTTTAAAACATTATTCTAATTTCTTTCCAAGGTTTATTCTTCATCCCTAGCCATATTTTGTGATCTTATTTTATTATTATCTTTGGATACATGTTGAGATGATCATGTACCATCCTTGTGGCCACAACCCTTGCATACATCATAGATGTTATCAAGCATTCCAAATCTTTTTTCATTATATGGATTCTTCTAGACCTATGGATTTTGTTTCCTCATCTATAGATTTCTCCCCCTTGACATAGTCTTCCTTTGTGATTTTCCATTTTTAGTATTTTTCCAACAATATAATTCACAATTCCCACATTTGTTGTATCATAAACATTGACCCATAAATCTTGATTTCTTACTATCTTTTTTATAAGGTTGTTGGGTCTTCTTCATGACTTGTTGTGAACTTTGTGGGGAATTATATTTCACACTCTTTTTTCTATCATCCCTAGTCATGGTGGTAGACTTATTCTCTCCTCTATTCAACCATATTTATTCAGAGCTTGTTTTCTAACCTACACTATTTGTGGAAATAAATTTAAAAACATTAGTACATGATTTTTTGGACAGTACCTCCTTCTTAACAACTTCTTGAGATAGATCATAGAAAATATGTCATGATATTCTTATCACATTTTAGAGGTATTTTGACTATAGGATCATCCAGTGAGCATTGAGTACTAATAGAAATTGTTTTCTTCTTTTTAAAAGTCTTAATATATGTCTTCTTAATATTATCCAATTGATATTAAAAATATATACAATTCATATTGAGGATGACTTTATTATTTTCAATCATAATCATCTTCTCTTCATAAGAATTATTTATTCTTTAAAGTTTATCTTCATGAAGATTAGATTTATTCTAAATCAAAAAAGTCAAGTTCCTTAAGTTTTTTTTAATTTTATTCCAACTGTGAACCCTTTTTATCAGTTCTATTTTTCAATTTTTCTTCAAGTGCATGGATCTATCCTACAATAGTATTCTTGACCACCTCTTTCTCTTCAACTTCTTTGAGCAATTTTAAGTAACCTATTTCAAGTTCCCTCTTTTTTTATTTAAATTTTACAACATATCTAGAGAGATTTAAACATTATAAAAAATTTTCTTGCAAGACATTCTCTAAAACATAATATTCTCCTTACAGCTGGGTGATCCCTTCCTATATACATTGAAAGACTCCACAAACAAGGGACGATATTTATTTAAAAATACCATACAGAAAATTTCTTAATATATCAACTGACAATTCTTTTGAGGTTTTATATTGATCATCATCACCACTTGTGCTTGGATATTTTTTAGGATAGTTTTTAAAGGAACTAACACATACCTCTTGATTACTTGAGGTAGAGATATTTTCCATCTATTTGGTGGAAACTTGAGCTACCTGTTCATTACTTTCCAAGCCTGATATATCTTCATTGCTAGCAAGACATGAAGTGTAACACCCCAAGGTTTTATAAAAATAAATTGAAATGCATGAAATTTTGTTTAAATTAGATATTTATAACTAGCCTTTAAACATAATTTTACTACTTCTATGTTTCGAATTTTGAAAAAATGGTCATCTACAATTGTGTCCAGTAAGTTATTTGGAGTCTAATTGAACAAACTTGTTTTTTTTTGTGAATAGTAACATACCCTTATGAATAGTAATATGAATAGTAATATGACCATAATGAATAGTGAATTTTATTATTAATTTATTTTATTAAGGATTGAAGATAATGACATTTTGGTTGATTTTTCAATGTGATATAAAAGCAGTTATAGTTTTAAAATTGTTAATTTTTGAATTAAGTATGATTTTATTTAAAAATTAAATTAATGATATTTAGAAAATTATTTTTAAAAAATGGACTTCATTTTTGAATTCTAGATGTCGATAAATGGTTAGGGTGAATTTTGAGGATTTTTCTGAAATAGTTGATTTTTCGGTGAATAGTAAAAAATACAGTTTTGAGTTTCGGTGTGTTAATAACATCATTAATGATGTAATAATGATGTAATAAATCTGGTCAACTTTTGTAAAGTTAAATAAGATATGAGATTTCCCAAGTAGCTAATACCATGGGCAAATACCAGGGGAAAGCCCATGGTTTTTCAAATACCACTAATGAGGTGTCCCTAGGAAATTATTAAACTAATCTCTAACTTTTTCTATAAATACCAACTCATTCTTTCATTAAATTCCTTCCCAATTATTCATCAACGAATATTTGGACTCCTTAAATATCTAATAGTTCTCCCAAGGATTACTCAATCCCCCAAGGTCCCAACCTTCAAGTTCTAGGAGTTAATCTGCAAGGTAAGAAAATTCTAAATTTCTTTCTTTTTCCATTCAAGTTCTCTTTTATGTGGTATAACTTTAAAGTTTCCATAACATTTTCTTATTTACTTATTATTATTTATCTATTATGTATTATGATTCATGTCTTTATGGTTTACCATTGTCCAATATCTTTTTAATATTTTCTAAAACCATGTTTCATAGTCGTTAGGCTGTCGAATTTTTGTAAAGGATTTCTCAATTATTCTTTTATTTTGAGTTCCATTATTTTCTTATTTTTTCCTCATCTCATCTTACCCAAGAAGCATGAAATCTCTAGAAATCATGTATATTATGTATGTTCTAATTTTCATGGAAAATTCATCATCATTCTTCTTCTCCTCTCCTACTTATTCAAGGAATAAAAACATTGTCCATGATGTGTCGAATTACCGACATCGTGGATGATGTGATTTCAATTTGCATTAATTATTTCAAGTCTGGTCATGAAACCATTTTTATGGTTTAAAAAGGTTATAATATATTTTTTATGTCTCTTCCATGGTTCTAGAATTATTTTTTACATATGGTTTTAATTTATAAGACAAAATGAGGTCGTTATTATCAAACAAGCACTAAAATGATCTAAACGAACATCATTAATGTTTTAACTTATGAATCATCCTCATATAAAACATCAAAATGATAAATGGTATAAATTATGTTACTGAAAATATTTAAATATTTTTCCATTCCAATTCTGGAGTTTCACTTCCAATCGATAAGAACAATTCATCATGAACCAGTCACGAAAATCATATAAAGAACTCACCCAAAACAGTGCAAGGAACAAAATACTAACAATTAAAGAGTGAAATGATTTAATGAAATGATCATATAAGGAATTATAAAGATGGATATGATTCTGTAATATATTAATAACACTCTTTTAACTATTATACAGTAGGTTTAAATGAGTTTGAAGTAAGAAAAACCCGAGGTAAGGGAATTCTTAACCCGATTTCCATTCTTTGGGTTAACCTTATTCTTCATTATTTATGTGGTATTTAAATTGTTTGTGTGATTAATTATGGTTATAATATATTTAATTATGTTTATTTATAGATTATATACATATTTCATCCACTCTATTAAGTCTCACTTCAATTTTATGATATTTATAAGGGACTTTTCTTTTAAAATCCTCTTTTAAAATTCTATTTTACAAAATCAAAAAGAAATATTTTTATGTGATTATTCATGATGTATGATTATGTTATGGTTCTTGGTAATTTTTTATGATGAAAGTTTTGACCTATATTTCCCTCCAATGCATTGGGTGTGTGTAAGTTGGAGGTCGTCCATATGGTTACTCCAAGTTTAACTGTGATGGTTACACAAATTGTAAGGTAGTTTTGAGGGTTACAAAATTATGTAATTAATGTCCCAAGATACCTTTATGATTATGTTTATATTCTCATTTTTTTTGGATCTTGTATAAATATCATGTTTCACAAATTAAGTATATATGGGTGACAAGAATGTCTTTTGAAAATGTTTTCATACATTTCAAGTATTCATGGAGTAATGTGCTCTTTCCTTCTTTTCCATCCCTTACTGAGATTTTTATGCTCATCCCAAGTTTTTTTAAATTAATTTCACAATTAATAAGGATTTGTAAGAAAAAGAAGGAAGAAAAGTTAAATGTTTGAAGAATTTTCAAAGAAATCATGTTTTAAGCTTTAATATTTTATATTTTGAATAAATAGAAACTGTTTTTATGGTATCCACTTTGTAAAAATGTGTAAGGTTAGGAATGTATTATGTCACAATTCTCTAAAACTATAAACTTGAAAAGATACTCAATGTAAAAGGAAATGATTTCTTGTCTAAAATCAATATTATGTATTGTAATAAGTTCATGTCCTTATAGTTAGTATCGGAGGACATTTTAGGTAACTTTAGGGGTTAGAATGATGTTAAAAGAATATCATAAATTATTTTTACTTTATGAATAATTTGAAATGTTATAGAATTTAAATATTATCATGTTGCTTTGTATAAGATATTTTTTTCAGAATGGTTGTCCGTAGAAGAAACAGGTAATCTGGAGAGGAGGGGAACCGACAGAATGACATCCTTCTGAATCTACAGCCCAGAATGGTAGGTATTAGAATCAAGAAGTTTGTGATAGTAATGGATCAGCTAACACAAGAAATAAATGATGGTGGAATCCATACAAGAGAACAACCAGAGGTACCACAACATAATACAAAAATAGTGGAACATTTTATGAGACAACACCCTCCTTATTTCAATGGATCTTCTGACCTAGTAGCGGCTGAAGGATGGATTAAAGCCATTGAAAAGATATTCGATGTCATGGGACATTCAGATAATCAAAAGGTAAGTCTTTCCATTTATTGTTTTGAAGGTGAAGTTAATCAGTGGTGGTCAATGGTAAATAATATCAGGGATAGAGAGGATATTGATGCCTTAGAGTGGGATGAATTTAAAAGTATTTTCCTTGAAAAATATTTTCCTAAGGTTGTGTGACTTAGGATGGATAAGGAATTCCTTGAATTGAAGCAAACGGAGAAAGATTTAGTGGTTGTGTATGAAGCGAACTTCACCCGACTGGTGAGGTATGCTTCAAATCTTATTCTAGATCTTGATAGCAAAATCAACCACTTTTACTGAGGATTTAAGCCAAGATATCGAAGGGTGTTGGCCTCCTGTGAATTCAAAAGTTACGAGAAACTTTTTTGATGTGCTAAAAGGGTAGAGATGGAGTTTTCTGATGATCATGTGCATTTTGGAAATAAGGAGAAGAAGAGTTATAGATAGCAAGTGATGGGTAAGCATCAACCAAAGAAATATGATGGTAAGAAAATCCAATTCCCAGTTTGTGAAAATTATGGAAAGAAACACCCTGGGGAATGTCTTAGAAAAATTGGGAAGTGTTTTAAATGTGGTAAGTTTGGACATATAGCTCAAGATTGTAATGAAAATGATCCTAATAATAATCTTGATAAGCAAACATTAAAGTGTTTTAAATGTGGTGAGATGGGTCACTATGCAAATTCTTACCCAAAGAGAGATCCAAATGATGCAAAGAAGCCAGACTATAAGAAGAAAGGTGTAGTGAGATCCTTTGCAACTACGTCAGCAGATGTCATTCAATCCAATGAAGTTGTATCAGGTACTTTGTTTGTTTACTCAGATTTTTCTAAAGTTTTGTTTGATACGGGGTATACACATTCCTTCATCTTTGAGAAATTTTCTTGAAAATTGAAAATATCACCTCTATAAATGAAACTAGAACTTTTTGTTAAAACACCATGGAAAATATTATAGAAAATAGGAATTATAAAAATATTTCTATTGTGGTCTGTGGAAATACTTTTCCTACAAACCTTTTTTTTCCTTAGTCGAGTTTGATGTTATTCTGGGAATGGATTTGATTTCTGTTTATCATGCTAAGATTGACTGTAGAGCTAAAGAAGTTGTTTTTCAAAAAGAGTTTTAGTTTGTATACAAGAATGGACCCATACAATTGATAACATATCAGGAAGGTGAGAAACTATTGAAAGATGGAAATGAAATTTATCTTTCTCAAATTTTTGAAAATAAAGGAACTGTTCATATTTATGATGTTCTTGTGGTAAATTAATACCTTGATGTTTTTTCCTAATGAGTTACCTAGTGTTATACCAAATCAGGAAGTCAAATTCATAATTGACTTAATTCATAATGCTAATACAATTTCAAAAACCCCATATTGTATGGATCAAATAGAACTTCTTAAATTTAAAAATCAGTTACAGGATTTGCTTTATAAAGGATTCATTCATCCTAGCACTTCACCATGGGGAGCTCCTATTTTTTGTTAAAAATAAAGATGGTTCCATGAGAATTTTCATTGATTATAGATCTTTGAATAACATAACTATTAAAAACAAGAATCCTTTTCCTCACATCAATTACTTTTTTGATCCGCTCCAAGGAGCTCACTACTTTTCCAATATTGACTTGAGATCTGGATACCATCAGCTGAAGGTGAAGGAGGATGACATTCTAAAAACATCCTTTTGTACTAGATACGGCATTATAAATTTGTGGTTATGCCCTTTGGGTTAACTAATGCACTTGTTTTATTCATGAATCTTATGAATAGCATATTTCATGAGTTCTTGGATAAGTTTGTGTCCATTTTTATTGATGACATTCTTGTATTTTCTAAAAATAAATAAAAGCATTAAAAACTTCTAAGGGTTGTTTTAAAAACCTTAAAAAAATAAAATGTATGGAAAATTCAGAAAGTGTGATTTTTGGTTGCAATAGATTTATTTTCTTGGGTACATTGTAAATAAGGATAGAATAATAGTTGATCCTTCCAAAACAAAATTAGTTAATGAATGTCCAAGACCTATAAATGTTACAGAGATTCGTAGTTTTCTTGGATTGGTAGGTAATTATCAACGGTTTGTTAAGTACTTTTCACGGTTATCTATCCTGATAACTAAGTTAACACGAAAAGGAGTTAAATTTGTTTGTACATAAGAATGTGATGTTTATTTTTAGGAACTGAAGAAGATATTGGTGAATACTTCAATTTTGGACTTGCCTTCCTGAAATGGTGAGTTTTTCATCTACAGTGATGCTTCTTTGAAGGGACTTGGTTGTGTTTTGTTGTATAATGATCAGGAAATTACTTATGCTTCAATAAAACTTAAACCTCATGAGTTAAATTATCCCACACATGATTTTTAATTTTCATATGTGGTTTTTGATTTGAAAATTTGGAGGCATCATTTATACGGATCCAAATGTCAAATATATACTGACCATAAAAGTCTGAAATATATATTCACTCTGAAGGAATTAAACATGAGGTAGAGAAGATGAATAGAACTGATAAAGGATTATGATTGCTTGATCAATTAACATCCTAGAAAATAAAACAAAGTGTTGGATTCCTTGAGTCGAAAACATCATGCATCATTAAACATGTTATGTTTGGAACATGATCCCTTGATTAATTATTTGATGAATTTTGGCTTAGAAGTTGTTGGTGTAGGTAATACATCTATTTTGTCTCGAGTTTTAGTGCAGTCATCGTTATCAAACAGAATTAAGAAATCATATAAGGAAGACCGTGAGCTTCAGAAAAAGATATAATTGGTTAAAATGGGTAAGTTTCTATAATTTAATCTTGATAAAGATTGTGTTTTAAGATTTGTAAAAGGTTGTGTGTGCCTTGTGATTCCCAGTTGAAGAAAGACTTGTTGTGTGAAGCTCATAGTTCTCCATTTTCAATTCATCCTGGTAGTACTAAGATGTATAGAGACCTTTGGGAGTATTATTGGTGAGATGGAATGAAATGAGATATTTCTGATTTTACCATGAAATGTTTGACATGTCAATAGGTTAAAGCAGATCGGAAGTTACCGAAGGAGATGCTTCAGCCATTGCCGGTGCTGGAGTGGAAATGGGAGAATGTATCCATATAATTTGTGGTGGGACTACCAAATAATTCTTGAGGTAACAATGCGATTTGGGTTATTATTGATCGGCTAACAAAATCTATGCATTTTCTTTCTATTCGAGATAAAATGTATTTGGATCAGTTTTCTCGACTGTACCTAAAAGATATTGTCATGTTACATGGAGTTCCTCTTTCCATTGTATCTGATTGGGATCTAAAGTTTACTTCTAAATTTTGGAAGGGACTTCAAAAGTCATTAGGAATAGAATTAAATTTTAGTACAATTTTTCATCCTCAATCAGATGGGCAGTCGAAATGAACGATTCATACTTTGGAGGATATTATTCGAGCTTGTTCAATGGAATACCAGGGAAGTTGGTATCAGCATCTTTCTTTAGTTGAGTTTTCTTATAATAACAATTTTCATTCCAGTATATAGATGGAACCTTTAGAGTCAATGTATGAGAAGCAGTTTCGGACTCCAGCATTATAGGATGAAGGTAGTGAAAGAAAGTTGATGGGGCCAAAATTAGTAGAAGAAGTGGCTTAGAAAGTGAAGATGATCTAGCAGCACATGAGGATAGCTCAGAGCAGGTAGAAAAGTTATGCAGATTAGAGAAAAAAAGACTTCTCCTTCAAGGTAGGTGACCATGTTTTCCTTAAAATCTCTCCTTAGAAAAGTGTGATTCGTTTCGGTAAGAAAGGGAAGCTAAGTCTGAGGTTCATCAGTTCTTTTGAAATCCTGGAGAAAGTTGGAATAGTTGTATACCGAGTAGCTTTGGCTCCAATTTTGTCTCAGGTACACAATGTCTTTCATGTTTCGATGTTAAGAAAGTATGTTCCAGATTTATCACATGTCTTGAGCCCAAAAGTAATTCAACTGGAAGCGAACCTTTCTTATGAAGAGAAACCAGTTTAGATTATTGATCGAAGGGAACAGGTATTGCGGAATAAGGTAATCCACCAGGTAAAGGTTTTTTGTATAAACCACATGGTAGGAGAAGCAACATGGGAGTCCAAGAATTCTATGAGGGAAAGGTACCCTCACTTGTTTAATAAGTAAATAAAATTGCAAGGACGCAATTTCCAGAAGGTGGGGATATTGTAACACCCTGAGGTTTTCTAAAAATAAATTGAAATGCATGAATTTTTTTTAAAGTAGATATTTATAACTATCCTTTAAACATAATTTTACTGCTTCTATATTTTGAATTTTGAAAAACAGTCATCTACAATTGTGTTCAGTAAGTTATTTGGAGTCTAATGGAACTAGCTTGTTTTTTTTTTGTGAATAGTAACATACCCTTATAAATAGTATATTTGTCTAGTAATATGACAATAATGAATAATAAATTTTATTATTATTTTATTTTCTTAAGGCTTGAAGATAATGACATTTTGTTTAATTGTTCAATGTGATATAAAAGCAGTTATAGTTTTAAAATTGTTAATTTTTTAATTAAGTATGATTTTATTTAAAAATTAAATTAATGATATTTCTAAAATTATTTTCAAAAAATGGACTTAATTTTTTAATTTTACATGTTGATAAATGGTTAGGGTGAATTTTGGGGATTTTTCTGAAATAGTTGATTTTTTAGTGAATAGTAAAAATTACAGTTTTGAGTTTCGGTGTGTTAATGACATCATTAATGATGTAATAAATATAGTAGACTTTTGTATAGTTAAATAATATGTCAGGTTTCCCAAGTGGATAATACCATGGGAAAATTCCATGGGAAATCCCATGGTTTTGCAAATACCACTAATGAGGTGTGCCTTGGAAATTATTAAAATAATGCCTCACTTTTGCTATAAATACTAACCAATTCCTTCATTAAATTCATTCAAAATTCTTAATCAATGAATCTATAGCCTCATTACCTCCATAATAGTCCTCCCAAGGTATTCTAAATCCCCCAAGATCCTGACCTTCAATTTCTAGGAGTTACTCTATAAGGTAAGAAAATTTCCAATTTCTTTCTTTTTCCATTCATGTTCTCTTTTATGTCGTACAACTTTAAAGTTTCCCTACCATGTTATTATTTCATTATTATTATTGATCTATTTTGTATTATGATTCATTTCTGGATGATTTAACCTTGTCCCCCCCTCTCTTTTTAATATTTTCTAAAACTATGTTGTATAGCCGTTAGGCTGCCGAAATTTTGTAAGGGATTTCTCAATTATTTTTTTATTTTGAGTTCCTTTATTTTCTTATTATTTCCTCATATATTCTTAACCAAGAGGAATGAAAGCTCCATAATTCATGTATATTTTTTATGTTCTTATGTTCATGGATAATTCATCATCATTATTCTTCTCATCTCCCACTTATTCAAGGAATAAAAACGTTGTCCATGATGTGTCGAATTACTGACATCGTGGACGATGTGATTTCAATTTGTATTAATTCTTTCAAGTATATTCATGAAACCATTTTTATGGTTGAACCAGATTATAATATATGTTTTATGTCTTATCCATGGTTCTGGAATTATTTTTTACATATGGTTTTAATTTATAATACAAAATGAGGTCGTTATTATCAAAAAACCACTAAAATGGTCTAAATGGACATCATTAATGTTTTAACTAATGAATCATCCTCATATAAAACATCAAAATGATAAATGGTATAAATTATGGTACTTTAAATATTTAAATACTTTTCCATTCCAATTCTGGAGTTTCACTTCCAATCGACAAGAACAATCCATCATGAACCGATCATGAAAATCATATAAAGAACTCACCCAAAACAGTGCATGGAACAAAATACTAACAATTAAAGGGTGAAATTATGTAATTAAATGATCATATAATGGATTATAAATATGTATATGATTCTATAATATATTAATAACACTCTTTTAACTACTATACAGGATGTTTAAATGAGTTGGAAGTAAAAAAAACCTGAGGTAAGGGAATTCTTAACCCGATTTCCATTCTTTGGGTTAACCTTATTCTTCATTATTTATGTGGTATTTAAATGTTTTGTGTGATTAATTATGATTATAATATGTTTAATTATGTAAATTTACAGAGTATATACCTATTCTATCCACTCTATTAAGTGTCACTTCAATTATATGATATTTATAAGGGACTTTTCTTTTAAAATCCTCTTTTAAAATTCTATTTTACAAAATTCAAAAGCAATGGTTTTATGTGATTATACATGATATATGATTATGTTCTGGTTCTTGAGAATTTTTTATGATGAAGTGTGAGACCTATATTTTCCTCCAATGCATTGGGTATGTGTAAGTTTGAGTTCGGTTGTATGGTTACTCCAAGTGTAACTGCGATGGTTACACAAATTGTATGGTATCTATGAGGGTTACAAATTATAAGGTAGCTGAGAGGGTTACAAAATTATGTAAGTAATGTCCCAATAAACCTTTATGATTATTTATATGTTCTCATGTTTTGTGTGGATCTTTTTTAAATCTCATGTTTCACAAAGTAACTATATATGGGTGTCAATCATGTCTTTTGAAAATGTTTTCATATGTTATAAGTATTCATGGACTAATATGCTCTTTCCTTATTTTACATCCCTTACTAAGATTTTTGTTCTCATCCCAAGTTTTTTTAAATTATTTTCACAGTTCATGAGGATTTGTAAGACAAAGAAGGAATCCAAGTTAAATTTTTGAATAATTGTAAAAGAAATCATGTTTTAAACTTTGATGTTTTATATTTTGAAAAAAATGGAAACTATTTTTATGGTATCCACTCTGTAACAATGTGTAAGGTTATGAATGTATTATGTCCCAATTATCTAAATCTCTAAATTTTAAAAGATCCTCAATGTAAAAGGAAATTATTTCTTGTCTAAAATCAATATTATGTTATGTAATAAGTCCGGGTCCTTATATGAAGAACCAAATACTTCATCTTATTTGAATCATAGGGACTTATTATTAAACTTTATATTCTCTTTATTTTTCTTAATCATCATAGTCTTGGTAGATTTAAACTTCTACTCATAGATAAATGAATCTTCACCAAAACTATACTTCATTGTTTACTTGGGAAAGAAATAAAACTCTTTAAAATTGAATAACTTTACTATAGAGAATCCAACATAAGTAAACATACCTTTGATACCAATTGAAAGAACCATTTTCGGATATTATGAACACTAAGATTGGGGTGAATCAGTGTTGGGGACTTTTTAATCCAATAAAAAAATTATCCCTTTACCTATTAGACATGTTTGGATCTTGATTCTCTTATTCTATTTTCCATATTACATGCAACTATATAAATATGGTAAAGGTATAACGTGATATTTTTACAAATTTCACTGCACAATAAGGGTAGTTAGTCCTTGGAATGGTCTAGAAATGATCTTAACCACACAACCCCTAGGAACTAATCCTTTTAATGTGGTTACAGCAAGTAGGAAATACCCTTTCACTTGAAATGCACTACTGATAGTGCATATTTTACAGCACTTGGATGGATTTTTATAATACCTCTAAATATAGTCTTCTCATTTTTATAAGGTTACTTATAACACCAATAAATTATTCCACCCATTGAGACTATATTTGGATTTCATACTGTTGTTTAGTTCTTCCATTAATTTCTTATTCACTTTGTTACTTGTACAAAAGTAAGAAATAAACACTTATTCTTTCTTCCCAACAGCAAACTAAAAGGTTCACTTTCTTCTTCTTCTTCTTCTATCAGTCAAAATAATAAGAATATAGTATGAATTGATGAACTAAATTATCTCTAACACAAATATAATTAAACTTAATATTAATTTGGTCGGTCACTCTTCTTTTTTTCCCAGTGTAATCAAATATGCACAGTACACTTTTCTTCTTTCTTTCTCCTTCAATGAAAAACAGACTACACTGAAACTTCTTCTGCTGCTGCTTGAATCACAAAACTCCTTTATGGTAATTAATTCAATGAAATATCATCTCATCTTGGAATAATCATAATTAATCTTCCATGAATAAAAATTAATCTTTAGCTAGGAACACTCTACACTTCTTGAACACATAATAATGTAAAATTTTGTAGCATTGTCAAATTATCTTTCTTTGATACTCAATATCAAAACATGAGTGTATCAGTTCACTTCTCTTCTTACTTGGTGAAGAAAATATTTAATAAAATTGTATTACACCAAACATTAAATTTTATGCAATAATGATCTTTCACAAACATAGATTCTTCTCCTTCTTAACTCAATACCTGTATGGTGGATGTGCATTCTCTATATTCATTTTAATATTTACCATTCTATGTATTATATTTGTGTTAAGATTTTATGCATGCAAGTTTTCTTATTCAAATAGTATGTACACCTTTGGGAGGTACACTTACTGACTCGGTTTACTTTTCATAAGTGCTTGAGAATTCACTTGTGCATGTACACATTCACATTGTTCACTTATTCACTACTTATTCACACTCTTAACACAAAAAACCGGTTTGGGTATCAATCATGTGTTTATAAATCACATGATAATGCATGCATAATCTGTTATAAAAAATCCTTAATAGGTGTGTGAGTGTTTCTTTCCATGCAAGTATTTATCGCTCTTCTTCCTTTGCACTACATGGTGAGGTATTATGACACTATCACTGGCTGGTAAAACCGGTTCTTCATGAAAGAAGAGAGCTTTATGGAACAAGTTCATTATGAAGTTCAATGGGAGTATAACTCAAGCATTGGATCACAGGTCCAACCTTCTTCACAAAACATAACAAGGGTGTTAAACACCAGTCGTGTGCTCATGGTACTTCTTTGCACAATAGGTGCATGGATATTCTTAGTGAAACCAGAATGGCTTGCGGGACTTCCCTTCTTTGTGAGGCCTTGAAGGATTGTGGTACCTATGCTTTCCCTTTTTGAAATGAGAGCTTGAAGAGGCCCTATTTTAAATATAAAATGAGATCTCTCAGATTTTCGAGTGGTGGAACATTGCTCTCCATTGGAGCTTCATTATTTATAGGTAGTATTTGTCGTTGAGTTTTTTTTAATATGTTTTACAAAGAAAAAAAATTAAAAATTATATGTTAAAAAAATTAAAAATATGAATTAAAGGTGGCATCGGCGATGCCGCCTCCCCCCCCCCCTGCTGCGTCTGTCCCCGATTGATGACATGGAAAAGGTGGAAGGGGGTTCCACCTTTTGCCTCATGCAAAGGAAAAAAGCAGCATCATCGATGCCATCTTTCCCTAAAATCCCTATAAAAGGGAACCCCCCCTTATCCTCACTTCCATTTTTCCTCATCTCTCTTCATTCCACTTCTTCTCTCTCTAAAAAACACTTTTTCATGCATTGGAGTCGGTGGTCCAAAATAAGGCTTAGTTTTTTGTGAATCATCATTCAGAGGTATTTTTTTATTTAATTTAATATTTTTTATTTATTTAATTGAATTATTTTTAGTTATAAATATTTCATTTTTTAAGTAGTTTAGTTAGTTATAAATATTTTTTTTATTAATTTGTTTAATTAGTTATATGTATTTTGGAATAATAATTATTATTATTAATGTTTAAGTATAGATTAAGTATATATTAAGTATAGAATAACATAGGATTAAGTATTGTAAAATTTTGGTAGCATAAAGATTATGTGGTTATCTAAGAAATCGAATCCATTTCTGGATACAAACAAGTAGATGTGGATTTGGCACAGATGTACCTAGGGGTAAACCCTGAAAACGCTTCTTTAAGCTAGACTCGAATGGGAACTAGTGCATGAAAATGGGCCTTGCTGCACTCCTAGTTTGACACTCCTGGGGGATATGATTTAGATGATTCATATTTTCTTTATAAACTACTAAAATACTTAATAAAATAAAAATAAAATCAGTATATTTATCAATGATAAAATGATAATTATGATGATATATAATGAAATGGACAAGGACAAAATCATTAAATAATAAAAGTTATTTTTAATAATTTAATTATTTTTAGTTAGTTTTAAAGATGTTATTTATTAAGTAGTTTAATTAGTTATATATAGTGTATAAATAATACTTATTATTAGTAATGATTAATTATTTATTAATTAATGAATAACTTAGTATTAAAAAATGCATACATACATTGATAAGATAATAATAATTAACTAATGAATACCATATGATTAATGATTGAATAAGGAATGATTATAGAGTGATTGATGAATTATTATATAATGAATAACTTAGTAATGATTAACTTGTTATTAAAGAATGATTAACTTAATAAAAAATTTACTAAGAACCATTAGTATCATAGTTTAGGATATAAGAAAATGTTTTAAAATTTTAGTATCATAAAGATTATATAGTTTAAAAATAATAGGTATTATTAGTAATGATTAATTATAGATTAATTAATGAATAACATAGGATTAAAAATTAAATATATATAATGATTAGGTAATGATACATATAATCATATAAAGTGAAATGGTGTAGAACAAACACATTAAATAACACATGAATGCTTTACATCATACAATAAATACCTTGAAATTTTCAATAGAATGTGGTTTAGATGAGATGATACACACTTAAGAGGTGAGTTAAAATCCATCTTATTTTCACTTGGTGGATTAATAACATCTTCGAAGGATATGTATTTAACTTTGGAATTTTGGAAATCTTTGGTCCTTTTAATAAAATATAAGATATTTTATTATAAGGCCAAAATATTTTCAAAATTACAAAGTTAAATACATATAGTTCGAAGATGTTATTAAGGTAGGAAGTGAAAATAAGCTGGATTTTACATCACGTCCAAAGTGAGGCTCATCTCATCCAAATCACATTTTATTGAAAAAATTCAAGGTTTTTGTGTATGTTTTAAAGAATTCATGTGTTATTTAATGTATTTATTCTTCTCTATTTTAGTTTATATGATCATATTTTTCATTTTATCAATGATAAATAAACTTATTTGATGTTTCCTATTCTTTTTACATCAGTTTAAAAACCATTTTGTGACTTATATTGTAATAAAATTTTATATAATGAAACATTACTATCATAATCTTGATCAAAAAACCATTTTTAATATAGAGAGTCATTTTTTCTTGTGTGTACTACTACGAGGAGTTTATTTAAACTGAGCAATAAGAATCTTACAGTACACAACCAATAACAGTTGTTAGTACAACTTATTATGTAACCCTAAGTGACCTTCAAGAAATAATTCTTTGTTCCTTAAATCTAGGACCCGATCAAGAGATCAAGTCTATGAGCTATAGACATTTTCAATTACCAGAAACACTGTGGCATATAGTTTGTCCATTGGTTGCTGATGCGTAGTGGTTCCAAGAAATAAATTTATTTTCTCAATGATCAGATGGTACCATGATGGAGTTATATGTTGATGTTTCTACTATATACATGTCAATCCGACTTCTGATGAGGAGTTTTGTAATGATGGAATAGATGGTGACAGCAGTTCTGATGAGGAGGGACCAGCGGAAGATAGGGAGGAAGTTTCTAGAAATGCATTAGTTGTAGAACAGCCTCGATCTACAATAAATCATCCAACAATATTTGTATCTTGTTTAGAAGAAATGAAAAGTGTTTCTGAATTCAACAATAATGTTCTCACACCTGAAACTTTGTTTCCTAGAGTTGTACCAGATAGGTTTAGTGAGATAGAAAAAACCTTATATGTTGGAAGAAATTTTCCAAGTAAATATGTATTAAAAAGCACTCTAAAGATATTTTACATTGAGAGGAACTGTAGATATATAGTTCAGTAATCAAGTCATAGTAAATATCTCATACTGTGTGAGAAGTATGGATATGACTATAGATTACTCTTAAGGGAAATTTCGAACATTGCATTTTGAGGTTGGAGAATCTCGAGGATTGAGGCAGCTCATACTTGCGTTCAGCCAGGCCTGACACAAGATCATGCCTCATTGGATGTAGAATTTTTGTCATCCATTGTTATTGAGATGATTATGACATTCCAATATGTTTTGATAGACCTTGTGCAAGAGAAGATATAACAGACATTCAGTTATAGTATTTCCTATAATAAGGAATGGGTGGTGAAGCAAAAGGAAATTGTGAAGGTCTATGGTGATTGGGATGAATCATATTGGGTGTTGCCACAATTTCTAGCCATACTAAGGCACCATAACCAAGTTGTCTTTCATATTGATACAAACAAACATGTGTCTCAAGATAAATGACTTGATCTATCTCATGTTCAATTTCATCAGTTTTTTTGGGCATTCCTCCCTTGTATCTCCGCATTTCATTTCAGGAAACAATTCATTTAGATTGATAGAATGTTTCTATATGGAAAATACAAGGACGTATTGTTGATTTCAGAAACCCAAGATGGAAACCGATCACCTCTTCCACTTTCATTTTCCATTGTAGAGAAAGAAAACTATGAATCATGGAGTTGGTTTTTGGCATGTATCAGCAACCATTTCACCAACATTCAGTGTGTTTGTTTGATATCTGATTTGCATTGGGAAATTAATGAGTCAATAAATGTGGATCCTCATACATGGAGATACCCAAATTCACATCATCAGTTATTCATTAGACACATTTCTAGCAATGTGCATAAAAATTACACAACGAACCGATGAAGAAGGCAATCACAAGGCTTGGTACGCATTGTCTTTGTTATTTTTTACTATTTCAATGTAAATATAGAATCAATTTATGTGAAATATCATATATTATATGTAGCATATGATCCAGATTAATGGTGGTTTGAATAACGTTTTGAACAAATCCTCAAGTCTAATCAAGAAGTTTATGATCATATGTTGTGGATTCCAAAAGAAAAATGGAAATTGGCATATGACGGGGGGAAGAGGTATGGACACATGACCAAAAATATTGTGGAGTGCATAAATGGTGTCTTAAAAGGAATTTTCAAGTTACTTATAACTACCCTAGTCTAGGATACATTATATCATTATGTGAAGTACTTTGTTGATAAATAAAAACTAGAATCAAATGGAATGCATAAGGGGCTAAGGTATGGAAGACACTTTCAACGAGAGATTGAAAAGAATATTGAAGAAGCTTCTGGTTATCATTTATACCTTTTTTGACAAGAATACTCTCAATATGAAGTTCAAGAGCGTTCATACCCCATCACAAATAGCATCGGTAAAAAAATGGTGGTATTATTGAAAATGAGGCAATGTCGATGTGGAAACTTTCAGGCCTTACGATTTCCATGAGAAGACGCCATCACAGCAAGCACCTCTTTAAACATATCATGGGAAGCATATGTTGATATAGTGTTCCATATGGACACCATTTCTAACTATTATGCTACACCATGAACGCCTATTGGGGAGTTTCATTATTTCCCAATGCTTGAAGGCCAGCCGATAGTGATACCTAACATTAATCAGTTGCGTCTCTATGGGAGACCGAAGGCTAGCAGGATGCAGAATGAGATGGACTGGCCTCAAGAACAAGGTCAAAGTTTGAGATGTTCATTATGTAATCAAGAAGTTTATAATTGGAAATGATTCCCTAACATTATTGGGTCGAATTCACACTCTTAGACACAATGATGTATTGTCTTCATTGTGAGATTCTCATATTGTAAATTATATGTTGTTATCTCTTCTTTTTACCTCGGTTTTCTAAACCCAAAAACCTAAAAGTGTAACACTAAACCCAAAAACATCTTCTATATACCATAATCTCAAAATTATAAACCCTAAACCTTAAAACCTAAACCCTACCCTTGAATCCATAAACCCAAACCCTAAAACTGAATCAAAATATCATAAAACCTAGACCCAAAACACTATATCTGAAACCCTAATACTTAAACTGTAAAACCAAAAAACTGATCCCTAAATATAAAAACATATTCCATATAACCTAATATAAAAATAATAAACCCTAAACATTAAAACCTAAACCCTAACCCTGAAATCATAAACCTAAACTCTAAAACCTTACAAAAAATCCAAAAACCTAGACCCAAAACCCAATATCTAAAACCCTAATCTCTAAACCCTAAAACCTAAACTATGAATCGTGAACCCAAAAACATCTTATATTTACCTATATTTTCTAAAATTTATGTGATTGATATTCTAATAAACTTTTATATAACAAAATAATAGTATCATATATTATGGTACAAGAAGATGTTATAAAATTTCAATATAATAAAGATTATATGATCAATCGTATTTTTCAATATTAGTTACACTATTAGAATCATGATCAAAAAACATTTTTGACATATAGAGTCATGTTTTACCTTATGTGTACTACTACAGGAGGTTATACAAACTGAGAAAAGAACTTTTTATAGTACACAACCAACAACATAGGTTAGTAAATATGATTCAATAACACTAACTTCACTTCAAGAAAGAATTTGTGGGAAATGAACCATATCATAGGAGTAATAGTGAAAAATACAGCAGTGATGGAATGATTTTATGTCATCACCATCATCATTATCACCGTTCCTCCTACATCAGGGTTCATTTCCTACAAATTCTTTCTTGAAGTTTAGTTAGTGTTATAGAATGACCTGTACATGTGAGAAAATAATCATGAAACATACCATCATGTGGACAGTCATACATAAATTACAAAGCACACCATTTTCTAATAAACATTTACATAACAAATATAAATTTTTTATATATATAAATATATAAAATCATATCTTACAAAACACCATTTTCTAGGTAAAATCGTATCTTAACAACACATTAGTAATATGCTTTGAAAAACATGAATACATGCCCCTTTCTTTTGGTAAAAATAACTTCATAAAACAATGTGAATAAACATGAATGTCTTGCATTCTAAAATTTAGTACATTCTATTAACCATAACATTATATTTACATTTTACACTTATGACTCATTTCATTTGTTTATATACAGATAGATGATACCATACTACTCACTCAGTAGGATAGCCATGTTTCTCAGGTTGTGTAAGACGGTGGTGAGGATTGATCGATATGGGTGCGTAGAGCACACTATTTTTATCACAGGGAGCCTCCACATGCCATTAGACCATACTTTCATCGTCCTGGCTTCTATGGCATTACCGTATCATATTTTAAACTTGTCTAACATAACATGATTTATGTCCTTGTAGAGAGGTAGATGCCATAGACACACACATTCCACCTGCCTAAGGGAGAGATTACCATCACCCTCTAGGATGTGGCAGTGATTTTCGGTCTTCCTATCTAGGGGGAAGCCGTTATTGGACCCACTCATGAATCTTTTCCTGACCTTGCTCAGCGATTGTTAGGTGTCAACATTTTTTCCAACCGTAGGGATATAGATAGAGTGTTGATATTTATGCCTTGGTTGGAGGCATGGATTCCACATTTACCCAATAATGCTAATGAGAATATTGTCATGTGTTATGCTCGTCCATATATATTATGGCTCATTGGAGGGACTGTGTGTACTGATCACTTGAGGATGCATGTGCACATGATGTATCAACCCCTACTAGGGGACTTTGATTGGGCTAGGACGTATAGCTGGGGATCAGCTTGCTTGGCATACACATATAGATCATTATGTAATATATCCCATAGAGACTACACAGGTCTTGGGGGATTCATCATCCTTCTTCAGATGTGGGTATGGGAGCGCATCCCCATATTCCACCCTGAACTTGCTAGTCCACTGATTGCGATGGAGGTGTTGCATAAAACTTTGTGTGGATATTGGTATGATCAGTCATTTCGATTGGTTTCTAATGCTACTAGGAGTTATTGAATTTAATTTCTCATTATTTTTCACTATCGATGTTCTATTTTACAGGTGGTGTCAGAGACACAGTTTCTACGTGGTTCTGAGACACCATTTAGTCATATATTGGCTCATTTTGGACTGTCTCTTACCCGACCAGGTATGTATATACAATCTATCACTGTCTAATAAATTTAATAATAGCATCAATTTTGGTTTTTAGTAAGGAGATTTTTTGACAAAGGTCACATGTCATTTCAGATTTCATGGCTTTCATACTGGACTATTACGGACCAGTTGCCACCATACTACACTTTTGGGATTGAGGATTTTATGGTTGCAGTGCCCCTAATTCACTTCCATATTATTGAGCAGTAGCAACCTGATAGAGTCATGCTCCAGTTTTGATGTTTTCAGCTTATTCCATTTCCACTGAGATAGATAGAGAAGCTTCATGATGTGAAGCTAATAGGGAGGCAGGATGAGGACTGGTGCCGAGTACATGCGGGATTTCTTGACTACTGGCGCAGACGTGTATAGTTTCGTATCTAGGGTGTGCCTACGAATCGATTCTTTATTTTGGAGCAGGTCGAGTATGAGCCATGGTATAGACTAAAGTCTATATTATATCTTACTCAACACGACAGAGAGATTCATAAGATTGTAAGTTAATAAATTTCCATTAGTTTGTTTATTGAACTATTTTATAATTCATTTTGAATCTATTTATAGGGAACTCACTCAGAGAATCTTGTTCACATAAGTGATGAAGAGGAAGAGGGATCTTTAACCGGGTAGTCATTTATACTGAAGTGCTAGAGCTAATTTCATATTATCATGAACTTTTTGAGAGCATATTCAAGAGTCCAGCCTATAGAGAGTATGTTCCTGCCCTAGAGGAACATCCTGCAGTAGCTGATGGTGCTGAGGATCCATGACGATGATGACATGGACAGCATCGTGCTTCACTTGAGGCCTCACCTGTTCCAAAGGTAGATGTCGGTCCTCTAGTAGTCCAGTCTCAACTGATTGAGGATGTGCCTCAGGTGTCATAGGATCCATCTTTCTTGAAAGAATATTTGATGTTCTCTTCATATTGGGGTCCAAATCCATCATAGCCTTGGTGTAACGACCCAAAGTTTCATTAATGGAAAAATACCTCTTGATCCAGTTAAATGTCTCTTTATGAAAAATATTTTTATAAGATGTCAACTTCTTTGGTTTTATGTTAATAATTTTGACCATTTCTAATATAGCCATTGAACAGTAATCACATTATTAGTATAAATATAGGACTTTAACAAATCCAATTTACTCAGACAAAGGAAGTGATGGCCTCATCCAGTAGAATTGCCCCATACGAAGCCCATTTTTCGGAGCTCGGAAAAGAGGTGGCATCTTTGGGCTTCTCCCTTGACCAAGCTCAAGCTGAGCTTCATCATTTCAAGCTCGAACGTGACCATCTATGGGAAAAGTGGAAGTTGATTGAAATTACCACTCGAGCGATGTTATCTGAGTCACCCCAAGAGTCTACCACCATCGCACACCTTAACCTTAGGTCTTATGCGGCTGTTTTAAGGGGTTATGTAACAAATAAGTAGTACTATGTTCATGTACATTATTTTTTTATATAATAATGAATATAATTTCTAGTCATTTTTGATACATTGTAAATAGTTTTTAAAGTACAAATGGTGTTTTTAGTTATTATTTAATTAAGAAATTTATTTTATTAAATTAAGGGATTTTTAAATTAAATAATATTTTAATAAAATAATATTATTATTATTAAATTAATTTTTATTAAATATAAATGATATTATAATTTTATGAATGCAATTATAATTTTTATTAAGGTTTGAAAGCCATTTCTGTCAAAACCCGTGAATTTTCGATAAATGTCGGTTTTTATTTTAAAAGTTAAAATTCACATATTTAGAAATTTATTTAGATAAAATAAATGTTATGTTTGGAATCAGGACGTCGAAATTATCCAACGGTGAATTTTTCATAATTTTCTGAGACAGTCAAATTTTTGGGTAAAAATTAAATACCATTTAAATATATAATGTGTTTTATGGCATCATAATGACCCAATAGTGATGTAATAAAATACTATAATATTTATGTTCGGCCAATATATGTTTTAAAATTAAAATAATGTGATTTTGGGTTTGTTTGACTTACTTTTCAAAGCATTAATGGACCCCTCAAGACTTATTCAACACTTTGCCTTTTTAAATTAATTTCCATGGAAGTGTGACTCACCTCCACATAATAAACCTTATTATTTTAAGAATTTTAGACTTTTGACTTATAAAATATTTTTTTCCTCTTACCTTTTCCAAAAACCATGGGCAAAAACCATGTGATGGTTTATGGTTTGGATTAATTTAATATAAGGGGTCCCAAACCTAAATAATAAAGAATTCCCTCACCTTTCCTATATAAACCCACCCAAGCTCCCACTTCCTCCTCACTCAAAACCTTTGGAGTTCGTCCAACCTCTGCCCTACTCTCTCTATAATCCTTCCAAGGTTCCTCAAGCTCCCAAGAAGCCTCTCACAAGCCTCTCTCCTGCCTTTGGAATCACACTTCCAAGTAAGGGTTTTTCTTCCTTTCTCATTTTTGTCCAATTTTCTTTAAGTTGTTTTGCCCTTTTAATTTCAAGTATAAATGTTGGGTTATGGTTTCTCACCTCACTCATACTTCCCTATTTATGTTTGAATGATGGGATACCCTTTCTCTCTCATTAAATTCCTCCCATGTACACCCGTTACTATGCTGAAATTCCGAAAGGAACTTCTCTCTCCTCTTTTACATTCAAGCAATACTTTTGTATCATGAATCTAAATTCCATTAAAATTGTTGGGACATGTATCTATATGACCTCCTTACTGTCCATTACATTTAAATATGATGAGGAACCCCTTTCTCTCTCATCAACCATTTTTATGAATTCTTATGTCACGCCGTTATGCTGCCGAAATCGCACCGATTTTCTAAGCCAATGTCATTGTGTAGTGAATACCATGCCCATTTCTCCATCAAGGGTATTCACCTTTATGCACATTAACTTATTGATTGTAAATTTTCATGTATGAATTTCACATTCCTTTATCATGGAATAAATGGTTATGTTTTATGAATCCATGTTTTATGATCCATGTGGCACACTTATGCATGAAATGAAATGTTTAAGAAGGGTGCGCCCTTATAGCGCTCCAATGCATTGGGTAAAGTATAGTATCATGATACGTCATGTGCAATGAGTGTTGACTCATGATAATTCAAGTGCAACGAGTGTTTACTCGTGATTTATGTGCAATGAGGATTTTACTCATGCTCTATGTGCAATGAGCCTTGGCTCATGCTAATTCCATGTTAAGTGTTGTTGCCACATTTCCATGTTATGATTATCATGCTTTATCATGACTTTATGATCATGTTTATTTTATGCTCTATTGATATGCCTATTTTTCTAACATGTATTGTACTCCTCATGTTATTCCATGTGTACTCCCTTACTGGGATTTATATCTCACCCTTTTCTTATGCATTTCCTCAGGTTATCCCATGCAATGCTAAGTACGAGGGAATATAGTGGTCATGTAAAGAATGTTTTCAATAAAGATGTTGTATTTCATGTTTTATGTTTTTATGTAATGATACTAAACCCCAAAGACACTAAACCTCTCGATCTTCTTTGTTGTATCAAGTGAAGTTTTATTTAATAAATCATGTTTAAGTTGTAATAAAAAGAAAGGTTGTCATAGTTGGTATCAGAGGATAGGTTTGGTTATTTTGAGATTAGGATTAGAAAACCCTAGTAAAGCCTTAGATACAAGACTAAGTATAATAAAATCATCCCTAAGTTTTGGTAAGTACTGAGTAAGTGGTTTATCAAACAAACACATCCCTGTCTGGATACGATCAGGTAGAGGCGGCTCTGGTACAGATGTATCCTAGGGGTAAAACCCGATAACACCGCTTTGAGCTGGACTCGAATGATAACGGGTGCACGACAACGGGCCTTGCTGCACTCTTGGTTACGACACTCCTGGGGGATATGTTTTGATAAATTCAAAAGCTTAGTATGAACCTTTATTAAGGGAATTAAAAAAAATGCCCCTGTGAATATATGTTAGAAAGTAGATCATGAAAAGCCTAGATTGAAGCCTATAGACTCATGAGTTAAGGAAATGAAAGTTTATTTATAAGTAATCAACTTTTGTCTTTGGATTACCCTTTATGTGTTACCCCTAAATTTCCTTTTATTCTAGCCAATGGCCGGTAATAGGAGGACTCGGGCTAACAACCATTGTGAAGATCAGTGTGATGACTGTACTAATGAGATGCCCAATCCAATGGGAGCGGGAATCGTGAACTTTGTCACGCTTCTCTCTCAGCTAAATCAAGTTTTTAATAGAAACACGGGTCAAGAGGAATGTTCAACCCCCCCTAAGAAAGAACAAGTCACTATCGAGAGCTTCATGAGACAAAGGCCTCCTACTTTTAGTGGATCATCTGATCCCACGATCGCTGAACAATGGATCAACTCCATTGAAAAGATATTCTCCATCCTCCAATGTTCTGAACAAGAGAAGGTTCTTCTGGTGTCTTATCGTATGGAGGGTGAAGCTGATCAATGGTGGACGTTGATCAAAAATACAAATCTTGAGGAGGAGATCGAGGCGTTGGAATGGAAGGATTTTCGGAAGATGTTTTTCGATAAATATTTTCTGTGCACCATCTTGCTTAAGATGGAAAGGGACTTCCTTTACCTCAAGAAAAAAGATGAAGAATCTGTTGGAGCATACGAGGAAAACTTCACAAGGCTTTCAAGATACTCTTCTGGCTTTGTCGTTACCCCCGAATGCAAAGTTGACCGCTTCTTTGGTGGTCTAAATCCTAGCTTGCGGAAAGCATTAGCGATCCGTGACTTTGACATCTATGAGAAAATTGTCTGATGTGCCCTCAAGGTTGAAATGGAGATCAGGGAATCACAGGGGTATCATGGGGATAAGATGCGTAAGGTGGAATTCAATGTTGGTTGTCCGATGGATAAATCCAACGGTGCTAAGAAGATCCAGCACCCCACTTGCCAAAAGTGCAGAAAGAAGCACCCTGGAAATTGCCTTAAGGGGACGAGAAAATGCTTTAGGTGTGGAAAACAAGGGCACCTAGCTATTAACTGTCGGCAAGAAAGACCCACGACTGTGACAGAGGAGAGTAACGCTCCGTTCGAACATCAACGTGTTGTTCAATGCTACAAATACAAATAATCGGGTCATTTTGCAAATCAGTGCCCTAATATAAGGGTTTTCGGAGACAACCAACAACCTCCAAGGCAGCAAGGAAGAGATTTTGCCATCACTTCTGCCGAAGTGAACCCCGAAAACGAAGTGGTGATAGGTACGCTATTTATTCATTCAAGAATAGCGAACGTATTTTTTGATTCAGGTTCTACACATTCTTTTATATCTCTAAAGTTTAGTAGAACAATCCCAGCACCACCACAAATAATAGAAGTAAAGATGTCGGTGAGTACGGAAAATGGGGAAATCATTGCATCCCATGAATATAAGTCCTCCCCTGTTATAATCTGTGGATTGAATTTCCCGACGAACCTCATCATACTCCCTCTGGTGGTATTTGATTCAATTCTTGGCATGGATTGGATTTCCTTATATAGAGCCAAAATAAATTATCGGGAGAGGGAAATCACACTCCATATAGAGAATCGACCCCCGATTATTTACAAGTGTCAGGAGGAAGATGAATCTCCTTTAGATCCATCATCTCAAGCATGGATATTACTGCCCCATGAGCACGCGTATCTGGATCAGATGATTGAGTCCAAAGAAGAAATCATCCTTGAAGAAATGCCTATTATGAGGTAATTTGCGGAAGTGTTTCCCGAGGAACTGCTTGGTCTTCCTTCTATAAGAGATGATGAGTTCTCAATTGAACTTATACCTGGGGCGCTACCAATATCCAAGACTCCATATAGAATGGCTGTTTTTGAGCTTGAAGAGCTGAAGAAACAACTATAGGAGAATCTGGATAAAGGGTTTATACGCCCAAGTGTTTCACCATGGGGTGCACCAGTCCTCTTCGTCAAGAAGAAGGATGGGTCAATGTAGTTTCGCATCAATTATCGTGAACTTAAAAAAAATCACGATAAAGAACAAGTATCCTCTCCCAAGAATCGATGACTTGTTTGATTAGCTGTGTGGAGCACAATACTTCTCCAAGGTGGATTTTCGGTCGGGATATTATCAAGTAAGGGTGAAGAAGGAAGATGTCCCCAAGACTGCTTTTCGTACAAGATACGGGAACTATGAATTCATAGTAATTCCTTTCAGACTCACCAATGCTCCAAAAATATTCATGGTCTTGATGAATAGAGTCTTTAGAGATTACCTTGACAAATTTTTGGTAGTCTTTTTAGATGATATTATAATATACTCCAAAACCAAGGAGGATCATGAGGAGAATTTAAAAACTGTACTAGAGACTTTGCGCAAGGAGAATCTCTATGCAAAGTACAAAAAGTGTGAGTTCTGGTTGAAGGAGGTCTCATTCTTGGGCCATATCATCACAAGCAATGGGATATCTGTGGACCCCTCAAAAACAGATGCAATTAAGGGATGGTTGAGGCCAACATCGGTAACGGATATCCGTAGCTTCTTGGGGTTAGCTGGATATTATCGACGATTTGTGAGAAATTTCTCACGATTGTCCAACCCACTTACCAAGATAACTCAAAAGGGAGTAAAGTTTTCTTGGAGTGATGAATGCGAATAAAGCTTCAAGGAGTTGAAAAGGAGGCTTATCACTGCGCCCGTGCTCACTTTACCCACAAGTGGGGAAATTTTTGTGTTATTCAGTGATGCTTCAAAGAAGGTATTAGGTTGTGTGCTGATGCAGAATGATAAAGTGATATCCTATGCCTCAAGGTAGTTGAAAATCCATGAGCGAAACTATCCAATGCATGATCTGGAGTTGGCGGCTGTGATATTTGCCTTGAAAATCTGGCGGCATTATCTCTATGAAGAGAAATGTGAGATATATATTGACCACAAGAGTCTTAAATATATATTCACACAGAAAGAGCTTAATATGTTCCAGAGAAGATGGATAGAGCTCATCAAGGATTATGAATTTTCAATACATTACCACCCTGGGAAAGCGAACAAGGTGGAATATGCCCTAAGTAGAAAGGATCCAGCGATTCTATCAATGATGAGAATTGAGAAGGATCCAATCTTCCTAGACTTGATGAAGATGGACATGGGAATCATAGATAAGGGAACATCATCAATCCTTTCACAAATTATTGCTCAATCGTCTCTTTTGGAAAAGTTAAAAGATGGTCAAAAGGATGATGTAGGAATTCAAGAAAAAGTGGAAGCTATCAAAAAGGGTAAATCCTCAGAGTTTAATGTTAATGAAGAAGGTATTGTGCGGTTTGGGAAAAGACTATGTGTTCCATCAAGTCCGGAGCTGAAGAAGGAACTTTTGGATGACGCACATAGTTCAAATTTCTCTATTCACCCAGGGAGCACAAAGATGTATCGAGATCTCCGAGAAAACTTTTGGTGGGATAATATGAAGAAGGAGATCTCCGAATATACATCAAAGTTCCTGGTGTGTCAGCAAGTGAAGGCAGAGAGGCAGAAGTCTAAGGGGATGATGCAACCATTGCCCATACTAGAATGGAAATGGGAGAACATAACCATGGACTTTGTCACCGGACTTCCAAGGACATCCAAAGGCAACAATGCAATCTGGGTTGTTGTGGATCGTCTTACAAAGACTGCACACTTCATTGCTATTCGGGAGGATTTCTCTTTGGATCAATTGGCACGGATATATATCAGGGAAGTGGTAAGGTTTCATGGAGTACCACTATCTATTGTGTCTGACCGAGATCCAAGATTCACCTCTATGTTTTGGAAGAGTCTTCAACATGCTCTGAATACTGAACTGAACTTCAGTACGGCCTATCATCCTCAAAATGATGGAAAATCCGAGAGGACTATCCAAACACTTGAGGAAATGTTGAGAGAATGCTCAATGGACTTTAAAGGAGGATGGGATCAACATCTTCCTCTGGTTGAGTTCTCTTATAATAACAGTTTCCACTCGAGCATCCAAATGGCACCATATGAAGCCCTCTATGGGAAAAGGTGTAGAACACCGGCATGTTGGGATGAGGTCAGTGAACGTAAGCTGCTTGGACCAGAAATGGTCAAAGAAATGGTGGAGAAGGTGAAAACCATTCAGAAGCATATCAAGGCAGCCCAGAGTCGATAGAAGAGTTATGCAGATAATTGTCGATGAGACCTTGAGTTTAAAGTTGGAGACATGGTTTTTCTACGCATATCTCTGTGGAAAAAGGTCATGAGGTTTGGAAAGAAAGGGAAGTTAAGTCCAAGGTACATCGTCCCCTTCAATATTCTTGATCGTGTTGGGGCTGTGGCCTATCGACTATTACTTCCACCTACTATGGCCAAAGTACATGATGTCTTTCATGTATCCCTCTTAAGGAAGTACATATCATACCCTTCACATGTACTCTCTTCTGAGGTGGTACAATTGGAAGATTATCTTTCTTATGAGGATCAACCAGTGAAGATCTTAGATCGTAGAGAAAAAGTTCTACGAAATAAGACAATGCCCCTCGTCAAGGTTTTGTGGAGAAACCACATGTTTGAAGAAGTGACTTGGGAATCGGAGGATATGATGAAGCTGAGTTAATCACATTTGTTTTAGTGTGGGAAAAGGAAATTTTCGAGGGAGAAATTTCTTAAGGGGGGAATATTGTAACGACCCAAAGTTTCATTAATGGAAAAATCCCTCTTGATCCATTTAAATGTCTCTTTATGAAAAATATTTTTATAAGATGTCAACTTCTTTGGTTTTATGTTAAGAATTTTGACCATTTCTAATATAGTCGTTGAACAGTAATCACATGATTAGTATAAATATAGGACTTTAACAAATCCAATTTACTGAGACAAAGGAAGCGATGGCCTCATCCAGTAGAATTGCCTCATATGAAGCCCATTTTTTGGAGCTCAGAAAAGAGGTGGCATCTTTGGGCTTCGCCCTTGACCAAGCCCAAACTGAGATTCATCATGTCAAGATCAAACGTGACTGTCTACGGGAAAAGTGGAAGTTGATTGAAATTACCACTCAAGTGATGTTATCTGAGCCACCCTAAGAGTCTGCCACCATCGCACACCTTACCCTTAGGACTTATGCGGCTGTTTTAAGGGGTTATGTAACAAATAAGTAGTACTATGTTCATGTACATTATTTTTGTATATAATAATGAATATAATTTCTAGTCATTTTTGATACATTGTAAATAGTTTTTAAAGTACAAATGGTGTTTTTATTTATTATTTAATTAAAAAAATTATTTTATTAAATTAAGGTATTTTTGAATTAAATAATATTTTAATAAAATAATATTATTATTATTAAATTATTTTTTATTAAATATAAATGATATTATAATTTTATGAATGCAATTATAATTTTTATTAAGGTTTGAAATCCATTTCTGTCAAAACCCGTGAATTTTCAATAAATGTCGGTTTTTATTTTAAAAGTGAAAATTCACATATTTAGAAAATTATTTTGATAAAATAAATGTTATTTTTGGAATCAGGATGTCGAAATTATCCAACGGTGAATTTTTCATAATTTTCTGAGACAGTCAAATATTTGGGTAAAAATTAAATACTGTTTAAATATATAATGTGTTTTATGACATCATAATGACCCAATAGTGATGTAATAAAATACTATAATATTTATGTTCGGCCAATATATGTTTAAACATTAAAATAATGTGATTTTGGGTTTTTTTGACTTACTTTTCAAAGCATTAATGGACCCCTCAAGACTTATTCAACACTTTGCCTTTTTAAATTAATTTCCATGGGAGTGTAACTCACCTCCACATAAGCAAACTTATTATTTTAATAAGTTCGGATTTTGGCCTTATAAAATATTGTTTTCCTCTTCCCTTTTCCAAAAACCATGGGCAAAAACCATGGGATGGTTTGTGGTTTGGATTAATTTAATATAAGGGGTCCCAAACCTAAATAATAAAGAATTCCCTCACCTTTCCTATATAAACCCACCCAAGCTCCCACTTCCTCCTCACTCAAAGCCTTTTGAGTTCATACAACCTCTTCCCTACTCTCTCTATAATCCTCCCAAGGTTCCCCAAGCTCCCAAGAAGCCTCTCACAAGCCTCTCTCTAGCCTTTGGAATCACACTTCCAAGTAAGGGTTTTTCTTCCTTTCTCATTTTTGTCCAATTTTCTTTAAGTTGTTTTGCCCTTTTAATTTCAAGTATAAATGTTGGGGTATGGTTTCTCACCTCCCTAATACTTCCCTCTTTATGTTTTAATGATTTTATACCCTTTCTCTCTCATTAAATTCCTCCCATGTACACTCGTTACTATGCTAAAATTCCGAAAGGAACTTCTCTCTCCTCTTTTACATTCAAGCAATAATTTTGTATCATGAATCTAAATACCATTAAAATTGTTGGTACATGTATCTATATGACCTCCTTAATTTAAATTACATGTAAATATGATGAGGAACCCCTTTCTCTCTCATCAACCCTTTTTATGAATTCTTATGTCACGCCGTTACGCTGCTGAAATTGCACCGATTTTCTAAGCCAATGTCATTGTGTAGTGAATACCATGCCCATTTCTCCATCAAGGGTATTCACCTTTATGCACATTTACTTATTGATTGCAAAGTTTCATGTATTAATTCCACATTCCTTTATCATGTAATAAATGGTTATGTTTTATGAATCCATGTTTTATGATCCATGTGGCACACTTATGCATGAAATGAAATGTTTAAGAAGGGTGCGCCCTTATAGCACTCTAATACATTGTCTAAAGTATAGTATCATGATACGTCATGTGAAATGAGTGTTGAATCATTGTAATTCAAGTTAAATGAGGGTTTACTTGTGATTTATGTGTAATGAGGATTTTACTCATGCTCTATGTGCAATGAGCCTTGGCTCATGCTAATTCCATGTTAAGTGTTGTTGCCACATTTTCATGTTATGATTATCATGATTTATCATGCCTTTATGCTCATGTTTCTTTTATTCTCTATTGATATGCCTATTTTTCTAACATTTATTTTACTCCTCATGTTATTCCATGTGTACTCCCTTACTGGGATTTATAGCTCACCCTTTTTTTATGCATGTCCTCAGGTTATCCCATGCAATGCTAAGTACGAGGGAATATAGTGGTCATGTAAAGGATGTTTTCAATAAAGATGTTGTATTTCATGTTTTATGTTTTTATGTAATGATACTAATCCCCAAAGACACTAAACCTCTCAATATTATTTGTTGTATCAAGTGAAGTTTTATGTAATAAATCATGTTTAAGTTGTAATAAAAAGCAGGGTTGTCATACTTGGGGTCCAGATCCATCACAGCCTTGGGGTATAGCTCCATCGTAGGCTTGGTTCCCCACTACGATGATGGAAGGTCCTTCTACCACCCTAGTAGGATAAGGATAAGGAGTGTATTATGACATGCAGTTGATAGATCCTTCCACTGACACATAGGTGGAGGATGCAATAGTCGACATTCCAGTGCCTAAGGATCATCTGTTTCCAGGTCATTAGACTCCACAGTGAACTTGAAGCGGATGTCCTATTTGCAGACAACCATGTGGTATGGAATCTCCTCGCCATAGACATAGACATTGATTTTACATGTTCATTTATATGTTTTATGTATATTGAATTAAATATATTATTATTACTATCATCTCTTATTATATGTTTATCCACTATTTCAGTTTTCATTAATATTTTAGGCATAGTTTGTATTTGATATCTTTCAAAGTTTACTACTTGAAACATAAGAATAGTTATTAAAGTTCAAGTAAATAACTTTAAAATATTATAAAATATACAGTATAAAAACAATGTAAATAAAATTTGAAAGATATCCTAAACATATAAAAAGTTATTAAAAAATAATAGTTTCATAAATAAAATAAATAAATAAAAATGAAAGTAATGTATGAAAAGTTACTAAGAAGTGAGAGTGAAAAGAAGGAATGTCTAGGAGGATCCAAATCCACATACTTGGCTTTGAAATTCTATAAAATATAAAATATAAGACCCATATAAATAAAAATAAAAATTTCAACTATTTCTTATATGTTTAATCAATGTTTAAATTTTCATTTATATTGGTCTTATAGTTTATATTTTATAGGCTAGAAAAGTCACATACTTGAAACATTTTTAAGTTTCAAGTTGGTGGAATAGAAAGATTATAAATTATTTTTTATCTACATTTTTTAAGAAATTATTTTTATTTTCAACTACTTCTTATATGTTTAATCAATGTTTAAATTTTCATTTATATTTCTCTTAAAATTTATATTTTTTAGGCTAGAAAATTCACATACTTGAAACATTTTTAAGTTTAAAGTTTGTGGATTAGAAAGCTTATAAATTATTTTCCATCAACATTTTTTAATAAATTATTTTTATTTTATACTATTTATTATATTTTTAATCAATGTTTTAATTTTCATTTATATTGGTCTTCTAATTTATATTTTTTAGGCTAGAAAAGTAGCATAATTGAATAAGATATAAATTCTAATGAAACATTTTGTTATATATATATATATATATATATAAATAAAAAAATTAAATATATAAAAAATAATATTTAAAATAGAAAAAAAATTGTTTTAGGGGAAAGTTGGAAGCACCGCTACCGCCTTTGGACTTAACCAAAAGGCAGTAGTGGCAATTATGCCTTTGAGTCACATTTTAAAGAAAAAAATAACCAACACATTTTAAAGAAAAATTAGAAAAAACATATTTAAAAAAAAACTTTCATCATCACTACCTTGTTGGATCCCTGATTTTATGTTGTGCCTATGAACCTTTCAATGAGCTGAAGATATCAACATTTTATTATCTTCAAACATGGGATACATGACTCTAAATAACATGGCATTTTTTTTCATGATGGGCTTCTCCTTTGTGGTGATTAAATCACATGCATGAATTCATAAATGCATGAAAATGTTCTTTACGAACTTCTAAAGATTGAACAAATTCCATCCTTTGCAACTACATTTTCATTTTTCTGAAAAATATCCATATTAAATCATGAAAATGAAGATTCATGATTCTTTTATCCCATTCAACTCATTATTTAGACCTTAGATCAATCATGATGGCTTTGGGTTTGATCAATGGTGGTTTGTTTAACTTCTCTTGTGAACTAGTGGCTCCATCAAGAAATGGGGGGAGGAAGATGATAGTGCTGGTTAAAAATGTATAGATCATTTTGAATATAAATGTCATGGGAGATCGGGCATCATGGGTTTAAACTAGCAGGGTGCAGGATGTGATGGATGTCATGGATTAAGCCAATCGGATGGCTTAAGATATTTCTGTCATTTTTATGTGGATGAATAGTAACATGTGTTTTTCATCCCACATAAAAACTTCTCTCAGTTGGGGTGTAGTATATAAATCAATCACTGCCTGAAGCGGCCAAAAATACCCCCCCCCCCCATCGTTGTGCCGCGCTAAATGGGAGCATCATTTCTTCTACGGTCCATTAGCCCAAACCATGTTTGGCCTTGACCATGTGCACTGTAGGCCTTACACACGGTCCCACTTGCCTCCTACAGGAACTATGCATTTCTACCATCTTCTAGCTGGCCCTGGATGGACTTCCTTAGGCGTAGTCGACCTTGTGTCATACATGAGCCCTTGGTTGAGTCTGGTTAGTTAGGTTAGTAGGATGACTCTATTTTTTAAGTATGACCCACAAAAATTACTTAGTAAAATACTAAGTATAGAATAGAATCCAGCATATATATCCACCTTTATACTTAGAGAAATATGTATATAATTCTTCATTCCCACAAACTTCTCTTCACCAAATATTAAAATAATAATTCATGAAATGATAATAATATTTCATAGTTCACCTTTACTTTCTTTATGAAAATTAGAATCCAAATTTTCTTTAATATCTTGCATGTTTCTCATGAAATAGTGAAATATTGCATGAACCTATTCAAATACTCTTTCTCTTATTCTTTTTGGAATATAAATTCTGAAAAACTATTCATCTTCCAATCATTATTTTACTCATATTTTTCATTGTTGTAAACAATATGTCACCTTTGACATATGTATTTAAACTTAGATCTTGTTCAAGAATCGTCAGAATATAACTATGGGAATTATTCAATCATGAAATCCAGTGTCATCAAGGAATCCATAACAATTCTCCAAGAATCACCATGAAACTCAAAGTCTTAAAACCATTTATATGTTCCTTCAGATCATAAGACTTGATCAATTCATCCAATATCCATTAACTTTGGAACTACTTTATCATATTGATATCAATGAGATATTCCTATCTCATTGATCACTATTTAAACCCAATGATAATCATTTAGAAAAAAATACAATCCATACACAAATTGGGCTCTTCATCCATTTGGATATTTGACCATTGGTCCATTTTTTCATGTGGACATTTGGTCGTTGGGTCATTTGGTCATTGGGCCATTTTAGCATTACTCCATTTGTCCATTTTTCCATTTGGCCATTTTTTCATTTAGAAATTTTTCTATTAGTCTGTTAGGTCATTAGTACATTAAGATATTAGTCCATTAGTACAATTGTTCATTATACCATTAGGCCATTATACTATTAGGCCATTTAGGCTATTTAGTCTATTTAGGCCATTTATTACATTTAGTCAATTTAGGTCATTTAGCCCATTAGGTTATTAGGCCACTAGGCCATTATTCCATTAGGTCATTATGCCATTAGTCCATTATTCCATTAGTCCATTTAGGAAATTTAGACCATTTGGTTCATTTAGTTCATTTAGGTCATTAGTCCATTAGGCTATTAGTCTATTAGGTCATTAGGACATTATGCCATTTTTTTATTTGACCATTTGGTTGTTTGGCCCTTAGGTTGTTTGGCCCTTAGGCTATTTTTTCCTTAGGTCGTTTGTACCTTAGGTCGTTTGGCCCTTAGGTTGTTTTCCCCTTAGGCTGTTTAGCCCTTAGGCCGTTTGGTTATTAGGATGTTTGGCCCTTAGGCCATTAGGCCATTCGGCCCTTAGGCCATTCATTTATTAGGCCATTGGATCATTTTTTCATTTGGTCATTTTTTTCATTTATCTTTTTGGCCATTTGTCCATTATTCCATTAAGCTATTTGGACATGTGGATATTAGAAAATTATTCCATTATGTTATTAGTCCAATTTTCCATTAGGCCTTTAGGCCATTTAGCCCATTAGGCCATTAAGCAAATTGGTCATTAGGCCAATTGGCCATTAGTTCATTGGTCCACTGGGTCATTGGGCCATTTAGTTCATTTAGGTCATTTGTTCCATTTAGGCCATTATCTCATTAGGTCATTATCCATTAGTCCATTAGGACATTTAGGCCATTATACCATTTAGTACATTTTGTCCATTTATGCCATTTAGTCTATTTAGTCCATTAGGCCATTAATCCAATAGTACATTAGGATATTAGTCCATTAATCCATTATTCCATTAGGACATTAGGCCATTAGGACATCTTTCCATATGTCCATTTGGCCATTTGGACATTTGGCCATTTGGTCATTAGGCCATTTGGCCATTTGGCTATTTTGACATTTGGATATTTTGACATTTTTTCATTTGTCTATCAATACTTTAGGCTATTAGTCCAATTTTCCATTAGTTCATTAGTCCATTAGTCCAATTGGTCATTAGGCCATTAGTACATTAGTATACTATTCCATTAGTTCGTTTAGTCTATTAGTACAATTTTCCATTAGTCCATTAGTCTAATTGGCCCTTAGTCCATTAGACTAATTAGCCATTAGTCCATTAGGTCATTCAGCCATTAGGCCATTTATGTCATTTAGGCCATTTATCCCATTTAGTCCATTATGTCATCAGGCCATTAGGTCAATAGGACATTATCCCATTATCCTATTATCCCATTAGGTTATTAGTCCATTAGGTTATTTAGGCCATTAGGACATTTAGGCCATTTAGGCCATTTAGTCCATTAGTACATTTGGCTATTATTCCATTTGGCCATTTGGCTATTTGGCTATTTGGCTATTTGGCTATTTGGCTATTTTTCCATTTGTCCATTTGGCCATTAGGTCATTAGGCCATTTTTTCATTTGGCCGTTTTTTCATTTGTCCATTTGAAAGGGGTATTTTCATCCTTATATTAAAAATATTAATGACAAGAAAACATAAATTTCAGCATTTAAATATAACTAAGTAACAATATAAATATTGATATTATTTCTATTCATATTAAATTACTCAGCACCTCTCATGTTTGGGCATTGTAGTGTGCCCCAAAGTGTGAAAATATGTCATTGAATACTTTTTCTTCTTATTTTTTCCTGATGTATCCTAAAACAAAAATTCAATATAATTAATAAGAATTAAATTTTCTATGAAAACCATTAAATATTAATAATACATTAAAGTCATCACTCTTCCAATATGCAATCATTTCTTCATATTGCTTTTTTATAGTAGGGGAATATTGGTTCACCTTCTAAATAAAAATTGACTCTACTTGTAACGACCCAATGTTTTTCAATGGAAAATTCCCTTCTTATATTTATGTCATAAAAACACAGAATAATGAACCACTAAGTGACAAGTGACCTTTAAACATAAGTTTTTCACTCCTATGTTTGGAATTTTGAAAATCCGACATACACGGTTGTGTTCAAGATGGTTTTTCGAGTCTAATAAAACAAAAATAATTTTTGGTGAATAGTAACCTACCCTTATGAATATTAAACTACCCTTATGAATAGTAATATGACCCTTATGAATAGTAAATAAGAGTAACATTACCTATTAATAATAAAATAAAATTTAGATATCTTAGAATGTGACAATTTGACCTTGGTAAACATTTTGGTATTTTGTAAGTCATAAATAATTAATTATAATTAATTAATTAATTTAAAAGAATATTTATTTTCCTAAAATTTATTGAATCAATGTCTTATAGTTTTTAGAAAATTTTATAAGACCCTACGTAATTTTTGAAAGCACTATAAAATCAGTTTTAATTTTAAAAACTGTTTTATTTAAGTAAATTATGATTTTAATTAAATATTAAATTAATAATATTTAAAAAATTATTTTTGAAAAATGGACTTCATTTTTAGATTCTACACGTCGAAAAATGGTTGGGGTAAATTTTTGGTATTTTTCTGAGATACTTGAATTTTTTATGAATAGTAGAATCCGATAATTCACAATAAATGCTAAATAATGTATTAATTGAGTCATCGATGATGTTCTGCTAATGTAAGCCCACTTGGTTCGGGATTACATTATAAAATTACTATTATTAGTCATCCAAGACTCACTATTCCTTGTCTTAGGGAAAATTAATAAACTAATGAATTTTATATTAAGGAAACCCCTCTCCCCTCCACTATAAAAGCCACCCTTCACTCCCTCATTTCCTCACACCTCTCAAGCTCCAAACCTTCTCTAAAATCTGCCCAAACACCTTCCCTATCCCCTCCCCCACGTCCAAGAGATTCTGGTCTCATCAAAAGACCAAGCTTAGGCCCTTAAGTAGGTTCTCAATTGAAGGATTCAAGAGGTAATTTCCCTCCCTCTTCTCCTTTAATTTCCTTTCAAGTTCAAGTTCCTTTCTTGATCTCTCCCCACCTATATTCATCCAAATTGTTTTTTAACTCCAGTATTATACATATACTGTAATTTTATGATTCTAATGGGATATTATATCACCCCACACTTTTTCCCTCTTCCTTTTATTTTATTAAAGAGAACGTTGTTCATGAGGTGTTAATTCATCACCTTCAAAAACGACACGCTCTCTTCTTCCATTTATACCTTCAGATCTGGTCATGAAACCATTTTTATGGTTGAACCAGAATATTTTTTATGTATTATGTTCTATTTTAAGTTCTGGAAATAACCTATGGCCATATTACTAAGTGAAAAGTTAAAAAACGTTCGTTGTGATCCAAAAACCGCTCAAATTAACCCAAATAACCATCATTAAATTATTATCTAATGATTCATCCAAATGGATCTAATATAATTCATTATAAAATCATTAAATCTCCTGTAATATAATTAATAAAATGTAATATCAGTTCTAGATGTTTACCCACGATCTACCCAAACTTCAATTTAATAATACAAGTGAACCACTCAAGAAAACCATGAAAACGAACATCCCCAAACAATGTTTTTAAACTCTATAAGTCATCCAAAGGTACATAATATGACATAATGAAACCATAATGAAAACTATTAATGTATAAAAGGTTCTTGAATTTCTAATTAATGAATATAATGTCATTATACAGGACATTAAAGAGAAGGAGGCATTCGGGTACAAGGTAAGGGGAAATTCTCAAACCCAACTTTCATCCTTTGGGTTCTAACTCTTTCACTCCATTTTTTATATGGTCACTCCTTAAAGATCATTTGTTCATAATTGTATTTCCTTTTCTGATATATACATGTCTTATAATGATGTTTATGTCAATCCAAATGTTTTTTGAAAGAACTCTTCTCTTAAGAACTCAACTTTTACCTCTCATTCAAGGTTGATGGTTCTTGTATCAAGTATGTTGTTCCCTCTTTCTTTTGGGAACCCAAAGTTTATGAATTTTTTCTTATGTGATGAAACCCATTCCTTTTCATTGGTTATTTATGTTCATTTATGTTATATGTTCATTTTGTCATGCATGATAAATGATAATGTTATGATGTGACGGGTGCGCCCGGAATTATATAGCGCAATATGAATGTTTAAATGTGACGGGTGCGCCCGGAATTATATATCACTCTAATGCATTGGGTAAAGTGATTAATCTCATTAGTAAATGTGAAATGATGTATGAACAATATGATATCTTGGTTCACAAGTATGTGTGGTAGTTAACCACTAAGACGTGATGTTTCATTTTTATGAATTGCCACATTTCAAGTCTATTATTTATGCTCCTCTCATGTTCATGATCTTTTGACTATGTTATGATTATGCTCACCCCATGATATATTTTTCTTATCTATCCTCTTACTGGGCTTTTAGATCAACCCTTTTGATGTATATCCTCAGGTGGCTACATATATTAAGGAGAGTACAAGTTCCAATAAGAATCTATAAAAGAAGAAATTAAATGAATGTTTATGCTGGATGTTGTATTTGTTATGTATGGTCCTAGTTTTCCCAAGACACTAAACCTTTGGATCCTCTATGTGTAATTCTATTATGTTGTTTATCTTTAAAATTATGTAATAGTAAAGTAAGAAAAGGCTGGGATGCTATAGTTGTTATCAGAGGAAAGGTTTAGTTAATTTGGGAATTAGGATTAGTGAACCCTAAAAGAAAACCTCTAGCATGAGACTAAGTACAAATATGCACACAATAATATTTACCTATGGATCCTATATGTTATGTTTGTTTAAATTAATAAGTTATTCATTACTTGTTTAGTTATGTTTTTTTCTATCCTTTTCTATTTTAAAAAATGATGGGAACCAGGATAAATCAGTCCAACAACGCATGCGAGGGCCAATGCAACGATTGCCCGAACGACATCCCCAATGATTTGGGAGGTGGATTTCAAAACTTCATGGAGATTATTACCCAATTATCTCAGGTTATGAACAATAACCATAATAATGGGGAACTTCATCCTTCACCAAAGAGGGAGAAACTAAATATTGAATGTTTTATGTGGCAATGACCACCGACGTTTAGTGGATATTTCGATCCACTAGTTGCGGAATAGTGGGTCAACTCCATGGAGAAGATATTTTATATTCTTCACTGTTCTGAGATGGAGAAGGTGACCCTAGTCGTTTATCGTCTAGATGGAGAAGTCGATCAATGGTGGGATTTGGTTAAGAACACCAAGCCAAGGGAGGAAATTGAAGAGATGGAATGGGAAGACTTTAAGATATTGTTTCTTAATAAGTATTTCCCACGAACTCTTCACACGAAGATGGAGAGAGAATTCATAGAGCTCAAGAAAAAAGAAAGAGAATCTGTCACAACCTATGAAGCGAATTTCACAAGGCTTTCAAGGTATGCTTTGGGTTTTGTTATCTACAATGATAGCAAAATTGATAGATTCTTTAGTGGATTAAAACCACACCTTCGAAAGGCTCTTGCAATTCGAGACTTTGGGAGTTATGAAGAAGTTATTCGATGTGCTATCAAAGTAGAGATAGAGTTTGGAGAATGGTCCCATGGCTATGGGGATAAGAAACGAAATATAGAGTTTAAATCTGGTGGATCTAATGATAAAGGTGGGAAGAAAAATCAACGACCCACATGCCAAAAATGTGGGAAGTTGCACCATGGGAACTGCCTCAAAGGGATGGGGAAATGCTTCAAGTGTGGGAAAGAAGGACGCAATTATCAAGAGTATTGAAAAGAAATGAAAAGGAAGGATAATGTAGCTGATGAAAGGATAGAACCACTCATGGTTCAATGCTACAACTGTAGGGCACTATGAAAACCAGTGAACTAAACCTCGAGTTCTCGAGGGTAATCAGTGTCAGCAGCCACCAAAGCCAAAGGAACAAGGGAAGTCTTATGCCATCACTACTGTAGAGGTGGATCATGATAATGAAGTGGTACAAGGTACACTTCCTATTCACTCACGAATGTAAGAAGTATTATTTGATTCTGGTTCTACACATTCCTTTATATCTAGTAAGTTTTCTAGAACTATAGAATCGAAGACCCGAAACCTTGAAGTTGAGATATCTGTAAAAACACCAAGTGGTGAAATCATTGAAACTCAAGTGTTTGACTCTTCTTTTGTTGACGTATGTGGGAAGATTCTTCCATAAAAACTCATAATACTTCCCTTGGTGGAATTCGACGTTATAATGGGAATGGACTGGCTCTTGTTATATAGAGCACATATCAACTGTCGGGAAAAGGAAATATCTTTTCATATTCCAAACCATCCCATGCTCCTCTAAAAATGTAATGAAGATCATGAATCTCCTTTGAAAAATCCTTCAATGGTGTGGGTGTTGATCCCCTATGAAGAATCATACCTCGCCCAAATGGTCGAGTCGAAGGAAAGTTCAAACCATGAGTAAATGCACATCATGAGGGAATACGGTGATGTATTTCCCGAAGAGTTACCCGGAATTCCCCCAAATCGCGAGGTAGAGTTATCTATTGAACTCTTACCTAGAGCTACTCCTATCTCGAAGTGCCCCTATAGGATGTCTCCTATCGAACTGGAGGAGTTAAAGAAGCAGCTGCAAGAGCTTCTGGACAAAGGGTTCATATGCCCTAGTGCATCACCTTGGGGTGCTCCAGTTCTCTTTGTGAGGAAGAAGGATAGAACAATGCAGCTATGTATCGATTATCGGGAACTCAACAAGATCGCCATAAAGAACAAGTATCCTCTCCCAAGGATTGATGACTTGTTCGATCAGTTAAGAGGAGATCAATACTTCTCAAAGGTGGATCTTTGTTCTGGATATCATCAAGTAAAGGTGAAGAAAGAAGATATTCAGAAGACTACCTTCCGTATAAGGTATGGGCACTATGAGTTTTTGGTGATGCCCTTTGGACTTAATAATGCCCCTGCAATCTTCATGTATTTTATGAATAGAGTCTTTAGACATTACCTCGACAAATTTGTGGTAGTGTTTATCGATGATATTCTCATCTACTCCAAGAGCAAGGAGGAATATGAAGAACATCTAAGACTTCTGTTGGCGACATTAAGAAAGGATAAGTTGTACACCAAGTTCAGCAAGTGTGACTTTTGGATGAATCAGGTCACATTCTTGGGACATGTGATTACAAGTGAGGGAATTTTTGTGGATCCTTCAAAGAAAAAGGCGATTGAGGAATGGCCCAGGCCCTCTAGTGTCACAGAAATCCATAGTTTTCTTGGATTAACTGGGTACTACCGACATTTTGTGAGAAACTTCTCATGATTGTCAAGGCCGCTAACTAAGTTAACAAGGAAAGGGGTAAAGTATGTCTAGACGGAAGAATGTGAGGTAAGCTTCAAGGAGCTAAAGAAAAGGTTGATCACTGCACCTGTACTCACACTACCAAAAAGTGGAGAAAGTTTTGTGATATACAATGATGATTCAAAGAAAGTCTTGGGTTGTGTACTCATGAAAAATGATAATGTGATAGCCTAAGCCTCATGACAGTTGAAGATCCATGAGCAGAACTACCCGATGCATGATCTAGAGCTGTTAGCCGTGATTTTTTCCTTGAAAATATGGCGGCACTACCTTTATGGTGAGAAGTGTGACATATACACCGACCACAAGAGCCTAAAGTATATATTCACACAAAAGGAGCTCAACATGTGTCAAAGGAGATGGTTAGAGATAATCAAGGATTACGATTGCTCTATTCACTATCATCATGGAAAGGTGAACAAGGTAGTTGATGCTCTAAGCATAAAATAACCTGCTACTCTATCCATGCTGCGGATTGAGAAAGACCCTATCTTCTTGGATATGCAAAGAATGGATTTGGAAATCATAAGGGCAGGGGATAAAACCTACCTTTCCCAAATGATTGCGCAACCATCCATCCAAGAGAATATTAAGGAAGCACAAAGGGATGATGTGGAGATACAAAAGAGGGTGAATGTAATAAAGGAAAAGAAGCTGCAAGAGTTCCATATCGATGATGATGGTGTGATTCGGTTTGGAACGTGGATTTGTGTACCTTCATCACCCGAGATAAAGAAGGAGATATTGGATAATGCACATAGCTCAACCTTCTCTATCCATCCTGAGAGTACCAAGATGTACCGTGATCTCCGAGAACACTTCTGGTGGGATAACATAAAGAAGGAGATTGCGGAATATATAACAAGGTGCTTGGTATGTCAGCAAGTTAAAGATGAGCGACAAAAGTCCAAAGGTATGATGCAGCCATTGCCTATACACATGTGGAAATGGGAAAATGTTACTATGGACTTTGTAACGGGTCTCCTGAAGACGTCAAAGGGAAATAATGTGATATGGGTTGTGGTTGACTGACTCACCAAGACTGCCCATTTTATCGCTATTCGGGAAGACCTATTTCTTGAACAACTTGCAAAGATATATGTGAAGGAAGTGGTGAGACTGCACGATGTTCCACTCTCAATTGTCTCTGGCCGTTATCCAAGGTTCACATCTAAATTTTAGAGGATCCTACAACATGATTTGAGTACTGAATTAAATTTCAGCACGGCCTATCACCCCGAAACTAATGGCCAGTCTGAAAGGACTATTCAGACGCTTAAAGATATGCTAAGAGCCTGCTCTCTAGAATTCAAAGGTGGTTAGGATCAGCATCTCCCATTGGTTGAGTTCTCATACAACAATAGCTTCCACTCTAGTATTTAGATGGCTCCGTATGAAGCTCTTTATGGGAAGTGATGTATAACTCTAACCTGTTAGGATGAGGTTGGAGAAAGAAAGCTACTTGGGCCCGATCTTGTTCAAGAGATGACCGAGAAGGTTCAAGTCATCCAGAAACACATCAAAACTGCTCAAAGTCGGCAAAAGATCTATGCTGACAACCATCGAAGGGACTTGGAGTTCAACGTTGGAGATAAAGTCTTCCTTCGAATATCTCCATGGAAGAGAGTTATGCAATTCGGGAAGAAAGGGAAGCTAAGACCAAGGTATATTGGCCCCTTTGAGATCCTTGACCGCATAGGAGCAGTGGCCTATCATCTAGCACTTCCACCGAATATGGATCAAGTTCATGATGTGTTTCATGTATCACTACTGAGGAAGTACATACCATACCCCTCGCATGTACTAAACTCAGAGGTGGTGTAGCTGGAAGATGATCTCTCCTATGAGGAGCAGCCAGTAAAGATTCTGGATTGGAGGGATAAGGTTCTACGCAACAAGATAGCCCATCTTTTCAAAGTTTTGTGGAGGAACTATAAGTTTGAGGAAGAAACTTGGGAACCATAAGAGGGAATGAAGGAGAAGTACCCTCACCTGTTTTTGTAAAGTGAAATTTTGGGGGCGAAATTCCTTAAGGGGGAAGAATGTAACGACCCAATGTTTTTCAATAGAAAATTATCTTCTTATATTTATGTCATAAAAACACAAAATAATGAACCACTAAGTGATAAGTGACCTTTAAACATAAGTTTGTCACTCCTATGTTTGGAATTTTGAAAATTCGACATACACGGTTGTGTTCAAGATGGTTTTTTGAGTCTAATGAAACAAAAATAATTTTTGGTGAATAGTAACCTACCCTTATGAATAGTAAACTACCCTTATGAATAGTAATATAACCCTTATGAATAGTAAATAATAGTAACATTACCTATGAATAATAAAATAAAATTTAGACATCTTAGAAAGTGACAATTTGACCTTGGTAAACGTTTTGGTATTTTGTAAGTCATAAATAATTAATTATAATTAATTAATTAATTTAAAAGAATATTTATTTCCCTAAAATTTATTGAATCAATATCTTATATTTTTTAGATAATTTTATAAGACCCTACGTAATTTTTGAAAGCACTATAAAATCAGTTTTAATTTTAAAAACTGCTTTTTTAAGTAAATTATGATTTTAATTAAATATTAAATTAATAATATTTAGAAAATTATTTTTGAAAAATGGAATTTATTTTTGGATTCTAAACTTCAAAAAATGGTTGGGGTAAATTTTTGGGATTTTTCTGAGATACATGAATTTTTGATGAATAGTAGAATCTGATAATTCACAATAAATGCTAAATAATGTATTAATTGAGTCATCAATGATGTTCTTCTGATGTAAGCCCACTTGTTTCGGGATTAAGTTATAAAATTACTATTATTGGTCATCCAAGAATCACTATTCCTTGTCTTAGGGTAAATTAATAAACTAATGAATTTTATATTAAGGAAACCCCTCTCCCCTCCACTATAAAAGCCACCCTTCACTCCCTCATTTCCTCACACCTCTCAAGCTCCAATACTTCTCTAAACTCTGCCAAAACACCTTCCCTATCCCCTATCCCACATCCAAGAGCTTCTGGTCTCATCAAAAGACTAAGCTTAGGCCCTTAAGGAGGTTCTCAAGTGAAGGATTCAAGAGGTGATTTCCCTCCCTCTTCTCCTTTAATTTCCTTTCAAGTTCAAGTTCCTTTCTTGATCTCTCCCAACATATATTCATCCAAATTGTTTTTTAACTCCAGTATTATACATATAATGTAATTTTATGATTCTAATGGGATATTATATCACCCCACACCCTTTTCCTCTTCCTTTTATTTTATTAAAGAGAACATTGTTCATGAGGTGTTAATTTATCACCTTCAAAAACGACAAGCTCTCTTCTTCCATTTCTACCTTCAGATCTAGTCATGAAACCATTTTTATGGTTGAACCAGAATATTTTATATGTATTATGTTCTATTTTAATTTCTGGAAATAACCTATGGCCATATTACTAAGTGAAAAGTTAAAACAAGTTCGTTGTGATCCAAAAACCGCTCAAATTAACCCAAATAACCATGATTAAATTATTATCTAATGATTCATCCACATGGATATAATATAATTCATTATAAAATCATTAAATCTCCTTTAATATCATTAATAACATGTAATATCAGTTCTGGATGTTTTCTCATGATCTACCCAAACTTCAATTTAAGAATACAAGTGAACCACTCAAGAAAACCATGAAAACGAACATCCCCGAACAGTGTTTTTAAACTCTATAAGTCATCCAGAGGTACATAATATGACATAATGAAACCATAATGAACACTATTAATGTATAAAAGGTTCTGTAATTTATAATTAATTAATATAATGTCATTATACATAACATTAAAGAGAAAAAGGCATTCGGGTACAAGGTAAGGGGAAATTCTCGAACCCAACTTTCATCATTTGGGTTCTAACTCTTTCACTCCATTTTTGATATGGTCACTCCTTAAAGATAATTTTTTCATCATTGTCTTTCCTTTTCTGTAATATACATGTTTTCTAATGATGTTTATGTCAATCCAAATGTTTTCCGAAAGAACTCTTCTCTTAAGAACTCAACTTTTACCTCTCATTCAGGGTTGATGGTTCTTGTATCAAGTATGTTGTTCCCTCTTTCTTTTGGGAACCCAAAGTTTATGAATGTGTTCTTATGAGATGAAACCCATTCCTTTTCATGGTTTAGTTATGTTCATTTATGTTATATGTTCATTGTGGCATGCATGATAAATGATAATGTTATGTTGTAACGGGTGCGCCCGGAATTATATAGCGCTCCAATACATTGGGTAAAGTGATGAATCTCATGAGTAAATGTGAAATGATGTGTGAACAATATGCTAGATTGGTTCACAAGTATGTGTGGTAGTTAACCACTAAGACATGATGTTTCATTTTTATGCATTGCCACATTTCAAGTCTATTATTTATGCTCCTCTCATGTTCATGATCTTTTGCCTATGTTATGATTATGCTCACCCCATGATATATTGTTCTTGTCTATCCTCTTAATGGGATTTTAGCTCAACCCTTTTTATGTATATCATCAGGTGGCTACATGTACTAAAGAGAGTACAAGTTCCAATAAGAAGCTATAAAAGAAGAAATTTAATGAATGTTTATGCTGGATGTTGTATTTGTTATGTATGGTCCTAGTTTTTCCAAGACACTAAACCTTTGGATCCTCTATGTGTAATGATATTATGTTGTTTATCTTTAAAATAATGTAATATTAAAGTAAGAAAAGGCTGGTATGCTATACTACTATTCCAACCAATATATGACTTGTGCATATATGATCTCTAGTACTCCCCAAGATCCATCAACCTTAAAACCTTAGTAGATTCACCATCAATAAAGTTAAATTGATGCTGCAATAAACATGTTAATTCATATAAATACAAAAATAATATAGATATAAATTTAACAAATTTTCTTACCCATATATTCACTCATGATTTGTCCTTTATTTCATTATTGATATTCCTCCATGAGACTAGTTTCATTGGAATGATATTTTTTTACTTGGATAAAGTTCCCATGAAACTTCTACACTTACTGGAATTTTTACTTATCATCTTACTATCTTTATTATAATACACCATTATTTGTGTTTGGTGATTTCAAGCTTCATACATACGGGTGCACACACATTTCCTACTAGAATATCCCACTAAATATGATCAAACAAAAAAATAATTAATTCACAATACAATAGTAAAAAATGATGTGATATAATTTAACACACTTATAATAAATAACCTGATGCAAGCTTCTCATTAGGCTCTAATGGATCTGTGGTATGTCCTAAATTAGTATCCTCTAAAGGATGTTCCTATTCTAATGCATGAACTAGGTGATCTTCATGCACTAGAGTGGATGATGAAGGAACAAAACCATCAGATCCTTAATGGATAATAGGAAATAGAGGTGGTGCACACATGGTAGGATATGGGTAGTAGGGTTTGGGATATATCAAAGGATATGGATATGGTAAAGTTGGGAATATCCCTGGAGGTATCATAGACATGGTATGGGAAGAATATGATAAATGAGATGATGATGGAGGCATGGGTGGGGAAATCCCAGGAGGCTCAAGTGGAGGATTGAAAGGTGTGGTAGATGGGATGTTTGCTAGTAGGTTATGGTGAGAACGGGTATGAAAGTTGCTCTATCTAGATCTAGGAGCACCCCTGCTCGGATCCATATTGATATTCAAATCATAATTCAACTCTGGTTCAACTTTATCTCCCTAAAAATTTGATAAATAATAATAACAAGACATTAAATATAATTTATAATAAAAACATTGCAATTATTATACTCACTAAGGGAACCAAAATAGGCAACCTGAGCTCGTGTATCTATTGATCATTATCAAATAACCACTTCCTTTGAACTTATTCAATATTTTTTATAATATACATAAGAATTAAATGTACATTTTTTATAAATATTTTTTTAAAATCAAGTATACAACATATAATTGAAAGAAGTCATAAACAATTTCATAACATGTTTTAGCAACTATAATGTAAAACCAAGTTATACATTTTTAAAGAACCCATTTTAAACTCGGTTTTTAGAATTGAAATAAATATAACTAAACGTAATGAAAACAAACAATACTAAAACAAAAATATCATTCTAAACTGAAACTAAATTAAAGTAATTACATTATTACTAACCTGAGAAACCCATGTCTAGGTAAAATAAATGAACTGTGGAAATATATGGTTGCTTCTAAATATTACCCACCACTACTTCAGGTTCAAAATCAACTCTCATAATGGAAAATTTTGTGTCATCAAATAAAATATCTTGTTCAACACAAATGGGGGAATAAATGGTGTCAATTTCATCCCCGCCATCATGAAAAATATGTCTTGGGATTGCTTTAATAATGACATCATAATCAGGTTTCATATGATCTTTCACATAAAACACTTTTTTCCATTGATTCCAAAATATATGGTTCATTAGTATCCATGAATTGAGTCATGTTAATAACTCTAAATCAAAATTCATCAATAAATATACTATTTCACATCATTGAATCAAACCATTTTCATTTCATCATAGTAACTCGACCATGATAGTAGTAATTCAATATTAATATTTCTTTCACAAGTCCATAATAAGACAAATTTTAATATCAATGCATGTTATCTGATGCATTGTCATAATATTATGTTATAGTAGTTACATAACACCATCATGTTTTGTTCTCATTTTCACTGCTTGGTCAGTTGTAACAAATTTATACCCATTGATTATTAAATATTTTCATTCAAGAACCAAATAATTGGGACCAAAATCCAACGCTATTAATTCTTGAGAGATGGGGTCAATAGGTAAACTCAATACCTAAAATATATATGAATAATACAATTAAATGAATATTTATATTTAAAGTTGATTAAAGTAATGTTCATACCTTTGATTTCAACCAAGCAAGAAATTCATTTCTATACAAAGCCTCTCTCCTTCTCAAAGGAAAATATCAATGAAATCCACTTATAATATATTTATTTTCACTATATAAAATGATAATAAAAGTTTCAGGTATATGTGAAATTATATAGCATAATATAACATATAATTATTCAAATTACTTACTTGATATAGTCATAGAACAAACCAAAGTTAAGCAAGATTGTGCGATGTTTCATATCCTTCTCTTCAAGGCTTAATGTAGCCAATGTATATGAACTTATAATTACTCCTATTTTGGTAAGAGATGGAAATTAGGTTTTAATTTCTCCATAATTATCATATTCATTTCTCATTGGTTGGTTATGTCTTATGATCACATTAGACAAATACATTGAACAAAAATACATACATTTTTTAGCAAGATAACCTCTCACAATGGAACTTTCAGGATGATTCTTGTTTTGGACATAAGATTTCATTTTTCACATATTTCTTTCAGTATGATACATCCACCGAAAATAAGCAAGTCTCATAAGAAGTGATTTAGTTGGAAGAGGGGCTATTAAATGCATCATGCAAGTGAAAAATGATAGAGAAAAAAATCCAACTCATGAAAAATTAATGGCTCGTCTTGCTACTTTTTTATCGATAAATACTTGGATAAAGTTTTAGCACAAAGGTCCCTAAAAATTTCACAAGATAATCACTATCACCCTTACATTATTGGATAGAAAATTATGGATTTCTATTGGAATCAATTCAAGAAGAAGGATGTGATGATCATGAGTTTTTAGGGATTTTAGTTTCAACTCCCTTCTATTGAATCATTTAGATATGTTTCTGGAATATCCATAAGGAACCTTGATATTGTACAATACTTCTAGAAATTGATTTTTATCTAAAGGTGTCATCACATAAGAAGCACAAGTAACTTTCCATTTGTTTTCACCAATACACACAGGATCCAGTTCTGGTTGAATACCTCAATCCAAAAAGTCCCAACAGGATCGAAAGTCATCTTTGGTCTTCCCCTTTATATTTAGAATAATTCAAAGAAACATTTCACATATATTTTTCTAAATGTGAATTATGTCTAAACAATGAAATAAAAATTGGTATATCAATATGGTAACTCAAAAAATATACTTTTCCTTTTCCAATTGTAACTAGATTCAGTTTCAACATTCTTCCTCTTTTTAGATTTCATCAAACCTTTCCCTAATGAAAAAATGAAATCTTTTGATTCATTAATAACATATTGAGATGGTTGTTTAGTGTCAGTAGTATTATCAAACCTTTGATGATTCTTCATGTATTGATGATCAATTTTAAATAATCATCGATGCGCAATAAAATTGAAAATACGACGACATTTAAAACTTCTTGATCATGTATTCTTCATAAAAATAGGTCATGATATTTTTTCATTCATGCTCCAATAAGAAATTATTTCATAAGTAGGGAAATAATTTATAGTTCATAGAATGGTGACACGCATCTAAAATATATTTTTTGAAGAATCATCGAATATGTGAACACCCATATCTGAAAGATGCTTCAACTCTCTTATTAAAGGTTTCAAGTGGACATACATATCATTTCCAGGATCATAAGTTTCATATATTGGAATAATTAAGAAATTAAAAAAATCATACACATCCTTGGAGGAAGATTATAAACGTGAATAAAAATTGGCCACATGTTGTGAGTGGTAAGAATCTAACCAAACAGATTAAAACCATCATAGGATAGAAAAAACCAGACATTACGCACCTTAGTTGAAAATTTGGGATGTTTTGCATCAAATTCACACCATACTAATCCATGTATAGGATGAACCAGCTCATCATTACCTTTAATTCACTTAGCATCATGTCATTGTATATTGGTTAAGATTTATACAAACATGAATATATTTTTAAGCCTAAGAATCAATGGAAAGTGCCACATAACTTTTGTTGGCACATGATATGGTTTTCAATCTACATTTTCATTACATTGAGATATACCACATTATTTACATTCATTAAGGTCTTCTGTTCATTCCCAAAATAAACTACAATCTTTTAGAAAAGTATTAATTTTATTAGTATAAAACATTGTCTTCTTAATTAAAATCTATGAATTACAATGATTTGAGGTAATATCTTCACCATCAAGAACAAAGTACTTAAAAAGTGTAATAATATAATCAATAGAAGTATTAGAAATTCCATACATGGTTTTTCTATGATATAACTACATTAAAAAATCCAACTTTTTCATTTTAGTACATTCCTGATATACAAGAGTTTTGGCATCATCCATTAATTTATTCACTCTCTCAACATCATCATCTTAAATCATTTCATCACGTGTATTGATATCATTACCTTCTTTCACTTTCATACTATCTCTCTCGTGGTGATTCACAAATGGAAACCAATCAAATATAAAGTTCTTTATACCAATTTTTTCTTTAAATTCATAAATAGTGGTATTTTTTCTCATCTCTCCATTGTGATATCAAACATAATAGTTTGTTTGAAATGAAGATTTTTTGATATAGTACCTAAATTATTAGCAGTTTAACCATGGTCCTAAAACACAATTATAATATGGACATTGTATATGACCTCCGTATAAATTATTGTTAAATTAAAAATATAAAACAATATCAAAATTATTTTGAAACTAAATTGAAATCCGATCGGTATGATACATCCAGCTTCTATCCATTCTATTACAAGGGAAAAAACTTATGTTCCAATCAATAATGTTAACCATAATTACAAAATTCATTACAATAATTTTCAATATGAAAGTCATCAAATCATGCTAGTAGCTAGAAAAACAAATAATAAGATAAACAATATATTCTATAAGTGATTCCTACACATAACGAAGCATGCAAAGTATAAGAAATGTAATGAGAAACAACTATTACACAATCTAATTAAATACATATTTCCTTATGAAATAATTGTTTTGAAACTTATCATGTTTTGAATATGACATCAATCCAATTAAATTGACTTGACTTTATGATGGAAAAAATTAATCAAGAATAACAACAATGTGTCAACCAACATCAAAACCACAAAAAACATGGTATAATAATATCATGTAAAATCTTCTATAATTGATATAAATATAAATAATAATTCAACCATAATATAATAGGAACTAATATTTTTAAAATAACAAAAATATATCCAAAATTAAATAAAGGAAAGGGAATCCTGAAAATGAAATGCAAAATTTATTAGCAAAAATTACTCATCTCTAATTGGAAAATATTCATTTATAATTCCAAATTTAATTATAATCATAAATAGGTGTCATGAAAGGAATAAATTCTATAACCATATTACTTGAATAATGGAAATATCATGTTCAATGAAAATACTTATATATTATTTTATGGATTTTGATACAAAAAATAAAATAAACCATTTAAATATTATATCTAAAGAATCATAAATAAACATTGGACACATTATTTAAAAATATCCAGGGGTCACAAAAATACATAACAATGAGTAAGAAAAATAATGGAAAAATTAAAATATTTTTTATTTCAATAAAACTTTCCAATAAAAACATTTTCTTTAATATACAAAAATACATAGAAAAACTCCACAGTCATATTTTTAAATATAATCATTTAACTATTTATTTCATAATAGAAATAAATTGTAGCCACATCATAGGTATATTATGAAAAATGACATTTATGGGAGATAATACCTACCAATACAATATATCTATAAGCTCTTCAAGATTCAGTAATAATAAATCATCCTATTATAATGAATAAATCAATTTCTATAACTAATTGATTCCAAATAAATCATCTTTAAAAAATAATAATAACAAATATCTAAAGGAAAACCATAAAAATAACTTATAATAAACTCTATAAATAAAATTTAACAAAACCCATAATTTTACTTACCTAGGAAGTACACAATTTCAACCCATATTAAATAAATCCCTAGAATAATTTATCAAAATCTCAAAAATAAAGCATCACCCACAAAGAAACTTATTTTAAATAATTCAGAATAATCATGAACTTAATGTATATCGGTTAGGTTTCCATACATAGATAAAAATGAAAATAATATTTAGTAGAATAGAATAATTATTTAGAACTAACTATCAAAGAAGATCGAAATCAGGAAATCACTGAATTTGGAAAGAACACTGGCAGAGGAGATTCTTCTATCATCACTTGGGTGAGGGAAGAACATGGCTCGAATGAATGTGAGGATATACTACTAGATAGGTGAAGGGGTGAGTCTAAGAGGCTGGAAAAATTTGTGGGACTCTATCCCAATGGTTTTAAAAAAAACTGATGGGATAGTATATTTATACCCACGGTTTACACAAACTATGGGTATAGACAGACTCCAGACAAGCTATACCCATAGTTTCTATAAACCCTGGGTATAGCTTCATGGGGATAACCCCATTTTAAAGTAGTGATATAAATACATATAATTAGATATATATATATATATAATTACATGAAACTGGAATCATAAAAAAAACTCCCCCTTGAGAACCCTTCATGGAAACATTTTCTTACTCGTCACATAGAATTCTAAAAAACATGTCTTATACAAAGGATAATTTCATTCATTTTTTTAAATAGAAAGGAAAATAGAAGGTACCAATGGTTTTTTTTCACTAAGAAATTCCTTATTAAAAGTTCCAAACATGCCTCACAACCATTATTTAAAATTAAACTCTATAAAAATGACTTTTAACTTGGTCCCAAAAATTATTATGACTTTAAACCATCCTAAATTTTGAAAAAATACATCTTAAAAACTAATAATACCTTTTAAATTATCATAAAACTATGTAAAAATTAGTGTGAAGACTAAAACACATTTTTAGGATTCAAAATCCCTTTTATGAAATCCATTGGATCACTTTATTAAATTTTTAGTGTGTGAGGTTAAGGAAAAAATGGATTTATACTACATGTCTAAATTGAAATCCATTTTTATACAATGAAGATCAAGAAAAAAACACGGTTTCATTTATAAATAATCCTCATACACATTTCATAATATTATTATATATCCAAAAAAATAATTTAAATTAGAAATAAATTATGTTTCTAGAATTTAAAGGCTAATACAAGGGGGGACCTAGCTTAAATTATTAATTTCACAAAATGAGGTGATAATCCACCACAATGAGGAAAATAAAACCTCTAGAGAGCCAAAACAAACCCTAAAATAAAGAAAACCATAATTTAAAATTGATATAGGAATAACTATAAGTCACTATGACCTAATTAGGGAAAGAACAAGGGAGAAGGAGGAGAAAATTAAGAAAGGATGAGTTAATGAAAATCCCACCTTGAATAACCAACCTCAAATCATGAATAAACCACATGGAAAAACTATGTATGGGAGGATAATATAGGAATAAGTTTTTTAATAGTAATAAGAGTTGATTTATAGGTAGTAAGAGAGGTTAGTGGTTAAATTTAGTGAAGGTATATAGGGTAATTTCAATATTTTTACAAATCTGGGTAGGTCACATGGTTTGGACACATGGTTTACAAAACTGCATGCTAACTATACCCCCTCACTAGACACACCTGAGAACCTATATGATTTGGATACATGGATAGGATAACCTTTTTCTAAACATGAATAATAACTCATCTAAAAATTTCAAACCCTTCATATGGTTTCTACATGGTTAGTATTAATTGTGCGTCAACTGTGTGCCTGTGATGAAACTTAAAATTTTTTAAAATAATGATTTGATTCAACCTAAAACTCAAGTATAAGGAAAAAAATAATTAAATAAATAAAATAAAAAGTAAAATAAATGTTTTTTTTTTGATATTTATGTTTTGGTGTGGTTCTATAAGTTGTGTCATAGGGACCCGGGAGATCGGATTTGGTGGTCATGCCATCTCGGGGACCCTTGCGGCGTAGACCTTGGCTACGTCATAGAAATTTTTAAGGGATGATCAGGATGGAGTATAGGTCATGAGGTTTTGGTGTATTCCTCATGGATATGGTATGGAGTTTATAGTGTTCAATTCAGTGGTATTTCCCTTTGGGTTCCACTATGGAAGAGCACTTATGATGCAGTGTGGCTAGTTTGAGAGTGTGGATTTTGCACTGTGGAGGTACCCCTTATATCATGGTCCTTATGAGGATTTATAGAATCCAAGGTAGATATGAATCATGATTTTTGGGTGTAAGTTAGACCAGGTCTTATTTAAACATAGCATAGCATCTTGTGTCATGGACATTTAGAAAAACATAGGTGTTGCGGTGTATCCTATACCTTATGTCGTGTGGTTCTAATTTTATATACTAGTTATAAATTCTTGGTTTCCCCCAAATTCCATTTATTTACTTTAATTTACCTAAACTCTTGGAAAATTATATGTAAATTTTAGGATACCTTTATTCCCCTCTTACTTAGTTTTGATCCTCATCTTTAGGAGATCTAGTATTGGTGATATAAGGTGAATCATTTCCCATTCTTTTTTATTTTCTATATATTCTTCATCTAGAGGTGGTTATAGTTATGGGATATGGTTAGTTAAAGAGAGTGGTTTATGATGTATTGTTTTATCTAGGTTTCTAAAGTTTTATTTTTTGTTATCTTTATATCATGATCATATCTTCCTCATCTTTATGTTGTGCAATGGATTGTAAAGCTTTGGTTGAGGTAGGGGATTTGATAACTATCCCATATTCTATATAAATTGTGTTATTAGAATGATTTTTTATTTTTTAGGTGATTATTATAGATTTACCTAATAAATATAATGAACTATACCTAAATGAAATTGATGGTAATGGGGTGAATCCCAAGTGTTTACTTACTTTCATGATATCAATCATGATATTTTTTCATGCTTGTTACTGTAGCTAAAAATCATTGTTGTTGATTGAGCCTTATGCATTGATTTTTTAGATTTTTTGTGGATATAAACTTTTATAAAAGTATAATCACATAATGTTGGTAATGAACCAGTTGTGTGGAAGAAAGGAATTAATATGAAATCATGTTTGAATATAAAATAATGTGTTAATTCTTAATATTGGAATTGTTGTTGTGTATTATGGTAAATCTTGTAATTATGGATATATTGTATGATTTTTGTGGGGTTTTTTATGAGGTTTATGAAGTGGGTGTTGCAGCATATTTCATGGGTGGCATGGTAGAATATAGTTGATGTTGTGTATTGTGTAATAGGGTTGTGGTTGGATTTCCAAAGTTGGAAAGAGGGAATGAGTAGGTTATTGTAGGAAATGACTTCTTTGTTTGATATGGGATTATTTGGTGGTTTTCTGGTGCATGGAATTTAGTTGGTAATGATGAAATTTAAATGTTTTTATCTAGAATTTAATATCCTCATGGATAAAAATGAAACATTGATGCTTGAAATGAAATTTTAATGGCTGGAAATACTGTGGGTGATGGTTCTCATAGTTTTTCATTAAATATGATTAATAATCTATATAAAGAATATAATATGGTTGGTAATGGTGAATCTAAAAATAGGAAAAATGAGGTGGATTTATGGGTAGTTGTACAATTTGGTGTGTGTAACATATTTATTTGAGTTTATTATATGATATGTTTAAAGTTGATGAAATTATTTATACATTAAATTTTTTCTTATGATATGGGTTATTTATAGGTTGATTTTTAGTGGAAAAGGGTCCAAGAACTGATGGATAGAGTTTCAGGAAAAGGTATGGACTTTTGGTGGTTGTAAACTACCACCGACCAATCGATGGAGTTTTTTTAGGTATAGAGGGAGCTATAGACCCCACTAGAGGTAGAATTCTCAGTATTCTGCCAAGAACACCGGCTATCTGGTGAGGCACATCAGCTTTCCAGTGCACCCAGTCTGGGGGAGAAATTAATTCACCCTATGGGTTCTAATTATACATGGTATTCCACCTCCTTTAACACACAAATACAATCCCATTAAGCCTATTTAAAATTATATATATCCCCCTCGTTCTCTAAATCTCTCCCATCCATATCCCATTGATCCATTAACCTTTGTCCAATACCATAGTGTTTGATCAGTGTGTTCTTCTTATATATATGCCAATTTTCTCTTCCTATTTGTGAGATGAGTATATATCTATATTGGATCTTTGGTTTCCTTAATGATACAATTATTAATTCATCCTTTATTCATTGATCAATGTTGGATCTAACATTTTAACATTTTTTATTTATCAAATCGGGATATTTCTTTGACAACAAACACTCAAAGGGTAAGTGTTATTGAATCATCTCCTTAGACCTCTTATTAATGCATAATTAGTGATATAACCTTAATATATTGAAATTTTCATGGTAGATTAGTGGTGACATCGATGGTTCAACAATGACCCCCTTAACCAGATATATAACTCACCATAATGGTGGAAGATTCCAGGTAAGTTCAATAGATCGATCAACTTAAGATACTCTTATTCTTGATTCTAATCTTGAATCTATTTTATTATGATGGATTAGTGATGGATCAATGATTTGTTACTATAATTGAGTCTTTATTCTAGAATCAATGATGAATTCATGATTTATTCTTTGATTTATAATGTATTTCTTGAATTAGATCCCTCTTATTTGACATAACTTGGAATTGGTTTTGTTGATGGACATCATAAGGTATGTGATTCTAGAATTACATTCTTGATATGGTTTCTCCTTGAGGTATCATTATAAACCTCCTTATTGATGAACTATAATCAGAATTGGGCATCCTTGATGTGTTGGTTATTCCTATGTGGTTCTGAAACATGATTCAATTTTTATTCTTTAATGAAATTTGTAGTTATTATTCACCAACCTTGAGGTAGGATGTTCTTTAAATTTTAGGGCTTTTTTATACACATGTTTCCATGGTATAATTAATGTGATGTCTTGTTTGTTTTTATTTTTTGGTGTGATCACATGTGGGTGTGGGTGTGGGTGTAGCCTATGAGACCTATTTATGATTCTTTATTTCATGAATATTGTCATAGTATCTTGTTACCATGATTGATAATGATCCCATGTTATTTATTTTTCCACTATATTCTCATGATTATATGTTATGATTGCCATGTATGCTTCACCCTATTTTTGTGTTTCCATGACTTTAGAGGATCATCTTGGAACTTGTGATAGGTGGGGCATCATTGTGTGAATTTCCCTTAGATAGGGAGAATACACAATGTGCAACATTGATGATGATGAGTTCTTTCAAATGGTAGGTACATGACAGCCTTATGGCCCAGGTCAGAACTTGATTCCTTGAGGATACCGAGTGACACTTTAAAACACGATGCCTTGAGGATTCTAAATGTCATGTGGGAACTTGATTCCTTGAGGATATCGAGTGACACATCAGAACTTGATGCTTGTAAGATACTGAGTAACGCATAAAAACTTGAATACTTATGGATACCAAGTATCATATTGAATTGATTTCATGATTATTATGAGTTAAATGTTTTCTAGACTTTTGTCAAGTCATTAGTCACTTCCTTTATCTATTATGATTATCCTCCTGGCATGGGGCTGAAGTAGGTATGGCCAGAACTCATGGTGGATTGGTTAGAAAATAGGTGATTGGTATATATTTATTTATATCTATTATGTATTTATTGTTATCATATAATATACTTGTATTATATTAGAACACTTTTTAAGGACACATTGATAGTGACCTAGTAGGTTTTATTACTCACACCTTGTATGAGAATTTCATTGCATATGAATACTTCATGTATAGGGATCCAGATAAGGGAAAGGGGCCTATGGAAAATAGTCGAGTCAAGGAGCATGGATATGGGAGTGGTACTAAGACATACTATATAGGATACTACTATTTATTCATTTATTATCTACCAACACTTTACCCCGATTTTTCTTGTCACATTGAGAGCTCTGTTTAATTTTATTTATATTACCGGTGTGACTTTAATTATAGTTTCATGTGATACTATGATTATTTATTTATTTTATTATTATATTTATTTTGTATGGATATGAAATTATACCCACTAACTCTATTTGGAACCTCACTACTAGTCAGAAGCCTCTTTCAACTGGGGAGGTGTGTATGAGGTCATGTGACTCTCTAGTTCAGACTTGGAGGTTTGGGTCAGGGAATTGTAAAATAGTTTCAAAGCATAGTTTTCTTATTTTATTTTTTACTAAACTGGGACATGGTATAAAGGTGATAGGTTATGTGGGACTTGGGTAGAAGAGTTACCATGTTCTTGGATAGATCATGTGCAATAGACCTCCAAGTTACTATTTATGGGATTTTTGTTACATTTTATGGTATTTTAGGTGAATTCATGCATCATTAGTAGGCATGTAGGATGAAATTCCATATATATACTTGTTGTTGTGTTGTATATTAGTTCTTAATTTAATTCCTTGAATTGTGTTATATGTTCAAGATATAATTTTATTCATTATTGTGTGATATATCTATTTACTTTTTATTTTGGTATGTTTATATTATCATTAATTAGTAAAACTTGAGCATGACACTATTTATATATACATGATTATGACTAACATGTAGGGATGTAGAACCTAGGTTAGTGCTAGGAGGGTTATACCTTGGTGTATGGGTATCCTATTAAGAGAACCTTTGTATGATCCCATAGTATGGTGAGGATCTATTTTATGTCATAATGTTTTCCTTCATGTTATAGAAGATTTAAACTTTTAGAAGACTGATGGTACCACTAGCTGATGTAGGTCAAGGTACTCCCATCAGTGAGGATGACCCTATTCCACTACCTACTATACAGGAGGGTGAATCATAGCATGATGTGGAACTTTCTCTAGTAGTGAAGGTAGTAGACCCACCTCAGCTAGGATCCCTCCCACTTGTTTCTACCCAGGGTGAAGGATTATTGAGGAAAATGGTTGACTATGCCAAATAATTTCTACTCCAAAATCCTCCAAACTTTTAGGGAAATGGCATATCGAATGATGATGAGGACTGGGTGGATATCATTAAGGGTATATTCAACCTCATCAAGATTCTATCAAACATGAAGGTTAATCCAAAAGCATTCATGCTATATGGACCCACCAGAAGGTTGTGGGGCTTGATGGGATAGGTTGGTTGACATGAGTGTCTCACCTAGGAGGATTTTAAGGACCTATTCCTCAAGTAATTATTTCTTGATGCACTAAATATTGATCAAGAGAATGAGTTTACGGAACTACATCATAGATCCATTATAGTATCATATTACTCTACTTTTTTTACTATACTTCTTCACTTTACTCCACTCTTGGTTAGAAGATAGGCTCATAAGTCTAGGAAGTTCAATATTGGTCTTTGCACTACCATCAAATGATAGGTCTAGTTCTCTGACCCAATGAAATACTTATAGGTTCTACATAAATCATTGACTATTGAGAAGGTTTTTGAGGAGTATTGATCTATTTTTTATTCAACATCTTAGTAGTCAATCTATAAGACTTATTACTATTTCATTTAGTTTCTCCTATGGTGGTAGGAAGAGGAATATCGGGGACTCTCAGTGGAGTGGTGGTATATAGGTAGAGAATAGTAAAACTTTTTCATCCCCATAAAAAAGAGTATTATTGTGATTCAACTATGATAATTTTAGACATTATCACAAGTTTTTCATATAACCTTAGAGAAAGTGTCAGTAATGTGGAAAGATAGGTAAACTTATGTGGTTTTTCTCTAGGGATTCGAGGAAAAGTTTTCACAGAGTTGTAGGATGGAAAAAATATATGACCCAAGGATTTGGTTAGGGTCCTCAAAAATATCCTCATATGAATATGAATCATATGATCCATGTATCTCAAGGAAATATCCATGAAGTTGAGGAAGATTGTGTTAATGTAGTGGATCAGATAGCAACGGTGGTGACCATAAACTATTTGAGGTATGGTCTTGATCACTTCTACATTGTATACTTCTTTGTTCAATATTTATGTTTCTCATTCCTTCATGTATCCACAATTTTTTGTTGGACATAACTTACCGGTCAAGTTTTATCTTGATTTACTATCCCTAGATACACCATTGGGCACAAAAGTGGACCTTCTTCAGAAATTACTAGTGTGTCCTATAGTCATTTGTGGGTATGGAAATCTATGGGACTTTATGATTTTGGATATGACTGGATTCAATGTGATTCTCAACCTGGACTGGCTGAACAATTTTCAAGAACACACTAACTAATATAGGAGATATGTATCATTTACCTTTCCCAAGGGTGAGAAGTATGTGATGACCAAAGAATAGGAACTAGGATCAGGTAGAGTGGGTCCAGACTTAAGACATCTTAGGATGATCGTAACATAGATTTAAGTCTTGTCTCTTTTATAAATATTAGTGGTGTCCCCCTAATCTTTTCCTCTGGTTGAAGATATCTATCAAGAAATATTTTCATAAGAATTAATAGAACTTCCCCCTAATGGAGGTGTTTATTTTGATATAGAGGTCATTCTAGGTGTCTAACCCATTTCGATACCCCCTTATCATATAACACCTTTTGAGTTGAAGAAACTCAAAGTTAAACTCATGGACCTAGAATATAAGGGCTTTATCAGGTTGAGTATGTCACTGTGTGTTTCACTAGTTCTTTTGTCCATGAACACAAATGATGGTCTTCAATTTTGCATGGATTAGAAAAATTTGAACCAATCAGTGATAAAGAACTAATATCCCTTGCCAAGGATTGATGATATTTTTTATCAGTTATATGGATCCCGGTAGTTCTCTAAGATTGATCTTTGATAGTGTTATCACTAGTTGAGGTTTAAAGAGGATGGAATCCCAAAGATGTCATTTTGGAGTAGGTATGGGCCATATTATTGCTTATTGATGCCTTTTGGAATGAAAAATGTGTCATAAGTGTTCATGGATATCATGAACATGATCTTCCATCTATACCATGATTTTTTCATCATGTTGTTCATTGATTAAATCCTCATATAATCATCGATCCTAAATTTTTATGCTATACATCTTGAGATATTACTAAGTACACTTCAAGAAAATAATCTTTATAATCAGATGTTGAGTAGTCACTTTTGGATACATGAGGTGAAATTATTATGGAATGTAGTTTTTAAGACCATAATATTTGTAGACCCATAGAAATTGGATGCATTCATATACTGGAAATTTCCCCAGAACATTTTTGAGATTGGGACATTTCTCAGTTTTTCTGGATACTTCTAATTTTTTATCTAGGAATTATCCTAATTATTATCACCCATTACTATTTTGGTGAATAATGTAGTGAATTTTTAGTGGTCGGACCAGTGTGAAGAGGCTCTTGAGCTAAATATGAGGTTGAATACAGCTCTAGTATTGATCCTTCCTGGGTTGTGGATTGGATATGTTTTTTAATATGATGCATTAGGATTTGTCTTGGGTGTAGTGTTGATATAGTGGGAGTGGATAGTATCTTATGGTTCATGATAGTTTTGACCCCATGAGAGGAACTATCTTACTCTTGACTTGGATCTAGAAGCAGTGGTCCGTGCTCTAAAGTTTTAGCAACATTATCTCTTCAGTGAGAGGTTTTTTTACACAGAACATAAGATCCTCCATTATATCTCTGCATTGTGGGACCTAAACCCAAGGAATAGGTTCTGAGTAGAGTACCTATATAAGTTTGACTTTGAGATGGATTGTACACTATTTAAAGGTAACATCATTACAGATTCTCTTAGTTGTAATATCACGAACCAACCCATTGGATCCCACCTAGTCGGCGATGAGATGAGTGTGACTAACCCAAGCCCACTTCCAATAGTCAAGAATCTAGAAACTAGCACAAAGTAGTCATAACACATATATGGGAGGCCTTACCCTATGGTACCTATATGCATGCACACACATCCATCTCTATGCAATAGTGTAGAGATAATAGTATAGGTGATATAAAAAATACATGCATACATATATCCCATGATAAAAGTATAAAAAAAGTACTAAAATAATGAATGGGAAAATTATATGACCACATAAAACTGATAAAAGCATCCAACCTTCTTTGAAGGATGGGACGGTTGTCAAATGCAACCACCCACCTTGGTCCGTTTAGCTCACTATGCTCCACTTATTCTAGATCCACCCAGGAATCCTTCAAAAGTAATTTCATATTCATAAGACATGACACATGTGGGTAGAGACCATGAAAATATTAGTATAATAATGCCCATTAGGATCCCTAAAAACCCAAAATAATATGGATAAACTTAAAGGAAAAAAATCTTCTAGACCCATAGCTAGAGGGTACTGAAACCCAAGAGAGAGAGAGAGTAGGAATCTTTATCTCTACACCTCATATATACATGAATAATAATACCATCACCACATAGAATATCAATCAATATATGAAACATACCTAAATTAATCCTAGGAAAACCATATATACTCATCATAGACTCAAAGTCTCATGGTCTCAACCATATATCCTGCCATAGGATTCTACTCGAGACTCAAGGTGTCACTTGTCTAGGAGAACTCACTCTATGATCCATGTCATCCTTAATGGAACTCATACAAGAGATCTCACTCATCAGGTATCACTAAGACAATTTATCATCCCTTCCATACTAGATGGAATCCATCTAAGATAACATGCTCGTCGGGTATAGCCATGAAGAATGTCGTGATGGAACCCAGCAGATCACAATACTCAGATAGGTAATCTCACCCATGTCTCATGGGGGACTCAAAAAACCCTACTAGAACCCAGAATATCTCAACAAAAAAATAGGTGATGACTCCTAGGACTACTAGAAGAAACCAAAAACCCAATCTTGAACTCTAGATGTCATAATTCTCAAATAGGGGATCACACCCAAGACCGTTGGGGGATGCCGCAAACCCCATTCATAACTACCCACCAAGTATGGGATCATATGCATGAAAAAACCACGAACCCTACTGGAACAAAACACTAAGTAGGAGATTAGAACCCACACGTTCTTATCACACTGATACCTCAAACCCCACCTAGGAAGATTATGTGATAGAGGATCCCACCTTGGGCTTCTTAGAGGGAAACATGAACTCTATCTGAACTAGTCATGTAGAGAGGATCACAGTCCTATGCTAAGGATGTTATTCTATATTGTACCCTCAAGGGGATAGTCTAAGGGAATGAAACCATATGATACTAACAAGTGTCACTGGAAGAATAATCCTATTATAATTACCTTATGTCACATCTCTAATTAAAAAACCATGGCTACCATCACATTATATGTGGAAAAAACTCAATATAAGCTACTAGTGAGCCCTCATCCAAGTCAGTGTGTCCTCTAAGGGTAAATAGTATATTTCTTAAGACCAACCCATGGTTGTGTCCCCAAGTGGTACTTGAAATGTAAGATATTATATGGTGTGTGCTAAGGATTACATGGCATGTAACCCCACCTGATCACCTAGGAATTTCCCCATCCACACACTGCCCGACTAGCCATGTCTTTGCACATGGTGTGTACACCTAGTATAAAGCATGTACCTCTTGGCCTAGCCCTCGGGCCTATGTTCTTGTTCGTTTCCATGTATAGGGTATCATTCCCATATACCATGTCCAGTTCCCATGTGACTATCCTTGTCCTATATTCCATGTACACCTAGGGTCTAGATGTGTACTTCCACACAACCATGTCCCCTTACATGTCATTCCTTACCATGTCCTTGACCATCCTCCCATGCCTCACTACATGGAATGTACCCATGGTACACGGTGTGTAGTTCCCAAAACTTTATCTTCCCTGAACAGGAAGAGCACATGGAATGTTCTCCTACACTCTAGGTTGTGTGAATGGGATTTTTGAATGGGTAATCCTTATAACCCTCATGAAGCCCCCAGGGGATATCTAACAGTCATAATAGGGATCTAAAACATCAAAAAAACACATATACAGGGATCAGGGTGTAAAGATCACAAATTCTCCTACCTTGTGGAGAAACTTAGAAGGTTCAGGTCTAATGTGATGCTTGGAACCTGATGCACCTTGATTCGGTGTTGATCATTGTCAAGAATAGAGTTAATCAGTTCCTCCTCTCTCCCTTGGTTTTTCTGTCATCATAGGATACCTCCCTCTCCTCCTATTTCAAGAATGGAAACCAAAAGTGGGAGGGATTTGGGTTTATTAATTAAATTTTATTTAATTAATATTACTCTAACTTTTAATACCCCACCAAAGGTCACCTCCAACTGGATGCTCGAGGATGAAAAACATTATGTCACGCCTAGGGTAAATCCTATGTCTCGGACTTAGCTGTGGTATCAAATTTCCAATCTGAGAATCTGGTTAGGATTTATCCCACATTTTATAAAAAAACTACACATGTATGTGATATAAATTATATAATATTTTTAATATCATCACTCTGAGGCTCTTCAGGACCCATAATTCTACACCGACTCATCACCTAGCTCTAGAAATATTACTAGAAATATTCCAAAGTCTTACATAGTAAATCTAGATTCTTTACAATCTCCCCACATTCAGGTCTTTCTATCCCAACAAATAAAAATCCTACACATAAGGGGGAATAATGAGCTCTCAACTGGGTTCCCCACACCAATGATCTCTCCCAAAGGTTCCTATGTTTTTATCAAAACATACCCAGGGAAACCACTTTCCCACAAAGGGCCTTCTCTGGAAAAATCTCAAATTCCACCAGTTATCTCAAAAAGTAAACTCCACTCCCAACACCCATCTCATCTAGGTTGACATCATGTAATTACTCGTGCACATGACTCATCATTTGTGACATGTAAAAAATGATAAATACCCATTCTATTTGCAAACATAGGGTCTAGTGGTACACCACCTCACTAACCCATGAAGTAACTGAAGGAAGGTCCTACAAACCCTGGGGATAGCCTTTCATCCTGACCAAAACCCCAGTCTCTTCATCCACCCCTGTATGAACCACCACCCTCAACAACCACCGCTAGTACCATCTCTAAAACCATAAACACTGTCCCCCATAGGCTCCAACCAGTAAAATAGTGACCTATAGGGTATCCCAAACATAGCCTCAAATGATGCTACATTGATGGTGGAGTAAAAAATATTGTGACTCGCAAACTCCACTAAGCTCTACTCTTGGATGGTTAGGAAGTGGGGAAGCCTAGTGAGCTATCCTATGATCACTAAGATTGTGTTGTGACTACTCGTTGATCATGGAAGTCCCATCATGAAAACCACAATTGTCACCCCATTTTTTCTATCATACAGGATAATATATCTCCACTTTCTAACATGTGACATGTCAAGATCTAACACAGTAACAAGACACCACATACTTGGCCACCCAACTTGATGCCAAAGGATCTCGATACAACTCCCCCCCCCCCTCTCTTCGGTACACTACTGAGGAAAATAAACCTCATCAACATCTCATATCATAATATGAATGGTGTCATCATCAATTCTTATAAGGATAACATACTCCCCAACTTTGGAAAATCCATTAAGAACATGTCTAGTGGATATTTGTTCATGTGAGACCTCACAAAAAATATCCCCATGTTGTACCTCCCTAAATCACAATAAAAAAAAGAGGGAAAACAACCATCAACTTGAGATATGATACACTATCCTCACCCACAAGGGTTAATTGTGAAGAGGTAAACTAATCTATTACCTCACTCATAAAAAAGTGGACAAAAACCATCATTGTGAACATCTACTGCTACAAACGCACCCTTGGGTGGCTCTCCAACTAGCATGGCCTCATCCTCATCTTTTTCCACTATCACTCCCATGTCTGAGTACACATTACCTAAGAAGTATACCTACTAAAACCAGAACTTACTCTATGATATATCCCCAAGAAGATGGAACTCTTATATTATATCTAGAAACCATCCTCAAGTGTCTCATGTGTAACTCTGACATTGAGCACATGAGGGTACCAATGAAGAATAATTACATAAACTAATCCAAAAAGGGTTGTAGGACTCGGTTCACAGGTATCTCATCCACCTCCCAAGAAAATAATACAGGTCTTCTTAAGTGATCACATTGAGTCTTACCATTCCCTCCATCTATAAAAATATAAATGTACCTCATATCAAAAAGCTCTACAAAATCCATCTAGTCTTCTGGAACAAATATCATGGCATCCCCTAGGTTCTAGTATATGTATAATTTTAATACTTAGTGGGGAGGTAAGCCCAATACTTCATTAAGAAAGATGTCCTCACACTCCACCACCACTACAAGAAACTAAATGCTCATAGAATCCACTACTCCAAGATTAATACTATCCAATTGATAAAAATTTGGTTGTATCCACCTGTACATGATCTAATCATACTCATATTGGAATAACTCCTAATCAAAGGAGTAAAACTCCATCCCATAATTCAAAAACATTATCACCCTCACTGGCTGCAACTATCTGATCATGGATGGTAGGCAACCAATCCACACTGGGGAAAGCATTGTAGGGTATCTCCGCTATTATAGAAAGATTTTATGTGAGGATATATCTTTTCTAGAGTCAGTTCACACCACTGATAGGAGTGAGTGACCTCAAATCCTCTCATCTAGATCCTCCAAGCATAATTATTGAGAAAAAGGCTCCACTAGTATCTCTAGGCCTCAAACAGGGGATATGCTCATGGAAATGTGGCTCATGACTCTATGTTAAACTATAGTTGTGGCAGGGAAGTCACGTGTCATACCTCAAACCATACTCAAGCCTCCAACCCAAAATTCCCTTATGGCTAAATCTCATCCTTTAACTTTCTCTCATATTCACCACAAACAAGACTCGCTCTGACATCTTAGTACACCCAATTAATCCAAAAAAACAAGTCAAAGGAAATCATTAAACACACCTTGACACTATATTCTTTAGTAATAATTGACTCACCCACATGGTTTTGAATTGCGTTATAAGAACACATCTCAGTGAGTGAAGCATCCCTCTTCCTTGAGAGTCCAAATCCAAATCAAAAATCACCATTATAGGGTTCCACTAACACCACATGTAACCCTAGATAATCCTCAAATAAGAAGTGGATAGAAAATATTATCTCACATCTGTGTCTATTGATACTGCTATATAGGTAGAAAGAACATAGATTATACCTTTGATCATCCCTAGTACCTCTGGTTCATAAGCCTCTATAGCCTGTTGTTGTCCTCACCCCTTCTCTCTAGCTCCCTGAGCATGGTTCAGACCACATGGGGGTTATGGTGGCAATAGATTGAACCTTCTACCACCTCCTACTAATCTATATGCTCCTCTACCACATCCACCATCATATAGAACTCCTTTCTCTATTCATTGTGTCTATTGGGACATTTCATCAACTATCTACCTTTAGGCAGCATAGTGGATTGAATAATCCCATGTGAGATGTCCCCATCTGTCACAAGTGAAACACTACCTCTCTCACAACTAAATAGAACTGATATGAGATCCCTGAGCCTCATACCCTCCATTCTGGGATCATCTCCTGAACTATCTTATGCACTTGGATACTTAATACCACCATCAACTACCAGTTGTTAAGGTCTTAGATTTTATGTTCCCACTACCATCACCAACTATCAACATCTTCTCAACTAGAAATATCTTCACCACCAATTCCCACTCAAGCACTCCAGTATAGGTGGGAATACAAAGAGATGTCACTTAAAACCTGATATCTTAGCATAATCCCTGCTCGAAGTTCTATGCTCAGAAAAAAGGATCTCAAACCATATCCAAAGGGTATCTTGAGAGGTCTTTGAACCTCTTTAAATAATTTTCTATGGTATTGCTACCCTAATAAAGATGAATAAGATCCTGGATATTTACTGATCACAATTTGGATAGATAAAACTCTTCCCCAAAGAGTCACTAAAACTCTTCCCAAGTGATAATTTTATCATCATGTGTATGGGTCACTAGAATCCACCATCATCCCCATGTAACCTTAAAGAAGACTCACTACTCTAACCACCATCCAATCTGGAGGTGTCCTCACAAGGTGGAAAATACACACGACTACCTCAATCCAGTCATCAACTACCTAGGGGTCTGAATCACACCAAAACTTGGGAGGTATCTTCCTATGAAACTCATAGAGTGTGCTCATCCTATGCACATCCTCAGCTGATAATACTAGTAAAATCTACTACTTAATGGGTGGTGGAATGAATGGAAACCCACCTAGAGGTATTGAATCCTATGAACATCCCTACACCAAAGCCTCATCACTAGATGGATCATCATCACAATCCTACCATGGAATCCTAGCTTGCTGTCATTATGGGGGATTCTGAAATAATCAAGATATACCACAGTCAAAGAGTATATCTGGGGAGATGGATCAAGAATAACATAATAACTGCAACTCATTCCTATATAATGCATGTACCAAGGTTTACCTACAACCAGTGCCTACATGTGTCGAGTCAACAAGTAGGTTTTTATAATCCTAGTGAATGGATAAATCAGGCGCCACACCAAAACCAGATTCCTTGGCCTAAAATCAAAACTAGAAATACTTTAACACTATTTCCATATATCCCAAACCAAACCTCACAGCTAGAAAAATCCTAACTCCAGCCCTGAGGAAGGACCTCCTCTAATACCACTTTTTCATGACCTGATCTAATGGGTCCCTCCTATCCAGTGATGATCCAAGTGTAACTCCCAAATTCCCGCCTCTAATAGGTTAGGATCTTGTGACCAGTGATGAGTAAGCATATCACACATGTAGGAGACCTTAGCCTATGATACCTATACACACACACACACACATCCGTCTCCCTGAAATATTGCATAGATGGTAATACAACTGATATAAAAAATGAATACATATATTTATCTCATAATCAGAGAACAACACAAGTACTAAAATAATAAAATGGAAAAATAAAAACCCGCCAAAAACTGATAAAAGAATCCATCCTACTCAAAAGGAGGGGACTGTTGTCAAATACAACCACTGGTACACACCTTGTTTTGTCAAGATCATTATGTTATGCCTGCTCTGGGTCCTCCCAGGACTCCATAAAAAGGATTGTCTTATACATAAGACATGACACATGTGGGAATTTCCCATTTAGGTTTGAGTATAAAAATTCTCTGTAGCCATCCAAAAAACCCAAAATAAAAGGGAGAAACTAAAGAAAATAGTCTGATCAACCCATAACCATAGGGTTCCAAAAACACAAGTGAGAGAGAACTAGAATCTCTATCTATACACTTTGGTTATACATGAATATTTAGATCATCACCAAATGGTATATCAATAAATATAATAGACATACCAAAAGGAATCCTAGGAAAACCTAGATATACTCATCACAGACTCCAAGTATCATGGTCTCAACCATACATCCTGCCATAGGATTATACTCAAATCTCAAAGGTATCGTTCGTCTAGGATAACTCACTCCATGGGCCTTTACATACTTAATGGAACTCATCCAAGAGATATCACTCATTGATTATCACTAAACCTATGGATCAAACCTACCATCCCTATTGTAATCTATCTGAGAGCACATGATCATCAAGTTTATCCATGAAGAAAGTCACACTAGAACCCAGTGGATCACAATACTCAGATATATGTTCTCACCCATGTCTCATTGGGTGCTTCATAAACCCTACTGAAACCTATAGGATCTCAACACAGAGATAGGGGATTACTCATAAGACCATTGGGGAGAACCATGAACCTAATATAGAACTCTGGAGATCATAACACTCGGATAGGGGATCACAACCAGGACCACTATGGAACATTGAAAACCCCATCTGAAACTACCCACTAAGTAGGGGAATGTATGAATGATGATATATTGAACCCTACTAGAAAAACCCACTAAGTAGGGGGGCGGTTCCTATATGGTATGGTCACATAAATACCTCAAACCCCACCTAGGAAGATGATGCGATAGAGGATCCCACCCCATGATTCCAAAAGGGATACACAAACTCTATATGAACTAGTCCCATAGAGAGGATCACAATCCTTTGATGAGAATTTTATGCCTCACTATACCCTTAAGGGGATAGAATAATGTAATAAACCCATCTGATACTATCTAAGCATCATTGGAAGAAGCATCCCACTAGCATCACCTCATGTCATGTTTCTAATGCCAAAACCATGGCCACTATCACATTTTATGTGGAAAAATAATTAGGACAGGATACTCACAGGCCTCCATCCAATTCCTAAATATGGAGATGAATAAGGGGTAATTTTTTTAGAAATAGTACATGGAATTTCCTCCAAGGGTACATGATGTGTAACTTGAGGCCGACCCTAGTTCATGTCCTCTAGCGGTACTCAGAGTGTAAGAAAGTATATGACGTGTATAGGGGATTACATGGTTTGTAAACCTTACTGGTCACTTGGGTGTGTCTTTTCACGCACATGTCTTGACTGGCCATGTTTCTCTATATGGAGTGTACACCCAATATAGGGTATGTACCTCTTGTCCTAGATCCTGGACCTATGTTCTTGGTTTTTTCCATGTACATGATCCCATTCCCTTGTACCATGGCCCATGCCTGTGTGCCCGGTAATGTCCTATGTCCTATGTACACCTGGGGTATGGTTGTGTACTTACACACAGCCATGTCCACTTACATGGAATGCCTACCCATGTCCTCAACTACCTATTCAAGCCTCACTAGATACCATGTTCCCTTGGTGCACAAAGTGTAGTTATCAAAAATTTGTCTTCCCCAAATGGGAAGAACACACAACATGTGATCCTGCACTACATGCCATATGATTGGGATTTTTTAATGGGTAATCCCTATGATCATCCCAAACCCCCAACTTTCACCAAATATTCAAAGTTCGGCCCCCAGGGGATCACTAGTAGTCATAATATGGCTTTAAAACCTCAAAACAATATATATATGGGGTTTGGTATGTAAAGACCATAAATATACCCACCACATATAGAAATTCCGAAGCTTCGGGTCCAACGCAATGTTTGGAACCTGCTTCACCTTGATCTGATGTCAATCGCCGTCAAAAATTGAGTTAGGAAGTGCCTCCTCTCTCCATTGGTTCATCCATCATCATGGGAGACCTCTATCTCCTACTATTCTAGGTGTGGAAACCAAAATGGGGGGAGTAATTTAATTTTATTAATTAAATTTTATTTAATTAATAAACCTACAACATTTAATACCTCACCAACAGTTGCCTCAAACCGAGCACCCGACGATGAAAAACATTATATCACTCCTAGGGTAAATTTTACATTTTGGACTCAACTAAAATTTTATATTTTAGATCTGATAATCTAATAAAGAGTTATTCTATATTTCCTAAAAATCTATGTGCATGTGATATAAATTTTTTAATATTTTTAATATCATCGTACTGAGACTCTCCAAGCCCCATAATTCCATGCCTACTCAGTTCCTGGATCCTAAAATATTCCTAAAAATATTTCTTATACGATAATACCAGAGTCATTACATGTAATACATAGATAGATTAGGAGCTTGATGAATGGCCTTCAGAGGAGAAGTGGAACCAGATGAGTGTATTGGTCAATTGGAGGATGGATGCTTATGAGGACCAGGGATCTATGATGTATGCTCCATTAGTTATCATATCTTCTCTTATAGATCAGGAAAAAGTGGATCTGAAATATGACCTTGTGTGTGTTTGATGCAAGAACAACTTGCTGGAGGTGACCTGATACCTAGGTGGTCATTGGGCAGCGATGATGTGATCCTCATACATGGGAGAGTGGTAGTACCTAATTCAATCATGGAAGAGCTGATGAGAGACATACATACCTCTATATGGGTTTTATATCTTGGAGCAACAAAGATGCATCACAACTTCAGGCAGTAATTCTAGTGGCTAGTGACAAATAGTGACATTTCTAGATTTTTTTTCGATGCCTTACCTACCAGAGGATAAAGACCAAGCACCAGCATCCTAGTGGTTTGATCCATTCACTTCCAGTTACCATGTGTATGTAGTAATATTTCATGATAGACTTTATGAATGGGTTACCCAAGACCCTTAGGAGTCATGATGTTGTCTAGATGATTTTTGATCAGTTGATGAATGTTACAAATTTCTTATCGATCTGTGTAACTTACTCAGTAGATGAGGCAAGAAAATTGTATGTCTGTGAGAGAGTATGCTTACATGGAGTTTCCTTGAGAATATTTTCTAACATAGATTCACATTTCATGTCATAGTTTTGGTAGGGATTACATAATTCCTTAGAGACTTGACTGATATTGATCAAATCATAACATCCTCATACAAATGGACAGTTTGAGAAAATGATCTATATATTAGAGGATGTGCTTTGAACTTGCATCCTAGAATTAAGTGAATTATGGGATGATCATATATCCTTGGTTTATTTCACTTAAAACAATAGTTAACATGATTCAATTCAGATGGAATGTTATGAGGATCTTTACAAGAGTCAATTTCATTCACTACTTTATTTTCATGAGGCTAGTGAGATGTTGGTTTTGGGGCCTATTATGGTTCAGGATAACTTCGATAGAGTTTAGTTTACTCATAAGATTTTTATAATAGCTTAGAGTAGGTAGATATATTATTCTAACCATAAGAGTATACCTATGTAGTTTTCTGTAGGCAACATATTTTTTTTGAGAGTGACTCTACAGTTGGACCATTGACATTTGAGGATGCAAGTCAAGAAAGATCCATGTTTTTTTGGACCCTTTTAGATCACCGGGTGTGTTTTGATAGTGGTTTATCATTTGGATATTCCTTCATGTTACTAGGTATCCATGGATTGTTTCAATTTTCTTAGATCTGGAAGTACATACCTTATTTCATGCATTTCATCGACTACAAGGATGTTGAAATGGATCCTGACGCATCTTTTGAGGAGTTCCCAATGTATATTGTTGATCGAATCAATAAGGTAATTTAAGGGGAGAGTGTATTTATTTTCCAAGTTTAGTGGAATCATGGATGGATCTAGGAGGAGACTTGGAAGAGAGAGGTTGATGTTTGGGCTTAGTGATCTGAGTTGTTTGAGAAAAACCCTTGAGGGTACTTCTCAAGGATGAGAAGTAGTTATAGGGGGAGAATTTTGACATCCATGTTTGAGTTCATTGTTTTATATGTTTAAAGTTAATGAAATTATTCATACCTCTGATGGTTTAACTCTGATATGGGTAGTTTATAGGTCGGTTTTTAGTGGAAAGGGGTCTAGGAACTGATGGTAGGAGTTTCTGGTGAAGGAATGGTCCTGTGGTGAAAGTAAACTACCACCATCTTGATGTAAGTTTGTAGGGAGATACAAATCCCAATGGTCATCTAGTGGTTAGGTACTGGTCCCCTGATAGTTCCACTAGCCAATCAGTGAGGCCCACTAGTTTGGCGGTGTGCCCAGTCTGGGGGTGCAATTAATGCACCCCATGGGTTTTAATTATATGTGATATGCCGCCTTTTTTAACACCCAAATAAAACCCCCTTAAGCCTATTTCAAATTATATTGCTCCCTCTTTCTCTCATATATATCCCATTGATCCATCAACCTTTGGTCGATTCAGTGGAATTTTACCGATGCATTCTTATTAGATATATGCCAATTTCCTCTTCCTCTTTATGAGATGAGTATAAATCTATGTTGGATCTATGTTTTCCTTGATAATATGATGATTAATTATTTTTTTATTCATATATCAATGGTGGTTCTAAAATTTTTATTTTGTTTCCTGATCAAACCAAGATCTACATTTAACAACAAGTGTTCAATGGGTAAGTGTTATTGAATCATATCCCTAGACCTATTCTTGATGGTAATTTGGTGATAGAACATTAATCCATTGATGATGTTAGGGTAGATTGGTGGTGAAATTGATGTGTCAATGATGACCCCCTTGACCAAAGATAGAACTCTACAGAATGGTGGATGATTCTAGGTAATTTTCATAGATTGATCATCTTGAGATCCTCTTTTTCTTGATTCTCATCTTGAGTCTTTTTTCTAATGATGGGATGGTTATGGATCAATAATCAGTGGCTATACCTAAGACTTTATTCTAGAATCTAGGATGAATTTATGATTTCTTTTCTTTTATTGATAATGGATTTGATTAATTATCATCCTATTATTTGAAATACCTTAAAATTGGTTCCATTTATGGTCATCATAAGGTATGTGATTCTAGAATCACCTTCTTGACATGCTTTATCCTTGAGGTATCATTATAAACCTCTTTCTTGATGAACCTGACTCTAAGTTAGGCATCCTTGATGTGTGAGATAGTCCTATATGGTTTCATGATGTGATTTGGTCCTCATTGTCAAAATTTAGATTTATTCATCATCAATCTTGAGGTAGGATGTTCCTTAACTTTTCGGGCACTTTTATACACATGTTTCCATGGTATGATTCATGTGTTGGATTGTTTGTTACTATTATTGAGTGTGATCACATGTGGGTTTGTATGTATCCTATGAGACCCATTATGTTTACTGATTCCATGAATATTGCTATAGTATCTTGTTATCAAGCTAGATGATGATCACATGTTGTTTATTTTTCTAATATATTATCATGATGATATGTTATGCTTGACTTGTATGATTTACCCTACTTGTGTGTTTTCATGCCTTGGGAGGATCATCTTGGCACATTTTATAGGTAGACCATCGTAGTATAATTTTCCCTTATAGGGGGAACATGAATTATGTGAAACTATGAAGATGGAGGACCCTTTTGTAGGGTAGGTACATGACAGCCTCATGGCCTAAGCTAGAACTCGATGCCTTGATGATACTGATTGATACACTAAAACTTGATGCCTTGTGGATACCAAGAATCATGTTGACTCTATCTTGTGAGTATTTTAAGTAATATACTTTCTTGTCTTATGGATAGCCTTTAGTCACTTTTTACATCCATTATTATTATGCTTCTAGTATGGAGACAAAGCAGGTATGTTCGAGACTCGTGGTGGCTTGGTTAGCACATGGTTACTTAGTGTATATTTGTTTATGTTTCTTGTGCATTTATTATTATCATATAATACACTTGTATTATCTGATCGCACTTACTAAGGAACCATTAGTGGTATACTACTAGGTTTTATTACTCACACCTATATGAGCATTTCAGTGTACATGTAGACTTCATGTATATGGATCCAGGAAAGGGGAAAATGGAAGATATTTTAGTCGATAATCATAGAGCTAGGAGTGGTATCAGGACGTACTCTAGAGGATACTATTTTTTTATTACCTACCTACACTTTACCCTAGTTTGGATTTCCACATTGTGAGCCCTATTTACTTTTATTTATAGACTGGTGTTCCTTTCATTATAGTTTTTACATGATACTCTAGTTATTTATTTTTTATTATTATATTTATTGTGTATGGTTATGACATGATACTGAGGGTATGGTCTCCCCACTAATGAAAATCAGACCCTCGCTGCTAGTTGGAAGTCTCTTGTGTATGGGGAGGCATGCATGAGGTCATGTGATTCTTTATTTAAGACCCATAGGATTGGGTTGGGGAGTTGCAATGTGGCTATTTTTTGGGTATGGGATGCTTTTTGTGGTGTTATAGTTGGAAGTAGTGGTAGTGTACAGTGGTAGTAGTATGGTGATGTTGGTGGGTTTTAGTAGTGTTGTTAGTGTGAACCCTTTATTCTAGGCTTATGTGTGGAATACATGTGTGATGTATTTTCCTTGTGATTTTTATACGAACCCCACCCAAGTTGAATACCCTTACCAAAATCAAACATCCTTTGGGCTCTATGTGTTTTCCCCAAACATTTAGGTTGGTGAGGGAATATATGGATGACTATCCCCTATTCCCCGATCTCTCTTCAAGGTAAATCATAGGAAATGATGACTCAAGGTCGATACGAACATACTATCATAGTATATGGAGTACTGGTAGACCCTATGGGGTATTAGTAAGACTATAGGTACATAATTTACTGGAAGACCCTACTGGGTATAGATGAGGAGTTATATAGTGTATTAGTAGAACCTATGGGATATAGATGAGATGATATTATATGGTGGGGGTGTTCATGGTAGGAGGAGGGCACAATATCTTTGTCCTTCATGTTGATGACACCCTACTATATTGGATATGAGATGTGTGGATGAGACATGGTATGAGGTTGTGGATATGGTATGGGGATGATATGGATGGGGTATAAGTTATGGATTGTGATATGAGACATGGCGTGTTGCAGTATAGTTGTAGAATGGATTAGAAGCACAGGGCGTTTGGTGTTGGGGCGTGAAAGAAAAAAAATAGTGGGTAAGTATTTGTGGGGTAATTTCTTATTATATTATATAATTACTACTTTTCTTAGCTATGATATTTGGTGAGTGGGACCTGGTGAGGCCGGGTGGTGATTGACCTAATAAGTGCATGTTGGTTCTAATTTTTTTTACTAATGCATTAGTATTCTTCTTCAGAATTTTCATGAGAGGTCTTTGGTATGATCATACTGAGTAGACATTTTATGATTGTCTATATGTATATAAACTATTTTTCAATTTTACAAGGAAATTTTGGAAACTGAGTTGGACCATACTCTCTTGGATCTAAGGATTGGTTGTGGAGCTTCTTCCTAGGACCTTTTTTTGTATTTTTTTTGGTGACTTGTATTTTTTTGATATATTAATGAATTGTGGGATTATTATGTATCTTGGTTTATTTACATCATGGCATTGATTGGTGGTTTTATTTATGTATTTCTAGGATATATGAGGGTAATTCCTCTAATTTTCATGTTTTATACCCTCAGTGCTAGTTCCTAGACCAAGTCCTATTGGAGGCAGGTCTCGGGTGTCACTCTTTTCTTCACTAATGGACCACAGGAGGTTCTTAGTGGGGGAATATAAATAAAGAGTAAATCATCTACGTTTCCCCTCATGGTTTTCTAAAATATTTCATTAAAATTTACATCTATTATTTTAAAATAATAGTTATAGATTACTTATTGTTATAGTTTAACAATAACATGAAAAATAGTCCTTGATGTTTATTTTTTTTTTTAACTTTAACTTCATTTATTTTCATGATTTTATAACTATGGTTTCACCTATATAATGGTTTCATGGTTTTAAAAAATTGTGGTAATAGTCCTCTATATATCCATGATTATTAAAAAAATTCATGGTTATATATTCTATATATAGCCATATTTTTAAAAATAGTGGTTATATTATCTTATCATCATGGTTTATCAAATAGTAGTGTAGAAAAAATACAAAATTATAGTAGTTTAGTGATCAATATGACATGAAGCTCTTAGATCATGTAATTTGAATTTAATGATCTATGTGAAGTTTTATGTTTTGTATGTGATAGGTTATTGACTAGTTGTGGTTAGATATGGGTAAATATAGGTTTTAGAATTTATTCGTGGGATTGGATTGACTTTTCTTCAATTAAATGATTTTAATTGTCATGTTTTCCTATAATATAAATTATTTATGTTGATTTTTTGGACATTTTTTTACAATGATCCTACTCCCCTATCATTGTAACGGTCTTATTTCTTTCCACTGAAACACCCAATCACCCTTACCCTTATCTGATCCCACCGCATCTCCTTCCAACATGAAACACATTAAAAGGATGTGATGGGAAAGTAATGATGGTGGTTGGTGGAAATAGATATTCAACCCTAGTTGAGTGTAGGGAGGCTACAATGATGGTGTTTGCAAGGGGTGTAGGGAGGATTTTTTGGTGAGGGGATTGCAGTGGGTTTTAGGGAGGGGAATTCAAGGAAGAATACAATGTTATTTTGGTACTTCCACACTTTCAAATTTCATCCCATTGAAAAAATTCTTGATATACCAAAAATCAAATTTGACTTCCTTTTCTTGTTTTATTTCCCTTTTTGTTTCCCTCAAAAATGTTTTAGGGATACCAAATAAGGCCTTATGATAATTTATCCCATAAAAGTGATTTATACCCCAATTCTAGTCTTCATGGTCTATTGGAGAAGGGTTTAGAGATACCCCTACCTAATCTCATCTCCAGTCCAAGACATGTTTCAAGCTAGAGATGGGTCAAGTCATTTTTATAACATTAAACACGCTAATTATTTGAAATAATCTTTAATTTTTTATTTTTATGATAATGATAAAACATATTTTGGTTGGTATATGAATCATGACATGAAAATTTTTAGAAATATAAAAGGATTAATGTTTTACTTTTTGACAATAAGGCTGGTCAAGGTTGTTGATAATGAGGATGGTCAAGGCTAATGACCAAGAGGTGCGTTGACATCTTAATGAATCAAGTTGGATTTTTTTTCAAGGTTGTTGATAATAATGATGGTCATGGTTTATGACTAAGATGTGTGTTGGAATATCAATATAGCATGTTATATTTGTTGACAATAGGATTGTTGACAACACATGTTGAATATGACCAAAGGGTTGAAGTGTTTCTTAGGAGATTGGTTGATCCTAAAGATGGTGGACAAGCTATGTTTTGACAAAAATATTCATAGTTATACATCTTATAGAGTGTACTACACTGTATTGAATCTATTTATGTCTTAGAGGATAAATTTTGGGATAAATCCAATTTATATCCATGCCATAGTCACCATGGCTACACCACAAGTCTATATGGAAGGGTGAAAAACATGGCCAAGCCCACTCAAGGACAGCACCTAAGCAAGCTCCAAAAAATACAGTAGCCAAGACCTAGTGCCACATAGCTGAGTAGGCTAGTAGGGATGGTTCATGTGAAGGTGATCATGCACACAATCATTCATTCATGCTTGGGAGAAATGGTCCACACTGCAGGGTGGAAACATGGAGGCAGTGGTCTACACCATAGGGAGGCAGCATATAGAAGTTCAAGAGCAGAACCCATCACTAAAAATCGATGATTTATGGGAGATGATTTATTATATGTCATTAGAATTTAGGAGGAACTTTAAATGTGGGATACAGAGTTATCAAGTTGTTCCAGATTCAAGTTCACCATGGCATATAAGTTTTTTGGAACATTTGTGGTTTCCACATCATATATAGATGGCTGCGTAGCGGGGTTTTAAAGGAGTTTTAGTGACACTGAAACTTTTGTGGTGTCCATGAAACGGTAGAAAAGGTTTCACTATAGTCTCCTTGGAGAAGATAAAGTCCAAACTATAGCTACATTTTTCACTATGGAGGGTCCAAATTCAAAAGAAGTAAAGAATTCAAAATCACCATTTCTATAGGAGGTTACATCACAGTTATGTATCCACAGCGCAACCTATTAGGTGATACAAGTGTTTATAGTATATTATTCTTTAAATCATGTGTGATTTATGGAGGATTTAATGGTTGAGTTTCTTAGATCTGGTCTACAATAGAGGACCATGTTTCATTACTCTCAACCATGCCACAATCAAGTCTAAAAAGTGAATACTACACCATGGTAGACCTAACCACGCTATAGAAGTTACACGATGGATGGTTTTTCATCCTAGTTTTTTAGACCATGTCATAGCCAGGAGTTTTCCAAATATCCATGATCATTTATTTCTAAGTAGTTATTTGGATAAATTGTGGTGGAATGATGGAGGAGTTATAGGAAGTTTTAAAATTTCATTAATGGTCTTTCTAGGTGTCCAGTTAATGGGTGAATATCCTCCCTATATCAATAAGGGTAGATCAACCAAAAGTTAGAGAGGGAGTAATTCTGTTCACATTGAAGATTTTCATTTTAGAAAAGACCTCTGAATAGAGAATACATTACCATATCTAATTATTGGATAGTAAGGAGATTTTGTTCCAGTTAGGGGCAGGATTTCTTAAAGAATCGGCATCCATTGAAGATCCATCCAAGAAGGAGGAGGAGGAATTTTTTTATGCTTGTGGAAAAGTGATGTTGTTCTAGAGGTTTTTTGGAAAGAAGAAGGTGATTCATCAATTTTTTTTCATAAGAGGTGAAGAATCAACCTAGTTGGACCTTAATAGAGAATCTATTCATACCTGAAGATACAATCCAATCTAGTGTTGCTGGTGAAGGGACATACTTGTCCATAAGTGATGAAGGTGATAATTTCTACTATCAATGGTCTAATTAAAGAATATTCAAGGGAGTGACCCTTGGGAAGTAGTGAACTATCCATAAACTTTGTAAGGTGGTGAACCTAGGCATAGGAGTGACCTAGCCCGAACCTTGGTAATAAGTGATATCCATAGTGATTTTGATGCACAACACAACACCAATGCATGCTCCTTGGATATATCCCAGTGAAAGTGAACCAAGTAAATACTCATTTCTATATTTAATTTTTACATGCACACAAAAATTGATCAAAAATCCCAAAGTATATTCGGTTAAAGAACAATCCAAGTAACCCTAAAGGTTGAGAGGTCAAGAACATATAAGGTAAGTGAGATAGTTAAAGGAGAAATATTTTTAATTAGTTAAGTATTGTATACCCTGATTCACCCCCCCCCCCCCATCAGGGTAATCTCATGTTAAGTCCCTTATTTATATCCAACAAGTTGTGTAATGACCTGACCCACAGGGGCCCACCTGGCTAGTGGAATGTCGAACCACCACAACTCCAAGCCCACCACCAATAGGATAGGGGATGGTTACAAGAATCGATAAGGAATAACTGAAATAGGATTATTTAGCCTAATATACCTGTAAAAACACACCTAACCATCTCTATGCTAAAGTACATGTGAATTATAAAAGTCTACAACATCTAGGGTAAAAATCATGCATGTGATATCCTCTAGGAAATACATCATAGTATGGAAATAATAATCCAAAGTGGAAAAGAAATGGAAAAAACACATGCCCAACTAGAAATGAAGTCCCAACCTGACTATAATTGGAAAAAAGGAAGACTGAGAGAACTCATCTCTTAATCTCAAAGTCTCGACCACACCACATGGTTAATGCACCCAAGTATCACTAAGCTTCATCGACGTATCTGTCGATCTATCTATTGTCTTCATAATACATGACATGTGCATGAAAATTCCATGCATGGGTGAGTATATAAATACCTAGTAGGATGCCTTGAAGACCAAAAATGGAGAAACATAAAGATAGGATGGAAACTGACTCAACCCATAGAAAAGATAAACAAAAACCAACATATATATATATATGCTCATAAATAAACCCAATTGAGAGAGAAATGGGATCTTCATTTAATAGCTCAGCTAAAGTCGATGAGTCTTCCTACAAATCCAAAAGTCTATCTCCAATGACTAGAATCATGTGAAACCTCACAAGAATCTATGTGTAAGTTCCCATCCCTCATCGCTTCGCTTCATAGCTGAGGGATCCACAACTCCTATAGAGGACCTTCTTCTAATCGGAGCTCGAATATGGGGGAGTATCTATCCATACATATAATAATTTCACCCTATTTTGGGAGAGTATTGACTCTAGGTATGTAAATATTATAGGGGACCCGCACCTTGGTGTGATAGGGGAGTACCAACCCCAGCATCACTCTGATGATATTTCCATGATCACTGTCATCATCAAGCATCACTTAAAGAATATTCATGATTTAAAAACATAACATCATATATCATATGATACAATGAATTCTTCCATAATATTCTATACAGAAAAACACTCAAGATAGGATACTTATGAGCTAAAATCTGAGTCCTGAAAAAGGATATATGAGAGGAAGAAATTTCTAGGGGAATACATGATGTGTATGAGATTCCACATGACATGTGACCTAGCCTCACTACCTAGTCGTGTTCTTCCCTGGACATGGATTGGGAATCCACGTCATGCTACATGGTGTATACTAGTGGTAAATGATATATCTCAACCACTCTGGGCCTACTCATTCTCTTCTGAATGTGCCTATGTACCTCATCCCATGCTCGTGTACATGGTTGTGTCCAGGTATTCTGGCCATGTATGAGTACATGGTCGTGCTCGTGTACTCCAGTCATACTTGTGTGCATCGTTGTGCCCATTCTCATACTAGAGTACATGTTGATCCACCAGTATAGGGTCACACAGCATGTGGTGGGTCCACACTATGTGTGATATTTTTTCACCCAAAACCTTAACCACCACATCCAGGGGACTACACAGAATATTCTCTTTATAGTACACACTATGTAGTCAGATTTTTTTCAGAAACTTAATTTACTTTATGAGGATCCTAGATCTTCCATTTATGTCACTAATTTCACAAATTGACCACTTTAAATCCATTAAAATCAAATTTTAGGCTGATGGCCATCAATATCTAACCTCTGATAGCTGGAAATCAGGAATATAATCTCTTGTGCAAAGTCGTGGCACCTCGAACGTGCCTCTTATTGTCGCTCTGAATCCAAATCCATAAAGTCTTCACATGAATCCTAAATCAAACCTCATTATATCTACAAACTATCAATTTTTATGTTTTCTATACTGATGTAAGGAATCTAGGGGTTCTATCATTCTTGAATCTGCCTCGATAATGTTGAACTATGCCCCCATGGACCAATAGTGATGAACATGATGAATGGAGAGGGTAAAATCACAGTAACAAATGTGAATCCACCATTGGAAAAATATTTCTCAAACAAAGATCATATAAATAGTATATCCAAGGTGATAACAATTTATATAAATAATAAATTGGAATAACCAAATCAATTCATTTAATTGGGATCATGTGAGGATGGAAAACATCGGAAATCAAAGCAGATAAATAATCCATGATTGATTAAATAAAAAGGAAGGAAAACAAACAAATAATGTTTTATACCTCGAAAAGTATAAATCTTTTTTTAATAATGTGTTCTCTAGTGAATAAGAAGACCCAATGCATTTTATTCCTCTCGGTCCACCTTGATTTGATTGACATTCGTCGTCCAATCCAATTTTTCCAACGAAGAACGCATAATCCTCCTCTAAAATACTCTCAGGGTTATGTGGCTAAACCTAATGATTTTTTTTATAATTGGGTATTTATAGAGGATTCAAAAGGTTATGTCATTTAAAATAAAATAAATAAATAAAAATATTTGTTTTATTAAACACACTCTCCAACGGCTACCTCAACTGAAATTTCAGTGATGGCCAACCTTTGGCCATGCCTAGGGTAAACTCTGCATTCTGGAATCAACCATGGTCTTATATTTTCCATTTGAAGCCTTGAAAATGGGTTAATCTATTTACACTAAATCAATTTACGTTAATGCATTAAAATATATTAATATTTTTAATATATTTATTTCGGGGTCCTGAGACATCCAAACACCATGCCAAATATGGGGATAAATCCAGATATATAATAGAAATATTCAAAGGATAAATCTATCAAAACCAGGGTCAATATATCCTCCCTTCCTTCAAGGATGTTCACCTCGAAAAGCATAATCTACACAAAGAGGTGGGGATATTGAGTTCAAAACTAACTCTCTCACTCCTGGGATCTCTCACGCACACTCTCGTGCTTCTACAACACACGAACCAAAGAAATGACATGTCCTTATAGGATCCTCTCCTATTGATCCTCGATTTACATTGGGTAATCTATGAAGGTTGATCCATCATTGATGTCCAGATCACCCTGGTCAATAATGTGTGTTGGATCGTGCATGTATCTCCTTGGATAAAACACATGGAAGGAATCATACACTCTATCCAACTATGGGGGTAGGGATTCTCAGTAAGCAACCTCATCAACCCTCTATAGGATCTTGAATGGCTTGATGAACATCAGGGAAAAAATTTTATCTCATCCAAACCTCTGCAATCCTCATCATGGGGAGACTCTCGAAACACATGGTCTACCTACTTAAACTCCAAGGGTCTACAATGTAAATCTATATAAGATTTATGTCTTCTCTAGGATATCCTCATACGCTCACTTATCACCTAAACCTTATCCATCATCGATTGAACCATCTCTAGACCAATAAGAGATGTCACACTAATATGAGTCCAATATATGGGTGACTTGAGGGGTCTCCCATACAGGGACTTTAAAGGTTCCATACTGATAGTAGAGTGATATTTGTTATTATAAGAAAACTCTATCAATGGAAATTGATCCTTCCAGCTTTATATGAAGTCTAACATATAAGATATCTGCATATCCTCCAATACTTGGATAGTCCATTCGTTATGCCCATATATATAGGGGTTAAACATTGTACTCATCCTCAACTAGGTTTCAAAGGCCTCCTACAAGCATCTCCATAACCATGAAATGGACTGAGCATCACAATCAGAGACAAACATTGATGGTACCCCATGAAGCTATACGGTCTCCCACACATACAACTACCCTGGAATCTCTACCAAACTCTACTTCCTAATGGTAATGAAGTGTTCTGACTTCATGATTCGTTCAATAATCATCTAGATAACATCATGGACTCTCATTTTCCATATAATCCCCATCACAAATTCCATGGATATGTCATCCCATTTCCACTCTAGTATCTCAAGAGGCTATGTCAAGTCTACCAAAATCTAGTGTTCAACCTTCACCTGATGACATGTGAGACACCGATAGATGAATTTGGATACACCCTACCTCATTCCATCCACAAAAACTACAATTAGAGGTCATTGTACATACTTTCCACATCAGTATGTGAAACCAAGGGGGAAGCGAGAAACTCCCTCATAACCTCCTTGCACAACATGACTGGAAACACCGTCTATTCCTAAAAATGGATGGTGTGCTCACCTCATTTATAAAATCTATCTAGTGCATCTCTTAAGGATGTATATTCACATAGAACCTCACAGTTGATGTCTCCCAACTGAGCCTCTCTAAAACATTGAAGAATTATAGGATTCACCACCATATAATGAAGAAAAATTGTACCCCTCTCCTTCATCAGGGTCAACTACAAAGAAGTTAACTATTCAGATGCCTCCTCTACCAAATGAGAATAAGTCTTCCTGTTAAGGGTAACTATCACAACATTTCCATTCCTAGGATTATAGACTATCTTGAATTCATAATTATATAAGAAATGAAACCAATGCCTTTGTATTAGGTTTAGATCTCTCTAAGTGAAGATGTACATGTGACTCTAGTGGTCTAAGTAAACAACCAAACACTCACCCAGAAGGCAGTGCATCCACATCTTCAAATAGAAGTATATTGATTCCAACTCTAGTTCATGAGTCATGTATTTTTACTCATGGGGTATCAACTATATCGACTCATATGTGATCAATGTATACCTCTACATCAACACATAACCTATACCAACTCTAGAGGCATCAAAAAAACTATATACTCCACACCCTCTTTGGGTAGTCTCAACACAGGATAATTGGTTAGGCTCAACCTCAACTCCTCAAAGACTCTCTAAAATTACTCATTCCTAATAAATGGCTTCCCTTTCTACATCAAGATGATCAAAAGGGTTGTGATCCTAGATAATTCCACCATGAACCTCCTTTAGTACCCCACCAAGCCAAGAAAACTCTAAAACTATGTCCTGATCTTGGGTGTATCCCATAAAATAACCACATCAATCTTCATTGGGTCCATAGCTAAATAATTCTCAGAAATTACATTCCCCAAAAATTTAACCTAAAATATCCAAAACTGACACTTTGAGAGCTTACCATAAATTTGGTTCTCTCAGAGTAAGTTTAGGAACATTCTCATATGCTCTGTATACTCCTCCTATAACATAGAGTAAATGATTATGTCATCAATAAAGACAACCACAAATCAATCCAAGTATGGTTGGAAGATCTGGTTCAAAATAGAAATTAACACAATGGATTCATTAATCACACTAAAATACATCACCAGGAACCATAGTGTTTGTAGAAACATCGAAATTAAATATTTATAATATAATCCTTGTGAACCCTCAACTGGTCGTAGCCAAAATTGAGATCGATCTTCGAGAACCAAATTGAACCTCCCAACTAGTCGAAGTGGTTTTCAATCCTTGGTAAGGGGTAATTTTTGTTTATCATTACTTGGTTTAGCTTATGATAATCAATTAAAAGCATCAATATCTCATATACCTTTTTCATAAACAAAACTAAAGTTGCCCAGGGGGCACATTGGGTCTGATGAAACCCTTCTCTCAACAGTCCTTAAACCCTCAACTCCCAAAGCATAGTAGAGGCTATATGATATACTATAGAAGATATTGGTGTGATATCAGGGTGAAATTAAATATATAAGTACATCTCCCACCTCATAGGTAGTCTCGAAATGTCCTTGAGAAAGGCATACATAAATTCCTCTACTACTAAAGGAATCTAGATTCCTGAAGAGTCTGTTGTTCTATGTATTGAGCTTTCTAAATAATGGGTGATGGGTTGCAGCTTCCTACCTATAAGACCCACTCAATCATCCATGAGATCTCTCTCTCCCACAAAGGAGGATCTCATTCCATCAATCCAAAGGCATCTAACTTGCCTACGATGATAATCAATATGGTCCCAAACCACGGGAAATTAGTTCATACCCAATATTATGTCATAAGGTTTCATCATGATGACCAAGAGGTCCCATGAGAAACTCTCCCCGCTGAGCACCAGCTCTCACTTTCAATAGATAAGTGATTTTGAAGAAGTATTTCTCATAAGAACATCTAGCCAAATCCGCTAGACTAAAAACTCAATTGGAAGTTCCATCTCCCATACCAGGTTCATGGAGATGAATTAATGGCTTGAGACTATGTTTATCATTATTGGATCAAGAGTAGAATAATCATAGATCGTACCTTGGATCATCTTGTGTTTAGCCTGGTCATAGCCCTCCATAACTAGCAACTGCCCCTGGCCCCAACTACTAGCTCCCTAACCTTAGCATGGGACACTTGGTGGTAGTGGTGGGAGTAGCTCGTAGCATCGTCTTCCACCAAAATATCCTCCCTCCAGAGATACACCTACTTCTCTTCCAACACTACCTCCCTGAGGTCTACCATGGCCAAACCTAGGAGATCCATGATCATGGTGTTTCCTCTACCAAGTTGGTTCATCTACTGTATTCCTATCATGTTCGACATAACAGGTTGGACAATCATGTTCCATGTGACCCTTCCCACAACAAGTATAGAATTATACCTTACATGGATTTCAAGATCCTCTATGTGATCCTTGAGCCACATATCCATGCATCTATATCCAAGAATGAGAATTCATCCTCTATTGAGACCTCGATATCTGATGCCCGCTAGCTGTAGAAGATGACTCTGTCATGTGATGACCATCGCCCAACATCCCTCTTCTAGGAATCTCTCAGTCACTTGAGCTCACTCTAGAAATCCAATATAAGTGTTAATGCATAAGGATACTACACTGGCACAGATTTATCTATGGAAACCTTGCTTGAGCTTCCTCAACTAGAAGAAGACATCTCACACCATATCAAGGGGGTACCAATTGAGGTCATTAAACCTCATGGAATACTCATCCACTATCTTATCACCCTATTGTATCTTGATAATCTATTGAATCTGTATGGAGCATAAGTAGAAAGGGTGATAATCCTCATGAAACAATTTCTAGAATTCTATCCATGAGTGTTCATCTCATCATGGGTCTATGTCACTAGACTCCACTAGCACCCTACTACTTCATAGAAAAGATTGGATGTCAGTGAAACCATATTATTGGTCAAGGTCTAAACTATTTTGAAGACTCAAACCACCTACTCAAGTCAATCCTCCACTTCTTGGGGATATGGCTTGACATAGAACCCTAGTGTCTCTAATACTAGAAATCATGGAGTGCACTAAGCCTATGTGAATCATCATCCTGAACTACTGTTATTATCTATTTTTCGGTGGGTGGGGGTTCTACTCCCTACCCACCTGGGGGAAACACTTCATGATTTATCCTTTTAACTAAGGCCTCATCACTTATCAGATCATCATCATGATCTTGAATCGATAACATGACTAGTTTTCTTCATGGAGGCATCCTCAAAGTGATCAAGATGTACCCCCGGTTTAATGATCATATACATATGTGAAGCCGACTCAAGAAAGAAATTCAAAAGACTCAATCTTATATGATGCATATATCATTATTCCCTATAACCAATGTCTTGATATTCTGAGTCAAAAATAGGTAGTCAAAGTCCTAGTGAATGGATACGTCGGCCTTAGAACCAACACTAGGTTCACTAGCCTAAAATTTGCACTCAATACCCTCATAACCCATTGGAATAAGTCTCAACCAATCCTCATAAAGAGAAAAAATCCAAACACTATCCCAAGGAATGAACTTTTATAATACCACTTTGTAATGACCCAACCCACCGGGGTCTACCTGTCCAGGGGAAGGTCGAACCGCCATAACCCCAAACTTGCCTCTAATAGGATAGGGGTTGGTGACAAGCGTCAAGAAGAAATAACTAAAGTGGTAGGTTGTATCTGAATGTACATATATAAACACACCCAACCATCTCCATACTAAAGTGAAGTGGAATAATAAAATTCTAAAACATCTAGAGTAAAAACAATTCATGTGATATCCTCTAGAAAATACATCAAAGTGTGAAAATAATAATCCAAAATAGAAAATAAAGGGGAAAAATACACGTCTAGACATAAATTAAGTCTCAACCTGAATACAACTATAAAAAGAGGAAGAGGGAGATTTCCCAACTCTTAGTCTCAAAGTTTTGACAACCACATGCGGTCAATGTACCCAAGTATCACTAAGCTCCATTGATGTCTCTGTCAATATGTTTTTTGTCTACATAAGAAATGACACGTGTAGGAAAATCTCATGTAGGGGTGATTATATACATACCTTGTAAGATTCCCTAAAAACCATAAAGAGAGATATAGAAATATATGATGGAATTTATCTCAACCCATAACAAAGAGAAAAACCAAATATATATATATATATACTCATAAAGAAACTTAGTAGAGAGAGAAAGGGGATCTCCATCTCATAACTCAGTAAAAGTCGATGAGACTTCTTGAAGCTTCAATAGTCTATCTACAATGCCTAGCTTCATGCACAACCTTGCAAGAATTTGTGTGGAGGGGCTCACCCCTTATCATTGCGCTCTGCAACCAAGGGGTCCACAACTCCTGTGGAGGACCCACTCTCCACCAAAGCTCAAAGACGGGGGAGTATCACTCTGTAGATAGAGGACTCATGACCTATTATAGGGGAGTACCAATTATACCTATGTAAAGAGTATGGGGGACCCATGCCCTGGGGCAACAGGGGATTACTAACCCTGACATCACTCTGACTATCCTACCTTGATCATTATCATCATTAAGAATTTATTAAAGAATCTTACCACTTGAAACACCTCACATTGTATCTCGTATTCCACAATCAAGGACATCATTTCATATTACATAAAAAACACTTAGGATAAGCTACTCATGGGACAAAATCCAAGTCTCAAAAAAGGATACATGAGAGGAAGAAGTTTATAGAGGAATACACAATGTGTACATGGGTCCACATGGCGTGTGACCTCACCTCATGGTCTAGCCATGTTCTTCCCTATACATGGATTGGGAATCCATGTCACACTACACAACATGTACCTGTGGTACACATCATGTCTCAACCACCTGGATTCTTCTCATACTCTTCTGGTCGTGCCTGTGTACATCGGCATGTTCCCATGTACATGGTCGTGTCTCAGTATTCTAGCCATGTCTGAGTACATGGCCAGGCATGTGTACTTTGGTTATTCCCATGTCCATAGTCATACTCATTCCCATGTACTCCCAAAGTACATGTCGATCCACCGGCATAGGGTTTCATGGTGTGTGGTGGATCTACACAGTGTGTGATATTTTTCATCACCCAAAACCATATCTATCATATCTAGGGGACAACATGAAATGTGTTCTTAACAGTACATGTCGTATAGTCAAGCTTTACACAAAAACATAACTTTCTTCACACAGATCCCAGATCATCTGTTTCGGCCACTGATTTCACCTATTGACCACTCAAAATCTACTAAAATCAAAGTTTGGGTCTTCGATCATTAATCTATGGCCTTTAATGGATGTAAATCGAGAATATAATCTCCTATGAAAAGTATTGGAACCTCTAATGTGCCTCACATTTTTTCTCCAGATCTAAATTCACAAATACTTTGCCCATGTCCCACATCAAACCTCAATATATCTATAAATTTTTGATCCGTACATATTTCACTCTACATCGAGGAATCTGATGGTTAGATCACGCTCAATCCCACCTCAATAATGCCGAACTGTGGCCCTATGAGCCAACGGTGAAGAACATGATGGACATAGAGGGTAAAATCACATTAATAAAGATGAATCCACTATTTTCAAATCATTATCAACCAATGATAATATAAACTAGTTTTCTAGGGTGATATCATGGCATAGAAAGAATAAATTATAATAAAAAACTCAATTCATTTAACCGGGATCATACAAGGATGAAAAACACCATAAATCAAAGAAGATAAAGAATACATTCTTGATTAAATAAGAAGAGTAGAAATCCAAAAACTAACGTTCCCTACCTTGAAAATTATTGATCATAGGTGAAAAATCCATTCACTGGTGAAGAAGGAGGCATGTTACATTCACTTCCTCTCAATCCACCTCGATTTAATCACCGTTCGTCGTCTGATATGATCCACCAATGAAGAACATCTAATACTCCTATAAAATACTCATAAGGATATGTAGATAACCTTGAAAATTTGTTATAATTGGGTATTTATAAAGGATTATCTAGGTTAGTTTATTTAAAATAAATAAATAAATAAAATTATTTATTTTATTAAATGCACCCGATAACAGTTGCCTCAACCAGACGTCTAGTGTAGACCAAATATAGGTTGTTCCTAGGGTAAACCCTACATTCAAAAATCAATTGTGGCCTTGGATTTATTGTATGAATAATTGAATAATGGTTAAATCTATTTACATTGAAATAATGTGCACACATGCATTAAAATATATTAATATTTTTAATATATTAATTATGAGGTCCTAAGAAACCCAAACACCACGCCAACTCTGAGGATAAATTCAGAAATATACATAGAAATATTAAAAGTAAAAATCCATTAAAACCAAAGTCACTACAATCGGTGTCATAGGGATTGGTTCAATTTTGGATTTTTTATTACCCTGACTTGATCTGAAGTTGTGTTGAAGATAGAATCTATAGTGAAGGCTCCTTTATTTGATGGTAATAATTTCAAATAATGGAAAAAAATAGTTCAAATGATTCATGGAATATTCTCTTGTAGTTTCTCAAGAATTGGTAGAAGATGGAATTTTTATCTTAAGATGAAATGGAGTCATATTTGAAATAGATCAAAAAAAAATTAAAATTGATGTTTTTCTCAAAGTGTGATTAAAGAAGGCTCTCAAGGAAGACTTGTACAAAGAAGTGAATCATGAAAAGTTTTCCAAAGTCATGTGGATGCAATTGGAAGATTGTTTCCTCAAATAAGAAAGGATTATTAAGAAGTTCCTTATGACAAAAGGTGAGAAGAAGAAGAGTAAGAAGAAGTCATCCCAAAAGTTGTTCTCACCAGATAAGGTAAAATCTAAACCTAATAATTCTGATTCTAACCCTTATTTGGAGAAAGTATGTGAAATTTTAGACTCTCTATTGGATTTGAAAATGAGATTTGATTCTGGAGATAAAATGGTAATAATATCAAGTTTCTATTTCAAGTAATGCTCATGTAATAATAACGAGTATCGATGGAGTGTCATGCATGGAGTATACTACTCAATGCACTACTACAAAAAAGGCCTTTATCAGTGCTAAAAATAATTGATAATTAAAGCATGGTTAAAATCCCAAAACTTTTATCAACACTAAAAAAATGTTGTTAAAGGAACCCTTTAACAGCGCTAAAAAATGCAATTAAAAGGGTCCTTTAATAGCGCTTTTTTAGTTTCATTAAAGGGCACTTTTAACAGTGCTTTTTCAGCACTGTTAAAGGGTGCCTTTAATAACATTTTTTTAGCACTGATAAAGGAAACGCTGTTAAAGGGGGTAATTTTTTTTCAGAGACCTATGCGCCCGACCCCTTTATCAGTGCTTCCAAGACCCCTTTAACAGTGTTTTGCACCCCCTTTATTAGCGCTTTTCACCCCACCACCCCTTTTATCAGTGCTTTGTGAATTTATAGCCTCATGCACATCCTCCTATATTCGAACCCTACACCTCTCCTTCAAAGATTGAATACCTTTACCACTACACCATGTTGTTTTCCTATCTTTTTAATGATATTTCTGTTTATTTAAATATATATTTACTTATATATTTACATATATTTATATAATTATTTTTAAATACATTTATAGAATTTATATGTGTGTGTGATATATATTATATTTATTTAAATATATTATATGTTATATTTATTTACATATATTAGATTATAATATATATATTTGTTTATTAATACACACACATATGTATATATAAACATTATAAATATATTTTTATAATGTAAAAAAATGGTTAGATATTGTTTTAAATTCATTTTTGGAATATGTATTTATTTATATATATTAGAATATAAATTTTTATGTAAATATGTTGATATATGTATTTATATGAGTTATTTATTATAATTAAATATAAGAAAACATGCATATATTTAATTATAAATAAAATTACATTGTGAAAAATGATAAAATTTAAAAACCATAATATCAATATGAATGTAAGACCTGGGAATAAATTTATTCCCCACTGAAAATGGAAAAAATACCCCTTTAAAAGAGGATGAAAATCCATCGAATGTTAAAAAATCGAGGTACCCCGACTAAAAACTCGGTTTTGGAGGCCTACTAGGACTTTTTGTCCTTGAAAGATGTGAAATAAGTTTAATTATATCGTTAAGGGTGTATATTTTGTCACAGGCTTTGATTTGATATGTGGTAGAGCTCAAATGGACACCCGAATCAATATTTATGGTCGTTTGAAGTTCAAGTTATGTTTTTAACTTATTTTATATCTTTTTTTTAATTTTTTGATTTTTTTTATCTTAAAATTGATATTAAATGACTATTACTTGTTAATAATAAGAAAATTATTAATTAAAAATATTTTTTTAGTTATTTTATAAGACATTTTCACTAAATATCTTATATATTAAGTGCAAATGCATATTTACCTTATCTAAAACATATTTAAAAATATATATATTATATTTATATCAATATAAATATATTTATATATTAAAATATTATTTTTAATGAAAAATAATTTTTTTAAGTATACTTTTATCAGTTATTGTAAAAAAAGTCCTGATAACCCCCCCCCCCTTTATCAGCACTTTTTTACAAGTGTTGATAAAAGACCTCATTTATCAACGCTTTTGTAAAAGACTGATATTGGGTGGGCCTTTATCAGCACTTGTAAAAAATCATTGTTAAAGACCCCCTTTAACAATTCTCTTTTCAGCACTGAAAAAAGGGGTTTTTAACAACGTTTTTAGCTAGCGCTGTTAAAGTCCTAGCACTGGATAAACCCAGTTTTGTAGTAGTGATGATTAAATATTTAACCTTGAAAAATAAGATATTAAAGGAAGAAGATGTGGCCTCGAATTTCATAATGTAGAAAATGGGAATGAAGATGAATGAACAAAGTGATACACTTGAAGAGATTTCCCAAGAGATCAGAAAACAAATGTCCATATAAAAGGAATTAAAGGAAAGTGTTATTTCATTTAGAGCATAATATGAAGAAAGAAAATGGGATCTGAGAGATGTTGACTTATAGTTAAGGAAGATGGCTAAAAAACTAGAAGAAAGGGATGAGAAGATAAGAGACCTTGAGAATATGATGAAAACTACTAAAGAGAAGATAAAGATCCCTCCAAAATCTATCTCAACTTGTGCAACAATGAGGAGGAATCCATATCTGAAATCTGGAAGTAAATTGTTGTTCTATGAAAAATCTGGAATTATAGTTCCATAAAAGATAAAAGCACCAAAGTGATTTTATTGTGAAATGTTTGGGAACATGATGAGTAAATGTTTTGAAGACAATGAGCCAAGAGATGTTAGAATAACTCTAGAAATTCCAACGTCTCAATCAAGGAGAGACCAAATGAGGTATGATTCTTATGTTAAATGTTTCATTTATTTTAACCTCAATCATATGGAAAGTAATTTCAATTGGATAAATGCATGTAAGGGTAAAGAATACATGTAGAGACACTCCACTCCTATGAATTGCAAAGAGATTTTTTATCCTAGAAGATGGCATGTTAAAATAGAAAATGGGTTTAATGTTTTGGAAAATGAAAATGAGAATTAATAAAGGGTGTATCAAGCACCAAAACCTGATCACTCACAATAAATCTCTTTATGGAAAAGAAGGAAAATATGGAATAAAAACAAGAGGTTGTTCCAGAGGTTAAGAAAGTGAAAGAGAATGTAAATTTTACTCCACCAAGAAAGATGTATTCCAAGATGTAACTTTTTTACATCAAGGAAGAGGTTTTCAATGTGGTCTTACACAATCCACTAAGAGGGAAAAGAGAAATATGCAATGAAGAAGAAATTTGGAGGTGTGATCCTCTAGTGATGCTGCCCAAGAAGTGAATTTTTCAAGTGTGATTGATTCCACAATTATGGAAAATCCCAAGCCAATGAAGGTTGATAATGTTCAAATCCATGAAAAGAAGTGTGTAAGAGATATCACACAAATGAGAACCTTTGAAAAGATTCCGAGTTGTCCGACTACAGTGATGATTAGGAATTTGAAGAGTTAATTTCATTTCTTTCTTGAAATCTAAAAAAGGGAAAAGGAAATATGGAAGGTGATGGGTTGGTTCATCTTGACCAGCCATATTCCTTGACTTGAGAAAATTCATAGTACCCCTCTCTCTATATGTTTTATTGTGTTTAACTGTTTGTGAAGAGGTTCAGAATTAAGGGGGAGATACGATATATGGGATGATTATGCTTGAAAAGCACATGAATGATTGTGCTATAAAAGCACCAGTGGATTGAGCTTAATGAAAATATGGTCAAGAAGAAGATGTGTCCCCATTTTGTACACCAACAAGTGATATAAAAAATGGTGTCAATAGAAAAATTCATAGATGGAGTTGTGTTGAACATCAACATATATTAAGCCTTATCAGAAGCTTTTAAATCCTATAAAGAGTTGAAAGGCATGGAGTTAAAATGATATCATTTTTTCAAAATGAACTGCTCTTGAAACCAGTGGTGTCAAATTTTTATCAAGTGGTATCAATTACTTCATCGTGTGGTATGTTTCTCACAACCAATTATTTGAATTTTATGTATTAATGTTTTGGTGTAAAGTGATGGAAATCACTAGTTTTCTTCTTAAATTGGAAAAACTAAAGTTGTTTTGTGTGTTTCTTGATATTCATGAGTGACATGGACAACCTTGTTGTTGTCTATAAAAACTCTTGTTTCCTACACCGAGCTTTGGATTAGTAAGATTAGATGATTTATTGATAACTTAAGTGAAAAGTGGTAAATTCACTCAATGAATCACTTAAGAAAATATAGTATGAAAGGAGATTGGCTTGTGTATCATGAGGTTTCAAAGGATTTGGCTAATCAACAGGTGGTTGATTCCAAAAAAATGAAGTTCTTTTAAAATAGGGGGAGAAAATATCCTCAAGTGGAGAAGACATCCTTAAAGGGATAGTTGAGATTTCTTAGAATCTTCCCCTATATTAAGGGGGGGATGATGTGAAGATGATGTTCCATCCAATAAGGAGGACAAGGAATAAAATAGTATCCCAAAATTTGTTGAAGTAAGTTTTGAATGACACTTTGCATTCTAAAGGCCCTTTGTATTTCATTAATAATAAAGGGAAGAATAATATATCTTGAGAGGGATAAGATATCATTAAGGGGGGAGACACTTACATGGGTGAATTGAATAAAGGAGATCAAAAGTATGTTGTGTGTTGTCAACAAATTCTAAAGGGGGAGATTGTTAGCAATCCCAAAGGATTGAGGTTAAATTTGTTGATAATAAGGATAGTCAAGGTTATTGACAATAAGGATGGTCAAGGTTGATGATCAAGAGGTGTGTTGGAATCTCAATGAATCAAGTTGGATTTGTTGGTTAAGTTTGTTGATAATAAGGATGGTCAAGGTTGATGACCAAGATGTTTGTTGAAATCTCAATATAACAAGTTGGATCTGTTGACAATAGAATTTCTGACAACACATGTTGAAGATTACCAAACTGTTGAAGTGTTTATTTGGAGATTGGTTGATCCCAAAGATGATGGCTAAGGTATGGTGTTGACAACAAGCTTCATAGCTATACATGTTGGATAGTAGACTATGTTGTAGTGCATCCATCTATGTTGTAGAGGATATGTTGGAGGATAACTCCAAAGTATATCGATGTCATAGTCACCATGACTACACCATAAGGCTGTATGGCATAGTGCAAAAACATGGCCCAACCCACTAAAGGAAAACTCCTAAGAATCCACCAGATAAGATGGCGGCCAAGCCTAGATGCCACATAGTCGAGCAGACCGACAGGGATGGTTTGTGTAAAGGAGAGCACGCACGCAGGCTTGAGTGAACACATGGGGGTAGTGGTTTGCGCTACAAGGTGGCAGTGCAGAGGTAGTGGTCTGCATTGCAAGGTGACAGCATAGAGGTAGTGGTCTACACCGTAGAGCAGTAGCATGGAGGAGGCCGGGAGTGGACCCCGTTACTCACAATCGGTGAGTCATGGGAGGCAATTTCTTATATGTCATGGGAATTCCTAAGGAACTTCCGATGTTGGATGCAGAGTTCTTAGGCTACGTCGTAGATAGGTTCTCCATGGCATTGAAGTGTGTTGGAACATTTGAGGTTTCCACGTCATAGAGAGATGGATACAACACAAAGGGGTTTTAGAGGAGTTTTAGTGCCACTGGAACTTTTGAGGTGTCCATGTCACAATGGAGAAAGCTAAGTTGTAGTCCACTTGGAGAAGAAGAATTCCACACTGCAGCTACACTTTGCACCGTGGAGGGTCTGAATTCAATAGAAGTGAAGAATTTAGAATCACCATTTCCACATGAGGTTACACTGCAGTTATGTGTCCACACCACAACCAGTTGGGTAAGACAAGTGGTTAGAGGAGATCATGCCCGAAATTGTGCACGAGCTATGGAGCAGTTAACGGTCAAGTTCTATGGATATAGTCAACAATAGAGGGTCATGTCGTGGTACTCAAGATTTCCGTAGTTAAGTATAAAAAGTGAAGACCACACTGTGGTAGACCTGGCCACGCCACAGATGTTGCACAATGGGAGATGTTACGTCGTAGTCCTTTAGACCACGCCACAACCAAGAGTTTTCTAGGTGTCCAAGAGCATTTATTTCTCAACAATTTTTCTGAGAAATTGTGGAGGAATGATGGAGGAGTTATGGGCGCTTTTCAAAGCCCATAAATGGTCTTTCTAGGTTTTCGGTTGATGGGCAAACAACTTTCCTATATCAATAAGGGGAGATCAACCGGAAGTCGGATAGGGAGGACTTCTGTGCACATTGAAGATCCGAATTTTAGAAAAGTGCTATTAACAGATAGTACATTTCCATATCTGATTCTCATAGAGTAGAGAGGGTTTGTTCCAGTGAGGAGCCGAAATCCATGAAGAGTTTGCATCCATCGAAGATCCAACAAAGAAAAAGAAGAAAAAGAAGGGGTTTATTTGTTGTACCTAAAGAAAAGTGAAGTTGTTCCAGAGGTATTCTGGAAAGAAGAAGGTGTTACATCAATATGATTTCACAAGAGCTGAAGAAATCATCCATCGGGACTTCAAGAGAGCATTTATTCATTCCTGAAGTTGTAAGTCAAATCAATGTTGTTGGTGAAGGGATATATATGTTCTTAAACTCTAAAGGTGTTCTTTTCCACCAGAATCAACCCAACGAAGGAACATTCAAGGGAGTGACTCTTGTGAAGTAGTGAGTTGTCCTTAAACTTTGTAAGACAATGAGTTTGAGCATAGGAGTGACCTAGCTAGAACCTTTGTAAGAAGTAAGTGTAACGAACCAATCTTTTTGAGTAGTATATTAACTTACTCTTAATGATTTAATAAGATGTTAATGGTTAATGCAGAAATAGGAGTTGATGGATTCATCCAGTAGACTCGAACCTTATGAAGCCCACTTATCAGAGCTTGGGAAGGAGGTAGCATCTGTGGGCTTCGCTTTGGACCAAGCCCAAGCCGAACTCCAGCATGTCAAGCTTGAACGGAAACGCCTACGGGAGAAGTTCAAGTTAGTAGAGATTACTACTAGGGCAATGTTATCTGAGCCTCCCTCAGATTATCTCACCATAGCACACCTTACACTTAGGTCTTATGCCGGTGTTATAAGGGGCTATGTGACGAGACCCTAGTTTCCTTGTGTAATCCTTTCGGGTGAATGAATTGAGATTTCTTCCTTTAGTGATGTTTGTGAAATTTCAAATGTCCAGATAATTTTAGAATGTATTTTATTGATGAATTTTGAAAAAAGGATATTTTAAAATATTTATGTAAACCCTAAATAACTAATGATGTGTAATGATTTTCAAAAAATGGTCTTCTACAAAAGTGTTCAGTAAGGAATTTGGAGTCTAATAAGATCAACTTAATTTTTGATGAATAGTAAATTATGAATAGTGATTTTACGCTTAGGATTAGTAATGTGACCAAATGGATTAGTAATTTCACTCAAAGAAAGTTTTAATATAATTTATACACCTAGATTAAGTAATGTGATTCAATAAAATGGGTAAATAACGGTTTCATAAATTATTAGTCAAGTATTAGTTTTTTCGAATGAATAGTGTTTTTTAATTAAAAATTTAATTAAAAATAATTAGAAAATTATTTTTATAAAAAGGACTTTATTTTTGAACTCAGAGCATTGATATTATGTTAAGGCAATTTTTGGGGATTTTTCTGAAAAAAATGAATTTTCGATGAATAGTGAAAATATAGTTTTTAAGTTACGGGTGTTTAATGACATCATTAAATGATGTATTAAGTATATATTCAATATGGTAGAATTATGAATAGTAAGATAAGGTATGAGGTGTCCCAAGTGGCCAATACCATGGGCAAATACGATGGGCAAGCCCATGGTTTTGCCAAAACCACTAGTGAGGTGTCCCTTGGCCATTAATGCCTTGTCCCCTCACTTTCCCTATAAATACCCACCCTTTCCTCATTTAGTTTTCACTCCCAACTCTCCCCCAAAGAATTTCTGGTCTTCTTACCTTCCAAGGAGTCCTCCCAAGGTTCCCCCAAGCCCTCAAGGTCCAAAACTTTGAGTTTCAAGAGTCACGTTTTAAGGTAAGGGATCTGACCCCTCTCTTTCTTTTCATGTAATCTCTTTTATGTCGTTCCTTTTATGCTCCATGTTATTATGTGATAGGATGTTCTTTTCTATTCCTTTTACTTCCCTTTTCATTTTTATATGATTAGAGATCTCCTATTACTCTCATCATTTCATTTTATGAAAGTTTAAGAGACGTCGTTAGGCTGCCGAATTTTTAAGGGATTCTTTCACCCTTCTAATTTTTCAAGTTCGATTTTCATGTCAAGTCTTTCAAGTTCCTTTTTATTATGTTGGGTTATGATCTCTATATCTATCATACTTATCTCTTATGATCATATGATGCGAGACCCTATTTGATCTTGTCAATTCATTTTTATTGAAGTTTAAGTGACGCCGTTAGGCTGCCGAATTTTCATAAGAGAAATCTAATTTTTGTCTTCCTTCCATGTTTTTCATTTCAAATGGTATGTCCTTCAAACTAAATTACCATGTCCATATATCCTTCTTATTCTGTCCCCCTACTGTTTTATGGATCAATTTTTAGTGGGTGACCCATGTCCCCTCTCTTTTCAATGTTTTCTAAAACCCCGAAACATAGCCGTTATGCTGCAGAATTTTCGTCTCAAAGTGCCTCTCTCTTTTCTCAAAATTATTTTATGTTATAAAGTGAATACTCAAAGCTCTTATTTCTACAAGGGTATTCACATATATATCAAAATTTTCTATTTTAAATTCTAGTATTTACATACATGAGACCTGCTTTCCCTTTCCGTGGGTTTAAAGTGACGTAAAGATCATGTCTTTAAAGAAGTTTTTAAAACGTTATGATTATGAAATGAAACCCATTTATTTTATGCTATATGGGTTATTTATGAAATGTTTGATGATGATATATGTGGCTCACATGATAATAAAGGAAAATTTAAGGGTGCGCCCTGATAGCGCTCCAATGCATTGGGTAATGATGTAACCACTAGAGATTATAATTTTCACGATACCTTGGTGAATAACCTTGGTAATTTTCAAATGACACCTTGGGGATGGACCTTGGTGATATGTTCATGATTGTATATGTTAAATGATGTAGCCACATCTTCAAGTTATGAAAAATGTTATTTTTATTATGAAATGCCTCCTGATTTCTTTCTCATGCCTTAAAGTTCTTTTCATGTCCTTATTGAAGTATATCAAGTTCACATGAAAAATGTTCCTCTTGTTTCCCTTACTGGGCCTTATGCTCACCCTTTCTTTTGATGTATGTCCCCAGGTTATGAGATGCAGTAATGAACCTAGGATGAACTTAAGGAGAAGCCTTTCAAGCGTTTAAGAAGAATGCTTTATGTTGCTTTTATGTATTTTGTTCCTGGTTTCCAAGACACTAGACCTTAAAGATCCTCAGTTATGTGTAATGTAATGAAAGTTTATGTTATAAGAAGACGGGATGCTATAGTTGGTATCAAAGGATGGTTTAGTTATTTGTGGAAATTAGGATATAAAAACTTTATGAAGAACCCTATAGAAAAGTTTAAATATAGGAAAACTTCCTGGTATTTTGGTAAGTATTGAGTAAGTGGTTTATCAAACAAATACATCCCTGTCTGGATACGAGCAGGTAGAGGCGGCTCTGGCACAGATGTACATAGGGGTAAAACCCGAAAACACCACTTTGAGCTAGACTCGAACGGGAACTGGTGCACGATAACGGGCCTTGCTGCACTCTTGGTTACGACACTCCTGGGGGATATGTTTGGTTAATCACAAGATTTTTATGAATCATTATGAAGGAATTATAGATAAGTATAATTGTCTAAGCATGAAGTCTTAGTTAAAAGATTCATAAATGAAATAATTTTCTCACTAAGGTTTTATTATTTTAGAAGATGGTGGGCAATAGGAGGAACCATGCCGATGGTGACCGCAATACACCATGTGCTGACGACCCTCCGATGGAAGCCGGAATGGAAACATTCATGCGAATGATGAACCAAATGACTCAAGTTATGAGTAATAACTTGAATCAAGTTGAGAGGCCGATCTCACCACGAAGGGAGAAACTTTCTGTTGAGTCCTTTATGCATCAACGACCACCAACATTCAGTGGATCTACTGACCCATTGGTTGCGGAACAATGGATAAGCTCCATTGAAAAGATCTTTTATGTACTTCATTGTTCGGAACAAGAAAAAGTCACCCTTGCTGTTTACCGCCTAGAGGGAGAAGCTGATCAGTGGTGGTCACTGATCAAAAACACAAAGCCACGAGGAGATATGGAAGCTATGGAGTGGGAAGAATTTCAGGGAATTTTCTTTAACAAGTATTTCCCTCGTTCCATGAGAACGAAAATGGAGAAAGAGTTTCTCGAGCTGAAGCAGAAGGAGAACGAATCTGTCGGAAGCTATGAGATGAACTTCACAAGGCTTTCCCGTTATACCTCAAGATTTTTCATGGACCCTAATGGGAAGGTTGATAGATTCTTTGGCGGACTACGACCTCATCTGCTGAAGAATCTATCCAACAGGGACTACGATAGCTATAAAGAAATAGTTCGAAGTGTTATGAAAGTTGAACTAGAGTTTGGGGAGACACAGTGGTCTCACAAATCTAATGAAAAGAAGAGAACTCTAGAACCAAGACTGGGAAGAAGTTTTGATCAGGAAAGAGGTGGAAAGAATATGCAACATGCCACATGCAATAAATGTGGGAAGATGCATCCAGGGAACTGCTTGATCGGAAGTGGTAAGTGCTACAGGTGTGGAAGAGAAGGCCATATTTCTCAGAATTGTCGTAGTGATGTGAAGCCTCAACTTCCCAACACTAACGATAGAGGAAAGATGGTTCTGGCCCTACCTGAAGTCACATGATTCAAGTGTGGACAGCTTGGGCACTTTTCTAATCAATGTCCAAATCCGAGGGCGGTGGAGGGGAATCACCATCAACCTCAGCAGAGGTCAAGGGAGCAAGGTCGTGCTTTCTCTATCACAACAACTGAAGTTGAAGTTCCAAACGATGTGGTAGCAGGTACTCTTGTCGTCCTCTCAAAACTAGCAAGTACTTTATTTGATTCTGGTTCTACGCATTCCTTTATTTCCTCCAAGTTTTCAAGGAATATAGAATCAATCCCCGAACTGCTAGAGGTAGAGTTGTCAGTCAAGACTCCAAGTGGGATTATCCTTGCATCAACAGTATTTAGAGACTCTAGTGTTTACTTTGGTGAGCACAATATTATCGAAAATCTAGTAGTCATTCCCATGATGGAATTCGACATTATACTAGGGATGGACTGGCTCTCAAAGTATAATGCTAAGATCAAATACAGAAGTAAGGAAATCTCAATAGTCTTGAATGAACGACCTACAGTTATCTTCCAAGGAGAGATATCCCGAACTGATCCCTATCTAGAAGCACCTCCTATAGATTTCTTTATGGAGTTAATCAGTGATGATGAAGAAGGAAAAGGGAGCATACAAATAGAAGATGTTCCGATTGTTCAGGAATACATGGATGTATTTCCTGAGGAGTTACCTGGACCTCCCCTAGAAAGAGAGGTAGAGTTCTCCATTGAACTCGTACCTGGGTCTCAACCGATATCAAAGAGTCCGTATAGAATGGCAAATGTGGAGCTATAAGAGTTAAAGAAACAACTCCAAGACTTGTTGGAGAAGGGGTTTATCCGACCGAGTGTGTCTCCTTGGGGAGCACCAGTTCTCTTTATGAAGAAGAAGGATGGATCAATGCGGCTATGCATTGATTATAGAGAACTGAACGGGATCACAGTGAAGAACATATATCCTCTTCCAAGAATTGATGATTTATTTGACCAACTTCGTGGGGCTCAATTCTTCTCTAAGATTGACCTTCGATCTGGTTATCATCAACTGAGGGTGAAGAAGGAAGATATTCCAAAGATTGTCTTCCGATCAAGATATGGGCATTATGAGTTTACTGTTATGCCCTTCGGCTTGACTAATGCTCCTGCTATTTTCATGGATTTGATGAATAGAGTCTTTAAGGACTACCTTGATAACTTTGTGGTAGTTTTTATTGATGATATTTTGATATATTCAAAAAGTCGTGAGGAGCATGAAGATCATATAAGGGTTATATTGAAAACTCTGTGGAAGGAGAGGCTCTTTGGGAAGTTCAGCAAGTGTGAGTTTTGGTTACAACAGGTGGCTTTATTGGGGCACATCGTAACCAATGAAGGAATCTCGGTTGACCCTGCAAAGACAATGGTTGTGGAGGAGTGGCCTCAACCCACAACAGTAACTGAGATTCGTAGTTTCCTTGGTTTAGCGGGATATTATAGGAGGTTTGTGAAAATCTTTTCACGGCTTTCTAATCCACTAACCAAGTTGACTCAAAAAGGGGTTAAGTTCATCTGGACAAAGGAATGCGAGGAAAGTTTCCAAGAGCTGAAGAAGAGATTGGTTACTACACCTGTGTTAACACTACCCTCTATCGGCGAAGGATTCGTTATTTTTAGCGATGCATCTCTGAAAGGGCTTGGGTGCGTCCTCATGAAAAATGACAAGGTAATTGCTTATGCATCTCGACAGTTGAAGATTCATGAGCAGAATTATCCTACGCATGATCTAGAGCTGGCGGCAGTTGTTTTTTCTCTAAAGATATGGAGGCACTATCTTTATGGGGAGAAATGTGATATATACACTGACCACCAAAGTCTAAAGTATATTTTCACACAGAAAGAATTGAACATGAGACAAAGGAGATGGTTGGAGTTTATTAAAGACTATGATTGTTCAATTCATTATCACCCTGTAAGAGCAAACAAAGTCTCGGATGCGTTAAGCAGGAAAGATCCTGTTGTTCTAGCAACAATGAGGATCCTAGGAGATCCCTTGATTAAAGATCTAGTAAAACTGGACATGGGAATTATAAGGAAAGGGATATCATCAACCTTATCCCAAATGATTTCTCAACCTTCATTACTAGAGAAGATCAAGAAGGCTCAAAAAGAAGATCCTTTGCTGCAGGAGAAGTTGGAGGCTGTAAAAGATGGAAAGTTACCTGATTTCAATATTGATCAAGAAGGTGTATTGAAATTTCATACAAGACTATGTGTCCCATCTATTTCGGAGATAAATAAAGAACTGATGGATGAAGCTCATAGCTCTACTTTCTCTATACATCCGGGAAGCACTAAGATGTATAGAGACCTTCGTGATCATTATTGGTGGGATAACATGAAGAGGGAGATTGTCGATTACACTACAAGGTGCCTGGTGTGTCAGCAAGTAAAGGCAGAAAGACAACTTCCTAAGGGGGTATTACAACCGCTACCCATACCAGTATGGAAGTGGGATAATATCACCATGGAATTTGTAACTGGTCTCCCAAAAACATCCAAAGGAAACAATGCGATATGGGTTATTGTGGACCGTCTCACCAAGACAGCCCATTTTATCTCTATTCGGGAAGATTTCTCTCTGGATCAGCTTGCCAAGATATACGTGAAGGAAGTGGTAAGGCTGCATGGGGTACCACTATCCATCGTATCTGATTGTGACCCAAGATTCACATCAAAATTCTGGAGAAGTCTGCAACATGCTCTGAATACTGAATTGAATTTTAGTACGGCCTATCATCCTCAAACTGATGGCCAATCTGAAAGGACTATTCAGACACTTGAATACATGTTGAGATTATGCTCAATGGAATTTAAGGTTGGATGGGATCAACACCTCCCATTAGTGGAGTTCTCCTATAACAACAGCTTCCATGCGAGTATTCAGATGGCACCCTATGAAGCTCTGTATGGAAAACGGTGTAGAACTCCTACTTGTTGGGATGAAACTGGTGAGAGGAAGCTTCTTGGGCCTAATCTCGTGCAAGAGATGACGGAACAGGTTCATGCCATCCAACAACACATAAAGGCTGCTCAGAGTCGGCAGAAGAGCTATGCTGACAATCGTCGAATGGACTTGGAGTTTGGTGTTGGTGACAAAGTCTTCCTTCGAATTTCTCCATGGAAGAGAGTCATGCGGTTTGGGAAGAAAGGGAAGCTCAGTCCTAGGTACATTGGCCCCTATGAAATCCTTGATCGCATAGGAGCAGTGGCCTATCGTCTAGAACTTCCACCGAACCTAGCTCAAGTTCATGATGTCTTCCATGTATCTCTCTTGAGGAAGTACATACCCGACCCTTCGCATGTACTGAACCCAGAGGTGGTACAACTGGAACATGACCTCTCTTATGAGGAGCAGCCAGTGGAGATCTTGGACCGTAGAGACAAGGTCCTACGAAACAAGACTACCCACCTTGTGAAAGTGTTGTGGAGGAATCATAAATATGAAGAAGCGACTTGGGAGCCTGAGGAAATGATGAAGCAAAAGTACCCTCACCTTTTCGACTAGGCCTCAAGTATAAATTTCGGGGACGAAATTTCTTAAGGGGGAAAGAATGTAACGACCCAATCTTTTTGAGTAGTATATTAACTTACTCTTAATGATTTAATAAGATGTTAATGGTTAATGCAGAAAGAGGAGTCGATGGCTTCATCCAGTAGACTTGACCCTTATGAAGCCCACTTATCAGAGCTTGGGAAGGAGGTAGCATCTGTGGGCTTCGCTTTGGACCAAGCCCAAGCCGAACTCCAGCATGTCAAGCTTGAACGGAAACGCCTACGGGAGAAGTTCAAGTTAGTAGAGATTACTACTAGGGCAATGTTATCTGAGCCTCCCTCAGATTCTCTCACCATAGCACACCTTACACTTAGGTCTTATGCCGGTGTTATAAGGGGCTATGTGACGAGACCCTAGTTTCCTTGTGTAATCCTTTCGGGTGAATGAATTGAGATTTCTTCCTTTAGTGATGTTTGTGAAATTTCAAATGTCCAGATAATTTTAGAATGTATTTTATTGATGAATTTTGAAAAAAGGATATTTTAAAATATTTATGTAAACCCTAAATAACTAATGATGTGTAATGATTTTCAAAAAATGGTCTTCTACAAAAGTGTTCAGTAAGGAATTTGGAGTCTAATAAGATCAACTTAATTTTTGATGAATAGTAAATTATGAATAGTGATTTTACGCTTAGGATTAGTAATGTGACCAAATGGATTAGTAATTTCACTCAAAGAAAGTTTTAATATAATTTAGACACCTAGATTAAGTAATGTGATTCAATAAAATGGGTAAATAACGGTTTCATAAATTATTAGTTAAGTATTAGTTTTTTCGGATGAATAGTGTTTTTTAATTAAAAATTTAATTAAAAATAATTAGAAAATTATTTTTATAAAAAGGACTTTATTTTTTAACTCAAATCATCGATATTATGTTAAGGTAATTTTTGGGGATTTTTCTGAAAAAAATGAATTTTCGATGAATAATGAAAATATAGTTTTTAAGTTACGGGTGTTTAATGACATCATTAAATGATGTATTAAGTATATATTCAATATGATCAAATTATTAATAGTAAGATAAGGTATGAGGTGTCCCAAGTGGCCAATACCATGGTCAAATACCATGGGCAAGCCCATGGTTTTGCCAAAACCACTAGTGAGGTGTCCCTTGGCCATTAATGCCTTGTCCCCTCACTTTCCCTATAAATACCCACCCTTTCCTCCTTTAGTTTTCACTCCCAACTCTCCCCCAATGAAGTTCTGGTCTTATTACCTTCCAAGGAGTCCTCCCAAGGTGCCCCCAAGCCCTCAAGGTCCAAAACTTTGAGTTTCAAGAGTCACGTTTTAAGGTAAGGGATCCGGCCCCTCTCTTTCTTTTCATGTAATCTCTTTTATGTCGTTCCTTTTATGCTCCATGTTCTTATGTGATAGGATGTTCTTTTCTATTCCTCTTACTGCCCTTTTCATTTTTATATGATGAGATATCCCCTATTACTCTCATCATTTCATTTTATGAATGTTTAAGAGACGCCGTTAGGCTGTCGAATTTTTAAGGGATTCTTTCACCCTTCTCATTTTTCAAGTTCGATTTTCATGTCAAGTCTTTCAAGTTCCTTTTTATTATTTTGGGGTATGATCTCTATATCTATCATACTGATCTCTTATGATCATATGATGAGAGACCCTATTTGATCTTGTCAATTCATTTTTATTGAAGTTTAAGTGACGCCGTTAGGCTGCCGAATTTTCATAAGAGAAATCTAATTTTTGTCTTCCTTCCATGTTTTTCATGTCAAATGGTATGTCCTTCAAACTTCATTACCATGTCCATATATCCTTCTTATTCTGTCCCCCTACTGTTTTATGGATCATTTGTGAGTGGGTGACCCATGTCCCCTCTCTTTTCAATGTTTTCTAAAACCCCGAAACATAGCTGTTATGCTGCAGAATTTTCGTCTCAAAGTGCCTCTCTCTTTTCTCAAAATTATTTTATGTTATAAAGTGAATACTCAAAGCTCTTAAATCTACAAGGGTATTCACATATATATCAAAATGTTCTATTTTAAATTCTGGGATTTACATACATGAGACCCGCTTTCCCTTTCTGTGGGTTTAAAGTGACGTAAAGATCATGTCTTTAAAGCAGTTTTTAAAACGTTATGATTATGAAATGAAACCCATTTATTTTATGCTATATGGGTTATTTATGAAATGTTTGATGATGATATATGTGGCTCACATGATAATAAAGGCAAATTTAAGGGTGCGCCCTGATAGCGCTCCAATGCATTGGGTAATGATGTAACCACTAGAGATTACAATTTTCACGATACCTTGGTGAATAACTTTGGTAATTTTCAAATGACACCTTGGGGATGGACCTTGGTGATATGTTCATGATTGTCTATGTTAAATGATGTAGCCGCATCTTCAAGTTATGAAAAATGTTATTTTTATTATGAAATGCCTCATGATTTCTTTCTCATGCCTTAAAGTTCTTTTCATGTCCTTATTGAAGTATATCAAGTTCACATGAAAAATGTTCCTCTTGTTTCCCTTACTGAGCCTTCTGCTCACCCTTTCTTTTGATGTATGTCCCCAGGTTATGAGATGCAGTAATGAACCTAGGATGAACTTAAGGAGAAGCCTTTCAAGTGTTTAAGAAGAATGCTTTATGTTGCTTTCATGTATTTTGTTCCTGGTTTCCAAGACACTAGACCTTGAAGATCCTCAGTTATGTGTAATGTAATGAAAGTTTATGTTATAAGAAGACGGGATGCTATAGTAAGTCTCATAGTGATTTTGGTGCACAATATAACGTCGATGCATGATCATTGGACGTAGCTTATTGAGGGTGAACCAAGTAAATACTCATGTCTATATTTACTTTGTGCATGCACACCAAAACATATCAAGCATCCTAAAGTATATATAGTTAAAGAACAATCCAAGTGACCCTCAAAGTTGAGAGATTAAGATCGTATAGGGTAAGTGAGATAGTTAAAAGAGGGTTTAATTGGTTAAGCATTGCATACCCTGATTCACCCCCACCTCTCAAGGTAATCTCACGCTAAGTCCCATGTTAATTTCCAACAAATTTGTTTTAATCTAGTCAACTTAGTGTAGTGTATGTAAAAATTTATTATATAATTTGATTTTTGAGTTATTAGGGTTTGAAGTATTTATGTTTATAAAGTTTTGTTATTGTAAATTTTTTAATGTTTAATATTTTGGTTTAAATTTTGATAATTTGTATGTACTGTTTTATTTATGAGTTGAAATAGTTTAATGTACATGTATTTATACATACATGTAAAAAAATTCTTTTTATAATACATATGTAATATGTAGGGCAAATTTGGTGTAGGGTTTTTTTTTTGTTTTTTTATTAAATTTTAAGGGTTTAGATTTTTGATAATTAGATTTATGGGTTGACAGAGCGCTAGATCAACTGACGCTTTGTTTTTTATTTCCAAAACACCACATGATGTAGCGTTTTGGTTTTTTTTCCAAAACTCCACATGATGTGGCATTTTGGTCTCACCTCAAATCCCACGCCCCCTTCCAATCCCCCTCTTTAATATTTTATATATAATTATATATAACCAATTATAAATAAATAAATAAATTTATATAATATTTATATTTATATTTACAATTAAATATTTACAATTAAATATTTATAATTAAATATACAAATATATATTTAGAATTTGTTATCTATTTAAAAATATTTTAAATTTATTTATTAATAAATATATATTTATAACTATAAAAATGTAGATTTATAAATATACATTTATAATTATATAATTATAAATATATTTCTAAATATAATTACAAATAATTTCATATTTTCAAATATATATTTATATAAATAAATTTATATTTGTAAATATATATTTATAATTATATTTATAAATAAATAATTACAATTTATTAAATATATTTTTAAGTATATATTTAAAAATAAGAAATTATTTATAATTATATCTATAAATATATTTATAAACCTATATTTATAAATCTATATTTATATGGTTATAAATAAACCTTATTTAATTATATAATTAAATAATTAAATAAACCTTATATATAATTATCTATATAAATTTATAAATTTATATTTAATTATTTATATAACTAAACCTTATTAAATTTAAAATATATGGTTTATTTATATTTATATAATTATATATAAATAAATAAATTTAAAATATGTAATTAAATAAAATTTATATTTAAATAATTTATTTATATAATTATATATTTAAATAAACATTATATTTATAATTATACATAAATATTTAAATATAAATAAACCTTATATTTAAAATTTATAAATTTATATATAATTATTTAAATATATATATAAACCTTATTAAATCTATTTATAAATTTATTTATGTATAAATAAACCTTATTAAATTTATTTATATATATATAAATAAACCTTATTATTTATATACAAAATATAAGGCTTATTTTTATAAATAATTATATATAAATAAACTTTAAATAAATAAACACACACACACACATATATATAAACCTTAATCGTTAATGATTTTTTATTAACAATTTATTATAAACAAACCTTAATTATATTTAAAGAATTGTAATTATTTATTTATAAATATATATTAACAAATATAAATTTATTTATATAAATATATATTTGAAAATATGAAATTATTTGTAATTATATTTAGAAATATATTTATAATTATATAATTATAAATGTATATTTATAAATCTATATTTATATACTTATAAATATATATTTATTAATAAATAAATTTAAAATATTTTTAAATAGATAATAAATTGTAAATAGATATTTGTAAATTTAATTATAAATATAAATATATATATTATATATATTATAAAATATTAAAGAGGGGGATTGGATTTGGGGTGAGCCCAAAACACCACATCATGTATACCGTTTTGGGGAAAAAAATCCGGTCAAATTATAAACTTAAATATAAAAATCCTAAACCCTTTAAATTAAATAAAAAACCAAAAAACCCATACATCAATTTTGCCCTAATATGTATGATTGAATTTTTTTTTTTTTATTAAACAAAAATATCATCCGAGTTGATGACCTCCGGTGGTAAAATAGTAATTTCATTACGAACCTGCCTTGTACAAATTGATCACTTCCCCCGACAGGGTACGATCTGAAGCGAACTCAAAACCAAATCTCTCCTGTCGTGGAAAAGCTTCCTTTCAATTGTTGTGAGTGGATCTGTACGTGGTCATGGGGAATTGGAATCGGCGTCCCGGAAGAAATTACCGCCAAAAGGCTGCAACATCACCTTCAAGATGGTACCAGGGCGAGTTTCCTCCTCCAGGTCTGGTTTGATTTCAATTTTATCATGGTTTTTATGTGAATCAAAGGCTTTTCTCTTCGAAATCATCCCAAATTTTAATTTTTTTTCCTTTTTTTGCTAATACTAGGTTGTAATTTTGTGTTCCCGAATCGTTTCCTGAACAGGAAGGGCGTATCTGCGTTTTGCGCGGGTGTTGATTTTGATGTGGGTTTTTTGCAAGTGGTTTTGGGGAAGCACGTTCAATTTAAAATCTGATTAATCAATTCTTGGCAATTTTTTAAACTTTTAAACTCTTCTGAGGATTATTCTGAGAGAGATGGATTGGGGATAGGTATTGATAGTCATCGATTTTTCTTTTTGGGCAGGGATTAAACAACCGGGTTATATTTCTGGTCCTTCATGCTGTTGATTCTATAGTACAGTGAACTTCATGTTTCATTGAGATGGGATGCTAAATAGGTTTGAGGGGATATAATTGGAACTAAATGATATATATTCTATTCTGAAACTTGAAGTTTTTATGAGCCTCTCATTCTTATTTTCCACATCAATTTCAGTCTCTTGATATAACATTGATACAGTTGATAAGTTTCCTTTAAGCTAGTCCCCCATTCATGTTGTGCATGGATTTTATTTAAAATATATTCAATCTTGTAATATTTTTTCATTGTTCTTTGATGGAAAAACTATGTAACCTTGCCCCATTTAATTGGTTTTCATTAAAAGTGGTCTCTGAAGCTTTCTGTTATGAGATTTTCCCGGGGTTGATTTTCTTTTCTACTTACAGAAGTGCTTTTGTTTCTCCACCCCTTTCCCTTGATCTATTATTAGCCTTAACCGTCTCCGTTGTATCTACTTATTTACTTTACCCTTTGTTTCCTTAGATTACCCATGTATGACACTGAGTGGTAAGCTTGTTTTCAGCTCGAATAATGCATATATTAACCCTCTTGGCCTTTGCCTTTTGAAGAAAGGTATGTGGATTTAATCGTTGAATCATAATTATTTTTAAAAATTATGTTTTGTTTACAGATTGGCAGGATAATGTGCCTTCATGGGAGAAGAAATTCTGTGCTTGTGTTGGGTCTGTTCCCTGGCGGAAGATCGTCGTTACAAAGAAGTTCATGGCTTCTCACAGTAATATAATAGATTGGGATGACTCGGCCAGTGCAGAGGCATTCAACAATGCAAAATCGCGCTTCTGGGCCCAAATCAACAGCTTGCCGTGTGACATTCGCCTCCCGGACCAAGACATCTATGTGGATAAAATTGATTGGAACCCTTACATCGATCCCGAATTGGTATCGGCCTTGGATCGGGATTATGTGTGTCCTGATGAGGCTTCCAAGCATACCCAGAACGACACAAAAACAATTACCGAACAACAAAGCAGTGACAATCCATGGGATCGTGGTGGATTGGGACAGCCCAATGATGCTCTCAACATTGAGCCCACCGGTTGGGGCCAGTGGGGAGACAAATCAGAAGATTTGAAGTGTGGAGCCAATTCGTGGGAGCAAAGTTTGAAGAGTAATGGAGGGAAACCAGAAGATTTGAAGTGCAGAGACGGTCCTTGGGCGATCAAACCAAAAGGTTTGGAGTGTGAAGGCAATCCTTGGGAGCAAAGCTTCTTTAAGAGCGATGGAGCCATGAACGAGGCGGCATGGGGTGATTTGCAAGATAATTCGAGAGACTGGACATGGATGGGTAAGAACGCATGGGGCTGGAGCCGAGAAGAGAAGCGTACTGATCATTCGAATGGGCCGAGCGTGGCTGAAAGATCATGGAGAAGATGTAGCCATGGCCAGAGCAATGGAGGAAGGCAGGGGATGACATCTGGAAATCAATATTGTCATTTGCATGACTGGAATGGTGCGGTGGGCAGGAAGAGACAGGGATCTGTCCCCACTATGACCAGGTACAAGAATTTTAGGATTCAGGGTTAATAAGAGATGGAGATATTATAAAGGATCAAAATCATCTCAAGTATTTAAATGGTGAATTTTTCAATCTAATGCATCCCATTTATGTGGGATTCAAGAAGGTTGAAATCATTTCAAGTACTTGAAGGGTAAATTTTTCAGTCTAATGCATCACTTTAGAGGATTTTTGATCTATTGGGGCCTTCATTTCTTGGGATTGTTCTGTTTGTGTAAATTTTGGCCAGGCTGTTGATATTGTGGCAACACAGTTCATTTGATTAAACCTTGTATTATATTGTAGCAGGTTTGGTTTGAATTGTATTAATATTTTTTAATATCAACTATTGCATTCTCTAATTTGGATTTAACATTATCGAAATTAATATACAAAAAAAATGTATATTTTTTCTAACTAGTTTTATACTGCTAATAATTGGTGTTAAACTACAAAAAATGCTTTTAAGAGATTTAAAAAAACAATAGATACTAGAAAACATATGCTCTATAATTTTTGTTAATATGAATTTTTTAATAAAAATATAGAAAAGATGTTATGTTTGTTAGTTTTGCGTTGTAAACTCTAAAACATATTCGTACATTATTCATTAGTTCTGAAGTGAATCAAGGGGTGTTAATGCACATTATAACTTGTGTAGTTCATGAGCAGTTTATGAAGCCACAAGAGGTGCATTAAGAAGCCATTATGGGTAACATGGATTAATATGTTGGTTATAACTTAACGTTTGAATTAATGCTTTTGGGTTGATAGGCTATATGTTACAAAGTTTAACATTCAATTAACTCATCACATAATGTTTATTTTAGATATCCATGGAGTCACTCTCATTGATTGAGCAGGCATTATATAAAGGGATTTGAGCTTCATTCCATTATCATCCAATTTTCTCATAAATCGTATTGTAGTAGCCCTTCCTCCCTCCCTCTATAACCCCTTTGATTTCAAGTTACATGCACAACATGGGGTTTAAGATATAATATAGATTTTTTCTACCATTCATTCATTTGGGGGATTGTCCATAAAGGCATAAGCCAATAAGCTAGTGATTATGATCGTTGGAGAAACTCACAAGTGTTTTTTTCCTTGAGTTTTAATTCATTAAATTCATCTCCTGAAGATCTTCAAGGATATTGTGTTTAAATTCCATTATGTTTAAGGCATATTAGATGTCCACAAAACTCAATAGTGGTATCATAGTCATTTCAGTGAAGAATTGTGTGATTTTTTTGAATTTAGAAGACTAGAAATGAAGAACATATTGATGTATATTGTAAACTCTAGAATCAATCTTAAGATACGATTTATACATGGCACAAATTGATTTTACAAAAACATGTATGACTATACAAAAGAACTAAATGTATCGTATGCCACATTCAAATGAGGAAAACCCAAGAAATACTACCACAATAACGGGTTTTCGCAACGTCACCCTTTAACAACGCTAAAAAAATGTTGATAAAGACTCTCATTTATTAACATTTTTTTACTAGCACCGATAAAAAGTATGTTTAAAAAAAAATACATTTCATTAAAAATAATATATTAATATATAAATATATTTATATTGATATAAATATAATATATATTTTTTAAATATGTTTTAGATAAAGCTAAATAGGCATTTACACTTAATATATAAGATAATTAGTGAAAATTGTTGGGCGGAGAAAGAAAGGAAGTGATGGCAAGAGGGGGGGTGAATTGCCTTTTAAAAAAAAATTAACAAATTAAAAATCAAAGTGAAAGTGCAGCGGAAATAAAGAGGCAAGACACAAGAATTGATAACGGAGTTCGGCCAAAAACCCGGCCTACGTCTCCGCTCCCAACTCAACCGTTGAGAGATTTACTACCGCTTGCTTTTCAATGGTTGTAGCAAGAAACCCACTAGCCTTTTTACAGGTGAAGGCTAGCTCACCTATTACAGCTTGCTTTTTAATGGTTTGAGCAAGAAACCCACTAGCCTTTTTACGGGTGAAGGCTAGCTCACCTTTGACTCAAGCCTTTTAAAAGGAAAGGCTTGACTAACCTCTTCACACCTTAAAGGTGGTGTGAAAACCCAAAGAGAGAGGATGAGAGAATTGGGAGTTTGTAGGCACAAACTCAATTTAAAGCTCAAAAATGAATAAAGCAATGAAAAACCGTAATGGGGAAGTCTTGGGCGCCAATGGATTGATGGAGCTGATGAAGGGCGCTCCCAAGCTTCTTTGGTGGTGCTCCTTGGATGTGGAAGTGTGTTGGAGCAAGTGGGGTTCCCTTGGAGCAATCCGCCGGAGGTTCGCCAAATGATCGAAAATGTGTCCGTTGGCTTCCGTATGGCTTTCTTAAGTTTCCGGGGCTTCAAGGTCCTTTATTTATAGAGGGGGAACCCTCATATGGCCTTTGGAGGTCTTCGGAGCCGTTGGAAAAGGCTTCGGAGCCGTTGGGAGGCAAGTGGATAGATCTGGTCAAAGGCCTAACGGCTAGTTTGACTGGGTCCACCGGCTGACCGGTACAGGGCCACCGGTTGGCCGGTGCTTGCAAAATGGAGGAGGGTTTCTGTCCAGGCGCCACCGGCTGGCCGGTGAGGAGGCCACCGGTTGGCCGGTGCTGAGGCAGTGGCTCACACTGTTCTGGCTGGGTGTCACCGGCTGGCCGGTGAGGAGGCCACCGGTTGGCCGGTGCTGAGGCAGTGGCTCAACCTTCTATCCAGGGTCCATTGGCTGGCCGATGGTGAAGCCACCGGTTGGCCGGTGGACTGAATTTCAGTCCACTTTGGCTTTTTGCCTTCTTGGCCTTCTTGGCCCAATTCCTTGGCACCCTGAATTTATGCCTATCATCCAAAAACACTTAAAACAAAATTAGATAAATAAGAGAGTGATTGTGATCATGAAAATTAAACCTCGAGGGGTACGAGAGGTACAACAATCTCCCCCTATTTTGATGATCACAATCACCAAAACAAACAAAGTAAAATACTGAGATGAGAGGCATGCTTTAAAAGATTTTTCCCCCAATCAACCAAGAATTTCTCCCCCTTTGTGATTATCAAAATAGCACGGGGCATAAAACTTGATTGAGGGATTAAGAGATTTTAAACCAATTGAAATTTTTGAAATTTGAATTGAAAGTTTTGAATCAAGGTTTGAGTTGAAAGTTTGAAATGAAAATTGAATAGAAAATTTTGAATTGAAAAATTTGATACCAAGTGTTGAAATTGAAAGTTTGAAAAGAAAGTTTTGAATAAAACAAAAATGCTTAAACAAACCTAACTCCCCCTAAATAAAACAACAAATCACCGGGGAGAGGTGTTTGAAACCGAGACAAATTTTGGCCAGGAGAGACTCGCTAAAAGGGATTTTTCAATCCATACTTGTCTAGTTGCGGGTCTTCTCCTATAGAATTCATCATTTAAGAAAATAGTTTTAGGCCTACCATACCGGGCATTTTTGCAATTGCACTCATAAATTAAGTGCCCGGGTTTTTTACAATAATTGCAAAATTTAAATTGGGAGCTCCCCCTTACAAAAATAGTTGGAGCATGGGAAGAGGAAGCTTGCTTGGAATAACCAAGCCCTTCGGTGGTTCTAGATAAACGTTGGGAACCAAGAAAATTGTTCAAATTTTGTTCCCCTTGGGTGAACTTGGCTAGAGTCTCCCTTAGATCTTTGATTGTTGATTCCATGGATTCAACATCGGGAAGGTTTTGGATTTTGAGGGTCAACTCTTCCTTCTCTTTGAGAAGTTGTTCTTTTTCGGAAGAGAGTTTTTTGAAATTCTTTTTTAAAGCAACGAATTTGGAAGAAAGTTCGTGAAAACCTTCCTCCAATTGATCTCTAGCATGTTGGAGATCCTCATATGACAAATGATTAAAAGAGTTGGAAGAACAAGAGGAAGAGGAGTCGGAAGAGGTTACCTCATGAAATGCCATTAGGCATTTGTTACCGTTGTCGCTCGAGGAGGAGGAGGAGGATGATGTGGAGCTATCACTCCATGTGGCCTTGAAAGCCTTCTTCTTTTCCTTTTTCTTGGCCTTTTTCTTGTTGAGTGGACAATCGGGCTTGTAATGGCCTTTCTTGCCACACTCATAGCATGTTACCTCGGGCTCGGATTTTTCGTCGTGTTTTTCCTTTCGAGCCTTGCGAGATTTCTTCTTCTTGTGCTTCTTCATGAACTTGTGCATTTTGCGGGCAAGGTTCTCCATTTCGGAATCGCCGCTTGAAGAGGAAGACGATGAGGAGGAGGAGCTTTCTTCTTGTTGAACTTTGAAGGCGATGTTCTTTGGAACTTTGATTGGTTTTCCTTCCTTTTCAGCTTGCCTCCTCATGGTGATCTCATAGGTCATGAGGGATCCGATGAGCTCTTCGACCGACATGTTCTTGATGTCCTTTGCTTCTTGGATTGCCGTTACCTTTGGAGCCCATGAGCTTGGTAAGATCCAAAGGATCTTCTTGACCATTGTTTCTGCAAAAATATTATCTCCAAGAGATTTTCTACCATTGCAAACATCAGTAAAGCGAGTAAACATATCAGAAATTGATTCGGATGGATGCATGGTAAAAGACTCAAAATCTTGACGAAACATATCCAATCGAGTATCCTTAACTTTGTTGGTCCCCTCATGGGTAACCTCCAAAAGTTTCCAGATTTCATGTGAGGAGGTGCATGTGGAAACTCGATTGAACTCATTACGATCAAGGCCGCAATGAAGAGCGTTCATGGCTTTGCCATCAAGCTCGAAATTTTTAATATCGGCTTGGGTCCATTTGGATTCATCGGGGGAAGAGAGAGTGTAACCTTGCATGACAATTTTATAAATGGGATATCCTATGCTTCTAAGAAAAGTAGTCATGCGGGTTTTCCAATAATTATAGTCGGTTCCATAAAAAAATGGAGCACGACCCAAAGAAAAGCCTTCGGGGGCGAAAGAGGTTGAAGCCATCAAAAAAAGATCTTGAATTTGAAACCGGTTAGGGTATTACTCAAATTTTCCTCTGATACCAATTGTTGGGCGGAGAAAGAAAGGAAGTGATGGCAAGAGGGGGGGTGAATTGCCTTTTAAAAAAAATTAACAAATTAAAAATCAAAGTGAAAGTGCAGCGGAAATAAAGAGGCAAGACACAAGAATTGATAACGGAGTTCGGCCAAAAACCCGGCCTACGTCTCCGCTCCCAACTCAACCGCTGAGAGATTTACTACCGCTTGCTTTTCAATGGTTGTAGCAAGAAACCCACTAGCCTTTTTACAGGTGAAGACTAGCTCACCTATTACAGCTTGCTTTTTAATGGTTTGAGCAAGAAACCCACTAGCCTTTTTACGGGTGAAGGCTAGCTCACCTTTGACTCAAGCCTTTTAAAAGGAAAGGCTTGACTAACCTCTTCACACCTTAAAGGTGGTGTGAAAACCCAAAGAGAGAGGATGAGAGAATTGTGAGTTTGTAGGCACAAACTCAATTTAAATCTCAAAAATGAATAAAGCAATGAAAAATCGTAATGGGGAAGTCTTGGGCGCCAATGGATTGATGGAGCTGATGAAGGGCGCTCCCAAGCTTCTTTGGTGGTGCTCCTTGGATGTGGAAGTGTGTTGGAGCAAGTGGGGTTCCCTTGGAGCAATCCGCCGGAGGTTCGCCAAATGATCGAAAATGTGTCCGTTGGCTTCCGTATGGCTTTCTTAAGTTTCCGGGGCTTCAAGGTCCTTTATTTATAGAGGAGGAACCCTCATATGGCCTTTGGAGGTCTTCGGAGCCGTTGGAAAAGGCTTCGGAGCCGTTGGGAGGCAAGTGGACAGGTCTGGTCAAAGGCCTAACGGCTAGTTTGACTGGGTCCACCGGCTGACCGGTACAGGGCCACCGGTTGGCCGGTGCTTGCAAAATGGAGGAGGGTTTCTGTCCAGGCGCCACCGGCTGGCCGGTGAGGAGGCCACCGGTTGGCCGGTGCTGAGGCAGTGGCTCACACTGTTCTGGCTGGGCGCCACCGGCTGGCCGGTGAGGAGGCCACCGGTTGGCCGGTGCTGAGGCAGTGGCTCAGCCTTCTATCCAGGGTCCATCGGCTGGCCGGTGGTGAAGCCACCGGTTGGCCGGTGGACTGAATTTTAGTCCACTTTGGCTTTTTGCCTTCTTGGCCTTCTTGGCCCAATTCCTTGGCACCCTGAATTTATGCCTATCATCCAAAAACACTTAAAACAATTTGCTAATTATTATTGAGCAATAGCCATTTAATAACAATTTGAAGACATAAAAAATCAAAAAAATTAATAAAAAATCTAAAATAAGTTAAAAATGTAACTCAAACTTCAAACAACCATAACTTTTGATCCGAGTGTCCGTTTGGACTACCACATATCAAATCGAAGCCTATTATGAGCTCTACACCCTTGATAAAAAAGGTAAACCCGTGTCACATCTTTTGAGGAAAAAAAGGTCTAGAATGCCTCCAAAATTGAGTTTTTAGTCGGGGTACCTCAATTTTTTAACATTCGATGGATTTTCAGCCTTCTTTAATGGTGACTTTTTACCCTTTTTCAGTGGAGACTAAATTTATTCCTAGGGTTTAAATTCATATTGATATTATGATTTTGAAATTTTATCGTTTTTCACAATGTAATGTTATTTATAATCAAATATATAACAATATACACATTTTTTTATATATATTCACCCATAAAAATTTAATTTTATAAATAAATAATTAAACATATTTACATATAAAATATATTTTTCAATATGTAAACCTTATCTAAATAAAAAATAATATCCATTTTATTTAAAATACAAATATATGAATGTTTATATACATATACATATACAACTAATGCATATATAATGTTTATATATATAAATATATTTGTGCGTGTATTGACAAACATATACATGTTTATCTACATATTTTTAATATATGTATATAAATATTAATATATAATATATGTAAATAAATATAAATATGTATAATTATATTTATAGATGCGCGCACACACACACATATATGCATGTATTTATAAACACATACACACACACACAAAACAAATTTTATACATGTATTTAAATATATGGATAAAAAATGTAACGAAATATATATAAATATATAGATATATTATAAAATGCAAAACAAAACAATATAGGTGAGTGAAAGAGTCGAAACCCAACAAAGGCAAGGGAATGACGCACAGATGGGTGAACAGGTGCCAAGTGTTATTAAGGGTGGGGGGGGGGGAGGCTAGTGTTGTTATGGGGGGGGGGGAGGGGGTTCGCCCTCATATTAGTAGAAAAAAACTTTCTTTTTAAAAATTATTTTTTAACCTTTATCCGCGCTTTTTTTTAGCACTGATAAAAGAGGTCTTTATCAGCATTTTTTTAGAGCTAATAAAAGGGACCTCATTTTAATGACATCTCGATTATCAACGCATTTTTAGCACCGATAAAAACCTTTTTTAGCGTTGATAAAACCCAATTTTGTAGTAGTGAAACAGAGTGTCGTAACATTATTATGCAATGTCCTTAGTCATATTGTATGACTCTATGCAAATCTTGGTTTTTCAAAGTGTCGTATGAACGCGTTGTTATGACACGTCAAATTGACTATGATTTAAAGATGATTTTATAGTCTAGGGTAGACCCTAGATCATCTCTCAAGGAGCGTTGATAGGTTTAGAGTGTGTATTTTTAATAACAAGTACTAAAAGAGGGGGAGGGGGTGGTTTTGAAAACAGTTTTAAGAAAATAACTTAATTTAAAGAGTTTAATATTGACAAAACAAGTGAATTTTGAAAAATATGAGACAAAGGGGTTATCATGATTTCACTACACACGTTTTAAATTCATTGTTCTTAGATATTCATTTAGGTTTGAGGTAATTCTTTGGTTGAAATTAATTAGAATCCCAATTAATTCCTAAGTTTTTATTTCAATGCTCGAAGAACCAAACGTTGACATAACAATCGTATTGCCAAGGTCCAGAGCTTATGCATGGAATAAGAGCTTACAAATTAGATTGAAATCTCAAGAGGTGGGTAAAAAAGGGTTCTTGTGTTGTCCAATCGGAACAACACAAGTCACGCACTTAAAACCTCACACTGATCGGTTAGATTTTAAGAGCAAATCAATCACATGCATCAAAACAAACATTCAAATATGAAATTATGTAATATACATGAAATGAAATGTTTTAACACTCAAATTACTCCAAACCAGTAGCTAATAAATGTGTCGAAACTCCCATGACATGTGTGTAGATCCCTCACAACGATCACCCACCGTTTAGTAGGTACTGTAGCAGTATTGTGCGGGTACTATAGTAGTTACTGTTCGACACTATAGCAACCGGAACTATTCACATTGGCCCACCGGTTTGGGCTTGGAGTCCTTAAGGCTTTAGGTCCACCCAACCCTTCGGGCCAGTAAGGATTTTGGGTTACCTTTAAGGCCTTCAGGCCACCTCAAGGCCTTCGGGCCACATGATCAGTGTAGTTGCTCCAGACAGACTCTACAAAAAAGGAGCAGCCCCAGAGGAGGATTCAGAGCAAATGCACTCACCAGAGCAGAACCAAATGGATTTAGAAGAATGAGAGGGTATGACTACGCCATCGGGACCAGATTGTGCTTGCATGGGAAGCCTAGCCAGACGGCCATGCGAAGGTGGAGAACTATCATCGCGATGCAGATGTTAGGGAGGGGCGGTTCCTTGTATTTATAGTCTGGTTGAATATCATAAGACCTTCGGGTCATGTAATCTCTTAAGCCTACAAGCGATGTAATCTATAATCCTATGGGCCTTGTAAGGGTTCCCCCTAATCCCTTGAAAGGGGGGTTATCAAAAATCAATAAAAATGAAGGCCTTTGGGCCATTCGGACAAGATGCCAATTTATAGGAAATGTGGAAGGTGGTTTTGGGCATTTTGATTTCGAAAAACCACTTGACCCATGGTTTTAGATGTCTAGAAAGTCTTATCTCTCTTTTAAAAAAACTACAAAGTTGTAGCACCACCTCTTAACTATATTCACCGAACATTTGGCACTATTTGGACAATCACAACCGAAGATATGGATGAAATACATAACCCACTTTTTGACTTCGAGCAGATTCGATCCCCTGGACTTATCAGTTGGGATGGGCCACTTGATGAATGAATGGGGCTTGGGTGTATTCATATGAAATGTATCCCATTTAATTTTGGACCATCCCACAAAATATCATCCCATTTGGATTCATGGTTTATTGTAAGTGTGCGGCTGAGTCCACTGGTGTGCTTGAATCCTACACAGTTTGACCCATTTTTCTTGAACTTCGTCATGAGCCCTCCAAATCACTTCCACCTATAATATAATTATCAAAACAAGTAACATTCCCCTTTTTAACAGTGATAAACACAAAATAATTTAATTAAACATGAAGTAAAATTTGTTATTATTTTTATAATTTTCAATGCCAAACTAGTTTAGCATAGTGGTGTAAGGGTGAAAATGAAATAGTGAATCGTGGTGCGATCACACCCCCACACCTAAAAATTTTCACTCCTGGGAAAAGTCAAATTCCTAAAATATTCATGGAGATATTACCAAATTCATAAAGATTTAACATTCAATGGAAATTTAAAACGTGAAAGCAACGTGATCAAAGAAAAAATCACACCAAGGAGTTATTCTCAGTGATCATACAAAAAGATGTCTCATAAATTGTATCAGCTTCAAGAAGATGAATGATACCAATTTGAGAATACAATTCAAAAGATAACCATGTCACTAATTCTCCATGTGTGTGTGTGAAAACCATTCCATGCAATTCTTTCCACTTTCTATCAAGTAAATATAGATTATTTAAAAAATTTCTACTTAAATGATTGTGTCCACCGAACCTTCCCTACATCATTTGCGATCAAATTTAAAGACACACTCAGTTAAGCATTCCCAAAAGTAAAACCTTAAGTTCCTAACCTAGATATCCCCATATTTTGTACATTTCCTCACTCCCCTCATTTTTTTAAAGAGTTACACTTGAAACAAATTTCACACTCATCTCTCAACCTTTATTTGATCTCCTCATGACACTAATTGTAATAGTTATAACAAGATCAAAAGTTTAAGAAGAGTGGTTTTTAACCTGACCAAGAAACAACCTGTATTTTGCGTGTTTTTTTGAGGGTGTACAACAGTCGGATAACATGTACACACACATAGGTCAATCCCATACAGTAATGAAAAAGATTATATGAGGAACAAATGTATGGAAAAATATTTTCGGAAAGTAGATTAATATTAAACCAACTTATATTTACCTTCTATTGAGTAAGAAAAAATCACACTTCATGGTTGGGTGAAAAGATGTATGGAGAAATTAAGTAACACAATTTTCCCTTAAACTACTCACACAAAGGGTACCATTATTCTCAAAGGTTTCAAAATGATACAACCATTTATATCATCGAAACACAACCAATTGTCAAGAAAAAGTCACACCTCAATATTAAATTTATGCTAAAACACACATTCCATCATTGAAACATTTTTTAGAAAATGTTAAAAAAATATGAATAAGGGAAATTCCTCAAGCATGTTCAATAATTTCCATGATTAAGCGAACATCATTTTCCATGATAAAGTGGGATTCACAAATTAACATTCCAGAACCAAAGTGAGGGGGGGGGGATAGGGGGGAATAGGGGGGAGTGACAATATAATCTAATAAGCCAAAGAGAAAAAAAATAAAGATGATGAAAATTCATAACTAACTCAGGAATATACCCATCCCCCCACACCTAGAGTGTGTAGTGTCCTCACTATAATGAAAGAAAATGTGGTAAGGAAGGATAAAACCTGGTGGGTGTCATTAGTAGGTTTCTTATTGAACTTGAAGTTCCTCTATCAGGGACTCTATAATGGTTTCATAAAAGTGATTCAGCCACTTCCCATTAATAGTGAAAGTTTGTTTTGTTTCTTCATTTTGAACCTGAATGACACCAAATGGATAAACATTAGTAACAATGTATGGTCCAAACCAGTGGGAACAAAGATTACTTGAATGCAACTTAATCCTTGCATTGTAAAAGAGGACCTTCTACCCAATTTGAAAATGATGACGAAGGATGAGACGATCGTGGGAAGCCTTGGTTCGCTCCTTGTAGATCTGGGAGTTCTCATAAGAATCTCTACGCATTTCCTCCAGCTCCTGAATATGAAACTTCCTTTGAGCACCTGCATCAGAAAGATTAGAATTGCATTGTTTGATGTCCCAGTTGTCCCGATGCTCTATCTCAATAGGGTGGTGACAACTCTTTCCAAACACTAGCTAATATGGTGATGTGCCAATGAGAGTTTTGAAAGCAGTACGGTAAGCCCATAATGAATCATCGAGTCTAAGACTCCAATATTTTCTATTGGGTTGAACCATTTTTCAAGAATCTATTTTACCTCTATATTTGACACCTTAGCTTGACCATTGGTCTATGGGTGATAAGAAGTAGACACTCGATGCCCAACCCCATACCAATAAAAAAGTGATTGCATTGTTCAGTTGCAGAAATGAGAACCCTTGTAAAGACCCGTAAAATTCAAGGGAAATTTTTTCTTAATTTTCTTTGGAATTTTACAAGAGCACGGTTTCTGACGACACCTGATTCTGAGGCCCGGAGTGCCCGGAATCAATTTCCGAAGTTTGGCTCAGGTACGTTCAGTGAACGAACGAGCGAGAATTTCTAACTTTTGATCTGGTGCTTGGAATTGAAATCCGAGGACACTGATGAACTCGCAGCGCCGATATTCGCTTAAGGAGACCTTTTCCGAGGTTGTGTTTATTGCGGGTTGAGAGTTAGTTTTTGGGATTTTAAAAGAAGTTAAATAAAAATGTGGAAACACTTTTTATTTTTAACTTGTTGGTTATTTTTTTCTCCCAAAGGGAGTTAAAGGTGGGACCCACATCCACTTAACCTCCCTTGGGAGGATTAAGTGTGGTGGGGCCCACCCGAAGCATAACTCTTCATCTTCTCCTTTAAAACTCCCTTAACCTTCTCTTTTAATTAACTTGACAAGTTTGGTTATTAAAGGGGTTGAGTTGTCTTAATTCAAACCTTTGAATTTCAAATGGTTTGGTTGAGTAAATAAAATAAGCCCTTAGCCTATTTTATTTGGTTAGAATTCTCTAGCCTCCTTGAGAGATTTTTGAAGCCTTCTTCTTCTTCTTCTTCTTCAAGCTTTGACGAAGAACGCGAAGAACCTTCGGACTTCGACGAAGAACGCCACGTTCTCGGGAACCGTCTTCCGCGACGCCATACCCGCAACACCGACGACGTACTTCTTCCGCGTCATCTCTTCCGCGATGGTTTCCCGCGAAGAAATCGCCGTCAAAGAACTTCGAATCCTCGCTTCACGACATCGACGTCCTTCTTCCGCGACGCCGACCACCGCGACGCGTCTTCCGCGGGTCGTTGACAATCATCGATCTTGAAACCGAGGTAGGGGTTTGTTGTGGATTATTTATTTACTCTCGTTCTTGGTTCTAGCATGATAATCTTGTGGATAAATATTTAAGAGTTATCATCTAACGAGAGGGGGGTCGGACCGCACAAACACGGCCGAATTCCCCCTCCTTTGTTCTTGATTATTATTATTTTTCTTGTGATGTACGAGATGGCGTGGTGCCGTCGCACCACGCGGAAATCATTCGACAAATATTGCGCGGCGCCGTCGCGCCGCGCCGTGGAAGGATTATCTTGAACGCGACGCCGTCGCACCGCGTCGAAGGGAACCGAAGGCGCCGCGGCCGGAGCGGGGCCACGGCGGAGGGGCGCGGTGCCGTCGCACCACGCCGGACGACGAACACCCCTGCCGGTTCCGGGCCGCGGCGGGACGTGATGACCGGCGGCCAGCCGGGCCGCCGGTGCCGGAAAAAGGAAGAGGACCGGCCCATGCCGGTCCTGTTGAGAGGAAGCCGGCCGACCAGGTCGGGCCGGCCGGGACGGTGCAAAACCGGGGGAATTAAATTCCCCCGGGCGGTTATTTTGGCCCCCCATAATAAAGGGGGGCCGGTTTCATAAAGGGGGCAGGTGGCCCCCCCTTTTTTCTCAAAGGCAGGCCCCCACGAGGGGGGCCGGTTTCTCCAAAGGCGCGGCTTTCAGCCGCGCCGCCAGCAAAGAGGGGCGGGGGCCTTGCCCCCCCCGCACGTGGCACCCGAGCGGCGCCCACGCCGCGCCGCCGCGCCGGACCGCGCCGCCGCGCCGGACCGCGCCGACGCGCCGGACCGCACCGCCGCGCCGGACCGCGCCGACGCGCCGGACCGCGCCGCCGCGCCGGACCACGCCGCCGACCGGGCCGGGTCGGACCCGGGTCGGGTCGACCCTGTTCGGGCCGAACCAGGGGGGGTCGGGCCGGGTCGGCCCAGACCCGGACCCCCCGTTTTTGAATCGGTTTCGGTATTTTGCCCATAACTTGAGCTACAGACCTCCGATTGACGAACCGTCAGCGGCGATGCGATCCTTGGATCGAGACGGTCGTTTCGGTATATCTCACTCAGGTTTCGGAATACTTTGAGTTCGGCCGGGTTGGTTCGTACACGAAACCAACCGGGCCCTCGGAGCGGAAACACTCATATCTTGAGCTACGGACGTCTGATTGACGTGCCGTCAGCTTTGTTGTGTTCCTTTTAGTGAGTCAGATATTTTGGCATACTCCGCCCGAGGTTTGGACGCAGGTGGAGTACGGTCGGGTTGGTTTTTCCTTAAAAACCAACCGGGCTCCTGGGACGAAAAAGCCAATAACTCTCAGACCGGGCGTCCGATCGACGCGCCGTCTGTTGCGTTGAGTTCCTGTTGACGATATGGAACTTTTGGATACATCAACTCTGGACTTGTAATAGTTGATGTATCAGCCTCTCGGCTCGTGGAGCGGACCCTCCCGAACGAGCTTGCTGTGTGCAGGAACCCTAGTGCTGGCTGCGACTGTGACTACTACTGCTACTGCTACTGTGACAGCGACGACCGTGCAGAGATCCTCAGTGGACTGCGGTGACGACCGTGCAGAGATCCTCAGTGGACTGCGATGATGAAGACAGCTGGTCTTGTATCCTATGTGGGTCCTAGCTGTGCTGGTCTTGTATCCTATGTGGGTCCCAGCTTAGATGATTCAATACTGGTCTTGTATCCTATGTGGGTCCCAGTATAGTTGAATCAATGAAGACAGCTCGTCTTGTATCCTATGTGGGTCCTAGCTGTGTTGGTCTTGTATCCTATGTGGGTCCCAGCTTGGATGATTCAATACTGGTCTTGTATCCTATGTGGGTCCCAGTATAGATGAATCAATGAAGAGTGCTGGTCTTGTATCCTATGTGGGTCCCAGCTTAGATGACTCAGTGCTGGTCTTGTATCCTATGTGGGTCCCAGTCGTGCTGGTCTTGTATCCTATGTGGGTCCCAGCATAAATGAAACAATGAGGACGGCTGGTCTTGTATCCTATGTGGGTCCCAGCTTAGATGATTCAGTATCTATGTCTGATCATCTCTTTCACCCTTTTCGATGATGTATACCTGTGTGAGCTGAATCCTGTTGCTTTCCTGTGTGGATTGTGTTGTGCTATCCTGTGTGGATTTCATTTTGCTTTCCTGTGTGGAATACGTATACTTTCCTGTGTGGACTGAGTTGTACTTGGGCTCGGAGGTTGGAGCGTATTGGAATTGATGACTTAGGTATATGTATGAGCATATACCTAAGCAGTGTCGGATGTTACTTCGTGATTGTATCTTCCTTTGTGGTTTATCCTTTGTGGATTTTGGGAGACCTTCAGGGGTCTCGGGGTCCCTACTGAGTAGCTTATACTCACCCCTGCACGGGATATGCCCACACTACGTTGTGTTGGTTGCAGACGAAGGACAGCGTTGATCGTGGCTGAGGCTTGCAGAGCAGAACGGTACCTGGAGGTGGACCACTGGGCGGGACGTGCCCGGAGTGGACAACGGGACCCGAGGAGCAGTGGAGCTATATGTACCCACCCTTCTGGTGGGATTTCCAATGGACAGTTCGGTGTGGCGGCTTTTACTTTCCAGTTGCTGTTTTCCCTTTCGAGTTGTACTTTACTTTCAGTTTGGGTTTGTATAATGGCCCATTTACTTTTCCGCACTTCAGTTGTACTCTGTTCTTACTTAGTGTTTACTTTTCTGCTTGCTTACTCTATGGTGCTTGTTTACTTTACAAAGGCAATGCCTTCCCTTTTTACCGGGATTTACGCCTTGGTTCTAGTCACCAGCTCCTGGCCTATGGAAGGCGGGCTTGGGGTAGTCACGACACGGGCCCCGAGGACGGGTCGTGACAAATTGGTATCAGGGGAGTTCGGTTCTACCGCAAACTCTGATCTTTTCTATGTGAAGCAATAATGTTTAGCGTATTGAGTGTGGTTATCAGTCCAGGGAGTCCAGTGTTGGTGCGGCGGCTGACGTATCCGTACACCAGGACCCTGACTTCTGATTTCCGACTTAATGCATGAAAACATTGATTGCGTGTGTGTTTCAAAGTTTTCTTTGTGATTACTTTATATATCAGCTCACCAGGTATACTGTTCTGACCGTGGCGCACCTGTTTCCTCTTCAGGATGGCCCCACGACGGTAGCCAGCTAGGGTTCCGAGAGTTGAGCTTGACGACAGCCCACCGAGCGACGAGGCCTCGGTGCATGGCCCTTTATCAGCAGTGGCACCGACGACAGCTCTACCCGCCGAGCCACCGATGCTTCCAGCACCAGCCGCTGACGATGCACGACGCCTTGGAGCTCTACACGAGTTCCAGCGCCAGCGACCGCCTAGGTTCCGTGTGGAGACGGACCCCCAGGCAGCAGAGGACTGGCTGGAGGCAGTGGTACGAGTTTTTAGGCTAGTGAGGACACCTGCAGACCTCATGGTGATCCTCGCTGCGAGCCTACTGCACGCAGCAGCGGGCCGATGGTGGAGCTTGATGCTCCAGGTGCACGATGAGACATTTCTTCTATGGACGGACTTTGAGAGCCTCTTCCGCTCGGAGTTCATCCCAGCCACCCTTCGTGCGGTGCGTATCCAGGAGCTTCTTCAGCTGCGGCAGGGCAGCATGACAGTCGCTCAGTACTCGGCGAGATTTACCGATCTCTCGCGCTACTCGACTGACATGGTACGAGACCCATTCTTCTGGGCCCGGACCTTCGAGCAGGGACTGAGGCACGAGATCAGGGCTTCGATGATTTCCCTCAACATTCCGACATAGGCAGAGGTGTTGGAGAGAGCCCTTCTAGTGGAGAGTTTTCTTGCCGAGCAGGCTCCAGTGACAGGGCCCTCCACAGGACAGCCTGTAGCAGGGTCTTCTGCAGCTGACAGTAGACAGGTGACGCAGAGGTCCAAGCGGGCCAGACCATCAAATGGGCAGTCACAGGATGAAGATTCAGTTGTGCGGGGCACCCGGAGGAGAGCCAGTTACGCGAGGGGCAAACATTGCTACGCATGCAGTGGGCGAGGTCACATGGCTCGAGATTGCCCGACTCGTCTTACAGATGAGCAGCAGGCGGTAGAGGGACCTCCCAGACAGAGATTCGGCCACGGTGGTCCACAGGGTACTGGCGGACGAGGTAGAGGAGCTGGCCGAGTAGCCGGTGGTGGGAGACACTTCGAGGTGTTGCCACCACCACCACTAGGAGGTCCACCCCGACTGCAGGGAGTAGGTGGACATGCGAGAGCTCAGCTTCAGGCAGCCGAGGCCTTCGATCATGAAGCTCTGGGAGAAGATGGACAGGAGCGGAACTAGTGGATACGTCCTTTGTACTTCTAGTTCCTTGTTGCTTTTGTGTAGCGTCTTTGTATTATGAGATGCAATAATAAAAGACGCATACCTTTGTGATTTTTTTTCATTCCTGTCCTCTTTTGTGTTGTTACTAAGAGGTTCCAGTTTTGACTGTTGACTTGACCCTCACTTGTGAGACATCTACTGGAGGAGACCCAGTTACCACACACTGATGCCGACAGTGTGACTCAACCCTTGGAGGTGAGAGTAACGATTGAATCTCTTGGTAGTAGCGTCGAGGCCTTACGACGTCATCCTTGGTATGGATTAGTATCATCCATGTCGGGATTGACTGTATTAGGCAAAGGAAGTGGTCCATCCAGGGGATGAGACCAGATTTCTCTTATCGGAAAAGGAGAAATCTTAGTAGCTCATGTGGGACCGGAGATGGTCCAGGCCACGACAAAGAAGGTCCAGGTCAACCAGGAGCGGATGAGGACAGCTCAGAGCCGGCAGAAGTCATACGCTGATAGGAGGCGGAGGCCACTGGAGTTTGAGGACGATGACCACATCTTCTTGCGGGTCTCACCTCGACGTGGTATACAGAGATTTGGCCGAGGCGACAAGTTATCTCCGTGCTTCATCAGACCCTTCCAGGTCCTCAGCAGGATTGACGAGGTGACTTATCGTCTGGCTCTACCACCTCAGTTGCACCGGGTGCACGACGTCTTCCAGGTATCTCAGCTGAGGAGATACGTGCATGACCCGACGCACATCATTAACCATGGGGAGCTTGACATTGACGATGGGGCGACTTTTACGGAGGTCCCGGTGGAGATCGAGGATCGACAGGAGCGGGTCCTACATGGGCGGTCGATTCCTCTAGTGCGCATCAGATGGCAGCACAGGAATCTCCAGGAGAGCACTTGGGAGCGGGAGGCTCAGATGCGTGCTCAGTACCCTCATTTGTTTCCCTAGTTTTTGATGTATCTTTACGGGGACGTAAAGACCTGAGGTGGGAGTAATGTAAAGACCCATAAAATTCAAGGGAATTTTTTTCTTAATTTTCTTTGGAATTTTACAAGAGCGCGGTTTCTAACGGCACCTGATTCCGAGGCCCGGAGTGCCCGGAATCAATTTCCGAAGTTTGGCTCGGGTACGTTCAGTGAACGAACGAGCGGGAATTTCTAACTTTTGATCCGGTGCTCGGAATTGAAATCCGAGGACACCGATGAACTCGTAGCGCCAATATTCGCTTAAGGAGACCTTTTCCGAGGTTGCGTTTATTGCGGGTTGAGAGTTAGTTTTTGGGATTTTAAAAGAAGTTAAATAAAAATGTGGAAACACTTTTTATTTTTAACTTGTTGGTTATTTTTTTCTCCCAAAGGGAGTTAAAGGTGGGACCCACATCCACTTAACCTCCCTTGGGAGGATTAAGTGTGGTGGGGCCCACCCAAAGCATAACTCTTCATCTTCTCCTTTAAAACTCCCTTAACCTTCTCTTTTAATTAACTTGACAAGTTTGGTTATTAAAGGGGTTGAGTTGTCTTAATTCAAACCTTTGAATTTCAAATGGTTTGGTTGAGTAAATAAAATAAGCCCTTAGCTTATTTTATTTGGTTAGAATTCTCTATCCTCCTTGAGAGATTTTTGAAGCCTTCTTCTTCTTCTTCTTCTTCAAGCTTTGACGAAGAACGCGAAGAACCTTCAGACTTCGACGAAGAACGCCACGTTGTCGGCAACCGTCTTCCACAACGCCATACCCGCGACACCGATGACGTACTTCTTCCGCGTCATCTCTTCCGCAACGGTTTCCCGCGAAGAAATCGCCGTCAAAGAACTTCGAATCCTCGCTTCACGACATCGACATCCTTCTTCCGCGACGCCGACCACCGCGACGCGTCTTCCACGGGTCGTTGACAATCATCGATCTTGAAACCGAGGTAGGGGTTTGTTGTGGATTATTTATTTACTCTCGTTCTTGGTTCTAGCATGATAATCTTGTGGATAAATATTTAAGAGTTATCATATAACGAGAGGGGGGTCGGACCGCACAAACACGGCCGAATTCCCCCTCCTTTGTTCTTGATTATTATTATTTTTCTTGTGATGTACGAGATGGCGTGGTGCCGTCGCACCACGTGGAAATCATTCGACAAATATTGCGAAGCGCCGTCGCGCCACGCCGTGGAAGGATTATCTTGAACGCGATGCCGCCGCGCCGCGTCGAAGGGAACCGAAGGCGTCGCGGCCGGAGCGAGGCCGCGGCGGAGGGGTGCGGTGCCGTCGCACCGCGCCGGACGACGAACACCCCTGCCGGTTCCGGGCCGCGGCGGGACGTGATGACCGGCGGCCAGCCGGGCCGCCGGTGCCGGAAAAAGGAAGAGGACCGGCCCATGCCGGTCCTGCTGAGAGGAAGCCGGCCGGCCAGGTCGGGCCGGCCGGGACGGTGCAAAACCGGGGGAATTAAATTCCCCCGAGCGGTTATTTTGGCCCCCCATAATAAAGGGGGCCCGGTTTCATAAAGGGGGGCAGGCGGCCCCCCCGTTTTTCTCAAAGGCAGGCCCCCACGAGGGGGGCCGGTTTCTCCAAAGGCGCGGCTTTCAGCCGCGCCGCCAGCAAAGAGGGGCGGGGGCCTTGCCCCCCCCCCGCACGTGGCACCCGAGTGGCGCCCAGGCCGCACCGCCGCCGGCCGGGCCGAACCAGGGGGGTCGGGCCGAGACCCCCCGTTTTCGAATCGGTTTCGGTCTTTTGGCCATAACTTGAGCTACGGACCTCTGATTGATGAACCGTCAGAGGCGATGCGATCCTTGGATCGAGATGGTCGTTTCGGTATATCACACTCAAGTTTCGGAATACTTTGAGTTCGGCCGGGTTGGTTCGTACACGAAACCAACCGGGCCCTCGGAGCAGAAACGCTCATATCTTGAGCTACGGACGTCCGATTGACGTGCCGTCAGCTTTGTTGTGTTCCTCTTAGTGAGTCAGATCTTTTGGAATACTCCGCCCGAGGTTTGGACACAGGTGGAGTACGGTCGGGTTGGTTTTGCCTTAAAAACCAACCGGGCTCCTGGGACGAAAAAGCCAATAACTCTCAGACCGGGCGTCCGATCGACGCGCCGTCTGTTGTGTTGAGTTCCTGTTGACAATATGGAACTTTTGGAAACATCAACTCTGGACTTGTGACAGTTGATGTATCAGCCTCTCGGCTCGTGGAGCAGACCCTCCCGAACGAGCTTGCTGTGTGCGGGAACCCTAGTGCTGGCTGCGACTGTGACTACTACTGCTACTGCTATTGTGACAGCGACGACCGTGCAGAGATCCTCAGTGGACTGCGATGATGAAGACAGCTGGTTTTGTATCCTATGTGGGTCCTAGCTGTGCTGGTCTTGTATCCTATGTGGGTCCCATCTTAGATGATTCAATACTGGTCTTGTATCCTATGTGGGTCCCAGTATAGTTGAATCAATGAAGACAGCTAGTCTTGTATCCTATGTGGGTCCTAGCTGTGCTGGTCTTGTATCCTATGTGGGTCCCAGCTTGGATGATTCAATACTGGTCTTGTATCCTATGTGGGTCCCAGTATAGATGAATCAATGAAGAGTGATGGTCTTGTATCCTATGTGGGTCCCAGCTTAGATGACTCAGTGCTGGTCTTGTATCCTATGTGGGTCCCAGCCGTGCTGGTCTTGTATCCTATGTGGGTCCCAGCATAAATGAAACAATGAGGACGGCTGGTCTTGTATCCTATGTGGGTCCCAGCTTAGATGATTCAATATCTATGTCTGATCATCTTTTTCACCCTTTTCGATGATGTATACCTGTTTGAGCTGAATCATGTTGCTTTCCTGTGTGGATTGTGTTGTGCTATCCTGTGTGGATTTCGTTTTTCTTTCCTGTGTGGAATACGTATACTTTCCTGTGTGGACTGAGTTGTACTTGGGCTCGGAGGTTGGAGCATATTGGAATTGATGACTTAGGTATATGTATGGGCATATACCTAAGCAGTGTCGGATGTTACTTCGTGATTGTATCTTCCTTTGTGGTTTATCCTTTGTGGATTTTGGGAGACCTTTAGGGGTCTTGGGGTCCCTACTGAGTAGCTTATACTCACCCCTGCACGGTCTATGCCCACACTACGTTGTGTTGGTTGCAGACGACGGACAACGTTGATCGTGGCTAAGGCTTGCAGAGCAGAACGATACCTGGAGGTGGACCACTGGGCGGGACGTGCCCGGAGCGGACAGCGGGACCCGAGGAGCAGTGGAGCTATCTGTACCCACCCTTCAGGTGAGATTTCCAGTGGACAGCTCGGTGTGGTTGATTTTACTTTCCAGTTGTTGTTTTCCCTTTCGAGTTGTACTTTACTTTCAGTTTGAGTTTGTATACTGGCCCATTTACTTTTCCGCACTTCAGTTGTACTCTGTTCTTACTTAGTGTTTACTTTTCCGCTTGCTTACTATGTGGTGCTTGTTTACTTTACAAAGGCAATGCCTTCCCTTTTTACCAGGATTTACGCCTTGGTGCTAGTCGCCAGCCCCTGGCCTATGGAAGGCGGGCTTGGGGTAGTCACGACACGGGCCCCGAGGATGGGTCGTGAAAATTGGTATCAGAGGAGTTCGGTTCTACCGTGAACTCTGATCTTTTCTATGTGAATCAATAATGTTTAGCGTATTGAGTGTGGTTATCAGTCCAGGGAGTCCAGTGTTGGTGCGGCGGCTGACCTATTTTCATTCGTTGACCAAATTGTTCTAACGGTAATTAAAATAGGAAATGGTCCTTTCTAGTGTGTTGTTTTAGTCCGTGATAGTCTATACAGACACACCAACTATTCTGCACATGGGTTGGAACGAATTCTTTGTTTTCAATTTTAATTACCGTAAGAACAATTTTTTAGGAACTAATTGAACTAGACTGACCCATTGGATTTCAGAGATGGGGTAAATGATTCCAGCATCTAATAAATTTATTACCTCCTTTTTAACAACATCTAGGAGGTTTGGTTTCATTCAACGTTGTGTCTGCCTCACTGGTTTAGCCTCATCATTTAACAATATATGATATGTGAAAATTGATTGGATAATACCATGAATTTCTATAAGTATCCATCCCAAAGCTTGTTTATACTCCCTCAAAAGTTCAAGCTATTGTAATTCATGCTCAGGAGGGATTGAACTAGAAATGGTGATAGGAAACTTGTTTCTATTCTCAAGATAGGAATATTTTAAATCAGTGGTTGTTTTAGTTCCAATTAAGGGGGATTTTGGATTTATGGGAGTGAATGTGCAAGTGGGAGGTCAATGATCTCATCTAACTGCTCAATGGTATCATCCTTATATGAGGAATGAGATTTTACAAGCTTATCAGTATCATCGATGGTCATGTGATCCTTAGTGTTCAAAAAATCATCAATTAAAAAACATTCATGACATTTTTCTATACCACTACAACAATCAATGCATGATTCATTACCTAGAATTTCAATCAAGGATGAAAACTCAAAAAGGGGATCGAGGGAAAGAAAAGGTGTTTTTTCAAGAGAAGGGAGTACATAAATTGAATTAACAAAGAGAGAGGAATATTCTTCTGAGGGGTTCTTCATGGCATCACAGATGTTGAAGTGGAAAATGTCACCACCAAACTCCATAGATAATATACAATTATGGAAATTAATTATGGTTTTGGTAGTTTTAAAGAAGGTTATCCCTAATATAATTAGGGCATGTCTATTCATCCTATCATTTTCTATTTTTATCACATAAAAATTAGTAGGAAAAATTAAAAATTTCACCCTCACAAGAACATCCTCTAACACACAAAGAGGGGTTTGTGGTACTCCGATTTGCGAGTTGAACAATAATTATCATGGGCTTTAGTTATATGAACTGCAATAAAGAGTAAATGGAGTGAAGCATCACATTTATAGAAGCACCCAAATCAATCATATCATTGGAAAATGAATACTCCCCTATGGTGCACATAATTGAGAATGTTCCGGGATCATTGAATTTGGTGGGGAGTGATGGGTCTATCAATGCTTAGATGTTTCTCCCCAAGCTCACCTTCTCATCACCACAAAGTCACTTTCAGTGTGTACACATCTCCTTCAGAAACTTGGTGTATCTTGGAATTTTCTTCAGAACATCAATCAAGGGGATGTTAACCTTCACTTTTTGAAAATTTCCAATATTTTCTTATCAAGTTCAGTCTCCTTTTATTTCCTAGGTTGGGTGTCCCTTTGGGGAAATGGAAGAAGAATGGTTGGGCTAGGCAACTCATCAATAGAAACAATCTTTCCTTTGGCAGTTCTTCTCTCAGGATAATCTTTTACCTTATTTGGACCATTTATAGTGGTTGGGATGGTGGTTTCCTTGGGAGGGGATGACTCTAATAGAGTATTGATTTGGATTTTAAGTTGTGTTCCACTCTGAAGGGTTATGGTACTAACATTTCCCTTATCCCTAGGGTTGACTAGTGGTTGAGATGGTAGTTTACCTGAACTATGACTTTGAATTTACCCCATAGAGTTGGAGAGTTAGCCTAATTGGGTTTTTAGGTCTTGTATGGATTTTTGGGTGGTTTGTTGGAATTAGAGATTGTTGGAAGCCATTTGTTTCATCATATCTTCTAGGTTAGGCTTAGGTTTTGGGGGGGGGGGTTGTTGTAAAGACCTTTGTAGAGGTTGAGGATTTCTGGATGGTGGTGGATGACTACTCTTCCCTGGTTGGTTCCATGGTTATTGAGGTTGGTCTGAATACCCCCTTTCCTATATGCTTGGTTGTCTTTCCACCAAGGGTTGGATGGATAGTAAGGTTTTTTTACTAAAGTGTTGGTTAAAGGGGCATCCTGGGAATATTGCATCACAACTCTTAGAAGTTTCTCCCAATTGAGGACATTGGTCAGAATAGTGAGTGTCATAAGAATAGATACCACAATGTATGGGAGGATGAGATTGATATTTCCCTTGGGAAAGAGAAAGTTGTCAAAAAGGGTACTTACCTCTTAAAACTTTGTGTCCACCTTCTCAAAATCAGAGCTATGCACCTCATGGACACCTCAAATGGGTATAATGGACCTTGAACCAAATTGTTGAGTGTTCTGTGCCATATTATCAATGAGGGTCCTTACAATATTTGAAATTTTTTCAACTAGCACACCACCTGCAATAACATCAATCATGTTCCGATCGATAGGAATTAAACCTTCATAAAAATACTTTATTAAAAGTTGATTACTTATTTTGTGGTGTGGGAAACTTGAACATAACCTTTTAAACCATTCCCAATATTCATGAAGTGTTTCCCCTTGATATTTACTTATACCACATATTTATTTCCTTATAGTTACAATTCTAGACTTTGGGAAATATTTTTCAGGAAAAAGGCATTTCATGTTCACCTAGCCTCTAATTGGTGAATTAACATAGTAAATACAATATTTTATAGTATCTTATAATGAAAAATGGAATACCCTAAGCTTGAATTGTTCTTCATACACATTATCATCTTTTAAGGTTGAACACACAATGTGAAATTATTTTAAATTCTTATGTGGGTCTTCTCTAATGAGTCCATGAAATCTTGGCAATAAGTTAATTAGACCAGATTTCAGTACAAAATTGGGTGCCTCAACTTGCATTTGAATATAAGTGGGTTGAATATCAACATCATGTGAGGTTAGTTATTTTAGTGTTCAATTATTTTTATCCATGTTATACATGTTAATTTTAGTTTCTAATTTGGTTCTATAAGAATATGGGTTTAGAAAAGTCTCAAGTGGTGGTGTGTCCTCCTTCAATGGGTTTTCATGTGTGTCTCAGTGTCACTGACGTAGGATCCTCTCCGGTTTGGGTTTGAAAGGGGGTAAATTTATTGGAATAGAATGCATAATACACAGAACCTACACAAAAAATAAATCAGAACACAAAAATATATTCAAAGGTAGAAGATAAAACAATTAAGTATTCAAAAAACTTAAAAATATCTTATAAAAAACATGAACTAAAAACCGAAGTGCTCCACGAAAATGAAACCAAAATTTGAACGCAATTTCATGGAAAGTAAAATTTATTACGATTTAAAGATGATTTTATAGTCTAGGGAATAACCTAGGTCATATCTCAAGGAGAGTTGATAAGTTTAGAGTGTGTATTTTTAATAAAAAGTACTAAGAGAGGGGGGTGGTTTTGAAAAAAGTCATAAGAAAATAACTTAATTTAAAGAGTTTTATAGTTGAAAAAACAAGTGGATTTTGAAAAATATGAGACAAATGGTTTGCTGTGATTTCACTACACACATTTCAAGTCCATTTTTCTTAGATATTTATTCAGGTTTGAAGTAATTCTTTGGTTGAAATTAATTGGAATACCGATTAATTCCTAAGATTTTATTTCAATGATTGAAGAACCAAACCTTGACATAAAAATCATATTTATAAGGTCCAGAGCTTATGCATGGAATAATATCTTAAAAATCAGATTTAAATCTCAAGAATGTGGGTAAGAAAAGGGTTATTGTGTTATATAATTAGAACAACAAAAGTCACACACTCAAAACCTCACACCGATCAGTTAGAAATTAAGATCAAATCAATCAAATGCATCAAACCAAGAATTAAAATATGAAATAATGTGAGATAGATGGAATGAAGTGTTTTAAAACCCAAATTACTCTAAACTAGTAGATAATAAATGCATCATAACTCCCTTTACATGTGTGTATCTCCCTCACAATGATCACCCACTATTTAGCCTGACATTGAGAGGAGGAGAAAGCTCAGGTGGATCTCCTTATTCATCCTTGATCCCCCTATGAGGATAGGGGCATTTAGAATTTATAGGTTGAGGATATGACTCCTATGGAACTCCAAATTGTTATAACTTCACTCCTTGTTTGAACTTCTAAATGGGGAGCCCAAGCTGCCAATTTATAGGAAATGTGGAAGGTGGTTTTGGGAACCCTGATTTCAAAAAACCACTTAAACCATGGTTTTAGATTTCTAGAAATTCTTATCTCACTTTTAAAAAAACTAAAAAGTTGTATCCCCACTTCCTGACCATCTTTACCAAAAATTTGGTACCATTTGGAAAATCAAATATAGATATATAAATGAAATACAGAACCTAGTTTTTGACTTCGAGAAAATTTGATCCCCTGGATAGATCAATTCAGATGAGCCCCTTAATGAACTAATGGGGCTTGGGTTTCTTCATATGAAATGTATCCCATTTAATTTTGGGTCATTCAAAAAAATATCATACCATTTTTATTCATGGTTTAGTGTAAGTGTGCGGTTGATCCCACTGGTGTGCTTGGATCCCACGTAGTTTGGCCCATTTTTCTTAAACTTCATCATGGAACCTCCAAATCACATCCACCTACAACGTAATTATAAAAACAAGTAACATTTCCCTTTTTAACAGTGATAAAAACAAAATAATTGAATCAAACATGTAGTGAAATTTGTTATTATTTTTATAATTTTCAATGCAAAACTAGTTTAGCACAATGGTGTAAGGGTGAAAATGAAATAGTGAATCATGGTGTGATCATCGTATCAAATGACACACCAGGTCATAAATTATGATACATGGTCAAAATGTACATCAAATAATTGATTGAGGCTATTTTTGAATACACACTAAAGCATAATGTAATTAATGGATCTGGGGATTCACTATCCATTTTGAAATGTTTATATAAGATATCATTCAACTATGAATTTTTAATTCTTCTATATACATTTATTAAAACATTAAGTCTTGTAACATATCATGTGATGATGCATTTATAGGAAAGTGATTGTTGAAGTGTTCATCCTTAATGACCCATGACCTGAAAAGATGGATATGTTTAAATTTTAATCCCGAGAGGGGGGTCAGTTTTAGTTTTGGGATTCAGACATCAAATTTGAGGATTTTAGATGATATGTTGATTATTTTTTACATGTGGTTTGAGGTTTGTTTCTCAAGTCGGGAGTTTGGTATAGACATGGGGTGGTGGCACCTATAGTTCTCAGACTATAGGTAACATCAGGTACTTAGTGAGATGGATAATGGATAGGTTCCCAAAGAGGTTCCACTAGGTACCCAATGGATCCAAAATAGGTATCTAGTGAAGGTGGTATGCCCTAATGTCATATTCAATATATGATATAGTAATCTATATTGCATGGAATTTTGGAAGGCAACATGAAGATGCAATTTTCATGAAATTTCTTCCACTCTTACAACATGCAAGAAATAAGATTTCATGCATGTAATTTCCACATGAGAAATATTCCACCTAAGTTGTCATTAAGGATCGTTTCATAAGATATAATTCATGAGGAACTCATTTCATGAAAGCATCAGGACCAGACTATAGATTCTTGTCACCCAAGAAAAATTTTATAAATATTTCCCTTTTAACTGGGAATGATTAACAGGTTGGACCAGATCAGATTGAATCAGAGCCCGCATTAGGTGGTCCTAAAATTTTAAATACATTTAAACCCACATTATATGTAGGCTTAAAAGAAAGTATGGTTTACACCAAACTAGACCAAATCAGGAGCAAGCCTTAAAATATTAATTTTTTTTAAAAGTAATACAGAAAAACATATGTTTAAAACCTCACTTTAAGTGCTTGAAAAAAAACTAAAAAAAGAATGTCAAACAAGACTTTAAATCATATGAAAACACCATTATTCTATGTATGTAAATTCAACTTAAATAAGGCCAAACAAAACTTTTGCTAAAAGAAAAAAACTATACACTTTTAAACCATTTAAATCACTTCAAAACCAATCCAAAAAGTCATTAATGTTTGTAAAAAATGGTTTGTTAAACCATTGAAAAGATACATAAAAAGAAGTCAAGATAGAGAAATAACTCATTTAAAATAAATACATCATTAATTATATGATGTCATCTCAAATTTGTGAAAAAAATTATTTAAAAAATTAAAATTCATTCTCTTACATTTGTGAAAAGTGTGTTCTAAACATAACCAAATAGAGTTTTATATTAAAAATAAAAACTGCACACTTTATACCCATGAAAAAGAAAAAAAAGTAAAGGGAAAAAATTCTTAAAACATATAAAAACCAACTTTAAAACTATTTTTATCATTAAAAAAGTTAAAATAAACTAACCAAATAAATACAGTAACAAAAAATAAAGTCAATCTATAATAATAATACTTTAAGCCACTTTTAAATCCAACCTAAATGAAATAGTGGGATTGAAGAAATTGTTTTTAACATCTTAGTGAATTAACTTAACTTAGGTAGACCTCACACTGTAAGGACTAATGCCTATATATATTCATATACCAAATAGAAAAGAATATGAATAAGGCACAACAACCATTGAAACTAAATAAACTTAAAATTAGTATCACATAGATGATTTTTAAAATAAAAGATGAAAAACTAATATGTATACTAAAATAAATTCAAAACAATATTTATATGTGTTATCCAAAACTCAAAAATGGGAAATGGAATCAAAGTTTAAACAATAAATCATAACATATGGATGACAAATGATTTTATTTTTTCATTTTGATTTAATCATAAATGTTTAAACAAAATTAAAATTTACCCTTATTGTGTAAACTAATTCAAATATCATTTGAATCCTTTAAAAGATCATCATCATATTAATCTCAATATCCCTCTTCTTCTTTCCCACCTATAAAAATTTGAATGAACATATTTAAAATAAAATATTAGTTAAATTAATAAAATACACTTCTAAATAGTTAAAAACATTACCAATCAACCAAACATATTAGTTGAGTTAAAAATACACTTATAAAACTAAATGAAAACTATAATTTTTTTAATAATAATATATATTTTAATAAATACATTATTAATTTTAAATTTAATAAATAAATACAATAAAAACTAAAAATTTACTTAAAATGAAAACTGTATTGATGATTAGGAATAAGATTAAATAATTTGTAAATAAAAATTGATTATATTCAAAAATTGATAAACCAATCAACCAAACCAATATGACCTTAAAATTAATTAATTATAAAATAAATGAAATATAAATACAAAATTAATTTTATATGGATAAATTGAACATTTCAAATCACAAATAAGACTGAAAAGGCACCAGTAAATCCGTAATACATATAATTTTTTAAAAAGAAAAAAATATTAATAAAAATAAATAATAACAATCATAATTTAAAAAATGATTATAAAAAATATCCACATACTGAGTGGGGGGGGGGGGGACCATAGGGGAGGAGAGAGGGTCTCCGTAGCATTGTAGCAAGGGCACACACCGACACCAGCTCAAGCAGGCAAATAGAAGTGGAAAGGCATGAGACATAAAGCCTTCGACTGTTGGGATCTACAAAGCAAGCCAAGGCCAGTAAATAGGGAAAGAGAGGATGTTAGGGTAGTGGGGGGGGGGGGGTGACCTTGTTGCAATGAAACATGATATTTGGGGGGGGGGTTAGGGAACTCATGGATAGGAGAATCACAGTATTGCATATGGGTTGCATAGGGAGGAGAGCTGACTATGGAATGGTATGTGAAGCAGTGGAACAAAGGGAATGGTTGAGAGAGAAAGTGGAAAGATAAAATTGGGGTAGGGGTGGGGGTGGGGGGGTTCCTCTACTAATCATGTTTCCTAATCCCAAGGGCTCTCTGGGCTTTCCCCTAGGCTAGCCCTGGCAAGTGTTTCATGAAAATAGAATATTCATTTACTTGTGAATTATAATTCATGAGTAAATACAACAAAAACCCAAGGAGAATCCTTATGGATTTATAAATCCAAGCCATACGATGTATAGGTGAGTGTGAATGCTTGTATGAGACTATAATTATCCTAATCTCTCTTTATCTTAACTCATTTTCATCATGAGATGTTATCACATCATGGATGATGAAGAGCCCCTCATGTATTACATATGATTCTATTCAACCCATGGATACACAATAGAGAGAGGATATATTTTGATTTCCATTAGCGGTCTCTCTCAATACCATATGATGGTGATCAAGATTTCATATATTCTCTTCAATGTATATTATTCATGATTTATAATAGTGTTCTTCATTTCATTTTATACACACTTTTCATGTTGCTTACACAGGTGATATTGGGCAAGAGATAAATATAACAACCCCGTTCTTTTTATTACATTAATAAATGATTTAATAACATAAAATTACACTTAATAAAACCTGAAATATCTATAATTCTAGTGTATTTGGTAGTTAGGTACATTACATATCAACTTGAAAGGTGAAATACAACATCTTTATTGAAGCCTTCCTTTACATGACCACGACATTCCTTCGTACCTAACATTGTATGGGATAACCTGAGGATGTAAATAAGAAAGGGGTGTGCTATAAATCACATTAAGAGAGTAAACATGGAATAACATGAAGGTGATAATACATGTTAAGAAAGGAATATCAGTGAGTCATAAAGAAACATGAATCATAAAGCATGATATAACATGACATTTATAACATAGAAATGTGGCAATAACTTAAAACACTACATCATAGGTCAAGGATAAACTTCCAAGAAATAATAGTGAACAAAGTTACATAAAGGAATCAAGTAAACCACTATCCCAACATGAAGTATCATGATACTAAACATCACCCAATGCATTGGAGAGCTATATAATTCCGGGCACAACCATCACTTTCATTTCATTCTCATGCTTAAGTGTGCCACATAGATCATAAAACATGGATTCATTCATCATCATAATTTATTGAACAATAAATGGGTGTGGAATAAATACATTTAATTAATCAATAAAAAGGTATATGTGCATAAAATTTAACACCCTTGATAGGTAATGGGTTTGGTATTCACTACACAATTTTTTTGAATGGAAATTCATGGTGCAATTTTAGCAGCCAAACTACGTGATATAAAAATTCATAAAAAGGGTTTATGAGAGAGAAAGGGGTCTATCATAATATATATATGAAATTTATAATAATATGGTCATATAAATACATTTCCCAACATAATTAATTTGGAAATATAAGGTGTAACATAATAAAGAAACTTGAAGAAAGAGGAGAAATAGAATAACTCTTACAAAATTTTGGTATGGTAAAAGGTGTACATGGGAGGGATTAATGAGAGATAAATGAGTCTCTAATCATTAAAAAATAACAAGGGAATCATGGGGGAGGTTCAAAAACATACCTCATCATTTTTAATTTGAAAATAAAAGGGTGTAACAATATAAGAAAACCTAGATAAAAATGAGAAAGGAAGGAACCCTTGCTTGAGTGTGTGACTTCAAAAGCTCGAAGAGGGCCTTCTTGAGTGATTAGGGAACCTTGGGAGGATTATAGAGATGTGAGGACAAAGTAAGTACATTCTATAAGGATTTTTAGTAAATATAAGTGGTATCTTGAGTGGGTTTATATAGGAAATGAGAGGGTAATTCTTTAATATTTCACAAACTTAGGTTTTGGAATCTATATAATTAAATATTTGAAACCACAAACCTTTCCATGGTTTTTGACCATGGTTTTTCCCAAATAGTAGTGAAAAATATTATTTTATAATTACAAGGTCCAAATATATTAAAATATTATCCTTGCTTATGTGGGGGTGAGTCACATTATTAAAGAAATAAATTTAAAATCATAAAATATATTATACATTTCGGAGGATTCACTAAGGCCTTATAAAACAAGTCAAAAAAAATCCAAAATCACATTATTTTAAAGGTAAAAATTATATTTGGATGAATATACCATTTTATGGTGTTTATTACATCACTATTAGGCCATTATGATGTCATAAAACACACTATATATTTATATGGTATTTAATTTTTACCAAAAAATTTGACTATCTGAAAAAATTATGAAAAATTAACCATTGGATAATTTAGAAGTCCTGATTCCAAAAATAATATTCATTTTATCTAAATAATTTTCTAAATATATGAATTTTCACTTTTGAAATGAAAATCAACATTTATTGAAAATGGATGGGTTTTGATAAAAATAGTTTTCAAACCTTAATAAAGATTACATTTGACTTCATAAAAATTATATGTTCATTTATATTTAATAAAATTAATTTAATGATAATTTTTTATTACAATATTATTTATTTCAAAAATACATTTATTCACCAAAATAGATTTCTTAATTGAATTTGAATATTAACCAAAGATACTATTTGTGTTTTAAAAATCATTTACAAAGTAACAATAATAGAATGAAAGTATATTCATTATTATATACAAAAATAATGTAAAAAATCATAATTCTAGGGTCTTGATACATATCCCTTTATTACACTATTATACACCCTAAGAGTAATGTGTGCAATGGTGGGGATTTTATGGGGTTTTCGGTGAACATGGTTTGGGTCGTGATCTTGATGAGCTTGAATTTCTCTCATAAACAGTTTCGTTCATACTTAAGTTGTTGGATCTCAGCTTGGGATTGGTCTAGTTAAACGACCAAAAATGATATCTCCCTTGTAATCTCTAATAAATGGACTTTATAGGGAATGATCCTACAGGTTGAGGCCATCACCTCCTTTGGTCTATTTCAAAAGGATTTGTTAAAACCCTATAATTATACTAGTCATGTGATCACTATTTAATGACTATATTATCAATGATAAAGATACTTAACGACAGTCATTTAAATCCAATTGGATATAATAAAATAAATAGAGTGTATGTGTTTTATATATCAATTTTACAAAGTAAGACATTTAATTAAATCAAAAAAATAAATTTCATTTATAACAATTCGGGTCATTACAATCTTCCCCCCTTAAGAAATTTTTCCCTCGAAATTTTCATTTCCCATATTAAAATAGATGAGGGTAACTATATTTCATCACCTCCTCCAATTCCCACATTGCTTCTTCAAACTTGTGGTTTCTCCACAACACTTTGACCAAGTGAATTGTATTATTCTGTAGAACTTTTTCTCTATAATCTAAGATATTCACTATCTTCTCCTCATAAGAGAGTTCATTATCCAATGGAACCACCTCTAGATTGAGTACATGTGAGGGGTCTGGTATGAACTTTATCCAGAGGGATACATGGAAAACGTCATGTACTTGATATAGGTTAGGTGGGAGTGCTAGTCGGTAGGCCACCACTCTGATGTGATCAAGTATCTCAAAGGGGATGATGTATCTTGGACTAAGATTTCCCTTATCCACAAATCTCGTCACTTTCTTCCATAGAGATATGCGGAGGAATACCATGTCCCCAAAATCAAACTCTAGGTCTCATTGATGATTGTAATCATAGATTTTATATTGACTATGATCATCCTTGATGTGCTATTGAATGATCTTAACCATCTCCACTATTTCCTCAACCATTTTAGGACCTAGTAGTTTTCATTCCCCAACTTCATCCCAACAGGCAAGTGTTCTACATCTCTTCCCATAAAGGGATTCATAGGGAGACATTTGGATACTTGAGTGGAAACTGTTGTTTTAAGAGAACTCAACTAGATAAATATGTTAATCCCATACTTCTTTGAAGTCCATTGATAATGCTCTCAACATGTTCTCAAGTGTTTGGATAGTCTTCTCAGATTAGAAATCAGTTTGAGGGTGATAGGTCATATTGAAGTTTAACTCAGTATTTAGAGAATTTTAGAGACTCTTCTAGAACTTAGAGGTGAATCTTGGATTTTGACCAGATACAATTGATAGTGGTACACCATGCATCCTCACCACTTTTCTAATGTATATCCATACAAGTTGATCTAATAAGAAATACTCTTGAATTTCAATAAAATGTGCAGTCTTTGTAAGAAGATCCACCACAAACCATATATAATTGTTTCCTATAGATGTCTTAAGAAGCATGGTGACAAAGTACATGGTGATGTTTTCCCATTTTCATGTAGGTATGGGTAATGGTTGCATCATACCCTTATATTTTTTCCTTTCTTCCCTCACTTGCTAACATACAAGACATATTGATGTATATTTTGTGATCTCCTTCTTCATATTGTCCCACTAATAGTGTTCTCAGAGATCTCAATACATATTTTTACATCCAGGATAGATAGAGAAGGTTGAGCTATGTGAATCATCCAACAACTCCTCCTTTAACTCAGGATTTAATGATACACATAGTCTTGACCCAAATCTTACAACACCTTATTCATTAAAATTAAACTCCAAGGATTTCCCTTTTCTAATAGTTTCTACTTTATTCTGAATTCCCATATCATCTCTTTGAGCATCATTTAACCTCTATAGAAGAGATGGTTGAGAAATAATTTGTGAAAGGGTTTATGATGTTCCTTCCTTTATGATTCCCATGACCATCCTCTTCAAGTCTAAGAAGATCAGATCCTTCTAAATTATCATCAATGAAAGAGTTTTTTTATTCTTTATACTTAGATAATCTTACACTTTATTCGTTTTCCCCAAATGGTAGTTAATTGATCATTCATAGTCTTTGATCATCTCTAACCATAATTTTTGGTGTATATTCAACTCTTTATGTGTGAATATATACTTGAGTCTTTTGTGATCCATATATATTTCACACATCTCCCCAAAGAGGTAATGTCACCAAATTTTCAAAGTGAATATCATTACAGCCAACTCTAGATCATGTATTGGATAGTTCTACTCATGAAATTTCAACCACCTTAAAGCATAGGCAATGAATTTTTCATTTTGAATCAACACACATCCCAAGCCCTTCTTCGAAGCATAACTAAATACTATGAAAATCTATCCACTTGTGGGTAGTGTGATCATGGGTGCAGTGATAAGACTCCTTTTCAACTTCTTGAATCTCTCTTTGAATTAATCATTCAAATCAAACTTGAATCCCTTTAGAGTTAGCTTGGTTAGAGGGTTTTACAATTGTGAGAAATTTCTCACAAATTGATGATAATACCTAGTTAATCCAAGGAAACTACGGATATTTGTCACATATGTTAGCCTAGACCATCCTTCAATTGCCTCAGTCTTTGAAGGGTCTATAGATATCACATTTCTTGTGATGATATTACCAAATAAAGATACTTACTTCAACCATAACTAACATTTGTTGTACTTGGCATAATTATTTTCCTTTCGCAAGGTCTTTAGAATAGTACTTAAATGCTCCTCATGCTTCTTCTTACTTTTGGAGTATATTAGAATATCATCAATAAAGACTACTGCAAATTTATCATGATAATCTATAAATACCCTAATCATAAATTCTATGAATATTTCTAGATAATTAGTGAGTCCAAAAGGAATTAATATGAATTCATAGTGCCCGTACCTTGTATGAAAAGCAGTCTTGGGGATATCTTCCTTATTCACCCTTACTTGGTAATATCACGACTATAGATCCACCTTGGAGAAGTATTGTGCTATATGTAGCTGATCAATAAAGTCATCAATTTGTATCAAAGGATACTTGTTCTTTATCATGATTTTTTTGATCTCATGATAATCAATGAAAAGGAGCATTGACCCATCCTTCTTCTTGATGAAGAGGGTTGGTGAACCCCATGGTGAAGCACTTGGGTGTATAAACCCTTTATCTAGATTCTCCTATTTTTGTTTCTTTAGCTCATCAAGTTCCACAATATCCATTCTATATGGAGTATTGGATATTAGAAACACCCCATGTATAAGATCTATCAATAATTAAACATCTCAGCTAAGTGGAAGACCAGGAAATTCCTCAGGAAACACATCAGTGAATTCCCTCACAATAGACATGTCTTCAAGGATTGATCCTTCCTTAGACTCGATCATCTGAGCAAGATACACATGATCATATAGAATTAATATCCATTATTGGGATGATGGTGATAAAGAATATTCCTCCTCCTCCTTTCACTTATATAGAATTGGGGGTTGATTTTCCATATGGAGAGTGATTTCCCTCTCACAGAAATTTATGTTGGACCTATATAGGGAAAGACAATCCATGCCAAGAATTTCATCAAATTCCACCAAGGGAAGTATGATAAGGTTCATTGGGAAGTTCAATCCACAAATTTTGATAGATGAGGAGTTATGTACATGGAATTATATAATTTCCCCATTTTCTATTTTAACTGATATCTCTACTTCCATGTTTTGTGGTGGTGTTTGGATTGTTCTACTAAAATTTCAGGATGTAAAAGAATGCATATAATTTGAATCAAAAAGTATGTTCTCTATTATTGAATGAATAACTAGTGTACCTATCACCACTTTTTTGTTGGGAATCACTTCTGCAGTAGTTATGGTAAAATCTCCCCCTTGCTGCCTTGGTGGTTGTTGGTTGCCTCTAAAAACTCTTAGCTTAGCGCATTGGTTTTAAAAATTCCCTGGTTCCTTGCAGTTGTAGAAATGAACAATGAACTGAGAGTTTATTAGAGATTAATTTCCTCCCTCGAAGTATCTGGGTTTTCTTTCCAGTAATCGATGGCTAGGTTCCCTTCCTTCCTACACCTAAATCATTTTATCTTCCCCTTCAGGCAGTTTATAGGGTTCTTCTTTATACACCTTTGGAAAGTGGGATGTTGAAATTTCTTGGCACCATTAGATATCTATATAAGACCACCATATTTTGAATCCACTTTCCACTTCGTATCCTCATGATACCCCTGATATTCACTGATCTCCATTTAGACTTTGAGGGCACATCAGACAATTTTCTCATAGATATCAAAATCATGGATCACCAGGGCTTTCCATAGGCTAGGTTTTATCCCACCAAAGAAGTGTTCAACCTTGAATTCGGGGATAACAACAAATTTGGATGCATATCATGAAAGAATTTTTAATTTTTTCTCATATGCTCTGATGGATTTGTCATCTTTTTTCTTAAGGGAAATGAAGTCCCCTTTCATCTTAAGTCGGAGGGTGTGAGGAAAATATTTATCGAAAAACATTTTCTAAAAATGCTTCCATCCCATCACCTCGATCTCTTCCTCAGGCTTCGTATTTTTTATCAATGTACACCATTGATCATATTTACCCTCCATATGATAAGAATCCATAAGAACCTTCTCTTATTTGGAGCATTGAAGGATGGAGAAGATCTTCTCAATGGAGTTGATCTATTGTTCGACGATTGAGGGATTAGATGATCCATTAAAATTAGGAGGCCTTTGTCTCATGAAGCTATCAATTATGAATTGCTATTTCTTGGGGGGGGGGGGGGGGTGGAATTTTCTCTTGATTTGTGTTTATATTAAAAACTTGAGTTAATTGAGAGAGTACCGTGACAAAGTTTTTGATTCCCACTCACATCATATTGGGCATCTCATTGGGGTAGTCATTACATTGATCTTCCCATCAGTTGTTAGCCCGATTCCTCATATTACCGTCCATTGGATAGAATAAAAGGAAAATTAGGGGTAAGTATTTTAAAATATTAAACACATAAATGGGGATCCAATGACATTAAATAGATAAATTATAAATTAAATTAATTTTCTTAACATATGAATTTCTAGTATTCAATCAATGCTATCCATGATCTATTTCATAATGTATATTATTATGGGATTTTTTATTCCCTTAATAATGGTTCATACTAAGCTTATGATTTTACCAAATAATATCCCTCGAGAGTGTCAAACTAGGAGTGCAGCAAGGCCCATTATCATACACTAGTTCCCATTCGAGTTTAGCTCAAAGTAGTGTTCTCGGGTTTTACCCCTAGATACATCTATGCCAGAGCCACATCCACTTGTTCGTATCCAGATAGGGATTTATTTTCTTGATAAACCACTTAATATATAATCACTAAGATTTATGGATGTTTTTATTATACTCCTTCTTATCCCTAAGGCTTTCACTAGAGTTTTCTAATCCTAATCCAAAAAATAACTAAAATTTATTCTGATACAAACTATAACAACCCCATTCTTTTTATTACATTAATACATGATTTAATTAAATAAAATTACACTCAATACAACCAGAAAGATAAATACTTATAGTGTCTTTGGGAATTATCTACATTACATATCAACTTGAAACATGAAATACAACATCTTTATTGAAAACTTCCTTTACATGACCACAATATTCCTTCATACTTAACATTTCATGGGATAACCTAAGGATGTACATAAGAAAGGGGTGAGATATAAATCCCATTAAGGGAGTAAACATGGCATAACATAAAGATAGTAATACATGTTATTAAAGACATATCATTGAGTCATAAATGAACATGAATCATAAAGTATGATATAACATGATATTCATAACATGGAAATCTGGCAACAACTTAAAACACTGCATCATAGGTCAAGGATAAACCACGAATACATCATAGTGGACAAAGTACCATAAAGGAAACAAGTAAAACACTATCCAAACATGATTTATTATGATACTAAATATTACCCAATGCATTGGAGTGCTATATAATTCCAGTCTCACCCATCACTTTCATTTCATTCTCCTACTTAAGTGTGCCACATAAATACTAAAACATGGATTCATTCACCATCATAATTTATTCCATGATCAAGGGGTATGGAATAAATACATGTAATTACTAAATTAAAATTTATATTTTCATAAAAGTGAACACCCTTGATAGATAATGGGTACAATATTCACTACACAATAGTTTTGGAATGGAAATTCATGGTGCAATTTTGGAAGCCTAATGGCGTAACATAAAAATTCATAAAAAGGGTTGATGAGAGGGAAATGGGTATATAATCATATATAAACTAAATTTATAGTAATAGGTTCATAGAAATACATGTCCCAATATAATAAATTTGTAAATATAAGGTGTAGCATAATAAATAAACTTGAAGAAAGATGAGAAATGGAATAACTCTTACTAAATTTAAGCATGGTAACAGGTGTACATGAGAGGGATTAATGAGAGAGAAAGGGGTATATCACCATTAAAACATAATAAGGGCAGTATGGGGGAGGTTTGAAAATATACCCCATAATTTTTAATTTGAAAATAAAAGGGTGTAACAATATAAGTAAACTTGGATAAAAATGAGAAAGGAAGGAACCCTTACTTGAGTGCCCGACTTCAAAATCTTGAAGAGGGGATTCTTGAGATCTTGGGGCACCTTGGGAGGATTATAGAGAGGTGAGTATAGATAAAGTAAATTATCAAATTATTTTTAGTGAATATAAGTGGGATATTGGGTGGGTTTATATAGGAAATGAGAGGGGAATTATTTAATATTTCACAAACTTAGGTTTTGGAATCTATATAATTAAATATTAAAAACCAAAAACCTTCCCATGGTTTTTCCCATGGTTTCTTCAAAATAGAAGTGTAAAAAATTATTTTATAAGGCTAAGGCCATAAGATATTAAAATATTAGCCTTGCTTATGTGGAGGTGAGTCACATTATTAAAGAAATGATTTTAAAATCATAAAATATATTATACATTTTGGAGGATTCACTAAGGCCTTATAAAATAAGTAAAAAAAATCTAAAATATTATTATTTTAAAGTTAAAACTTATATTTGTATTAATATACCTTTTTATAGTGTTTATTACATCACTATTAGTTTATTATGATGCCATAAAACACACTATATATTTATATGGTATTTATTTTTTACCCAAAAATTCGAATGTATTAGAAAATTAGGAAAAATTCACCATTGGATAATTTCGACATCATAATTCCAAAAATAATATTAATTTTATCTAAATAATTTTCTAAATATGCTAATTTTCACTTTTAAAATGAAAATCAACATTTTTTGAAAATTTACGGGTTTTGACAAAAACAATTTTCAAACCTTAATAAAGATTACATTTGAATTCATAAAAATTATATGATAATTTATATTTAATAAAAGTAATTTAATGATAATATTTTATTAAAATATTATTTATTTCAAAAATCCATTTATTCACCAAAATAGATTTCTTAATTGAATCTGAATATTAACCAAAGATGTTATTTGTGTTTTAAAAATCATTTACAAAGTTAAAATAATAGAATGAAAGTATATTCATTATTCTATACAAAAATATTTTACATAATCATAATTATAGGTTATTGATACATATCCCTTTATTACACCCGCATATGACCTAATATTAAGGTGTGCGATGGTTGGGATTTCATGGGGTCATTCGGTGAATATGGTTTGGGTTGTGATCTCAAGGATCTTGAATTTCTTCCATAAATGGTTTCTATCATGCTTAAGTTGTTGTATCTAGGCTTGAGATTATTCTAGGGAAAATCCAAAAAATTATATCTCCCTCGGAATCTCTGATAAATGGGCTTCATAGGGAATGATCCTACTGGTTGAGGTCATCACCTCCTTTGTCTGTGTCGAAAGGATTTGTGAAAACCCTATAATTATAATAGTCATGTGATAAATATTAAATGACTATATTATGAATGGTAAAGAAACTTAATAATCATTTAAATCCAATTGGATATAATAAAACAAATGGAGTTTATGTTTTTTCTATATCCATTTTACAAAGTAATACATTTAATTAAATAAAAAAAGAAATTTCATTTATAACAGTTCGAGTCATTACAATAAAATTACTTTCTCATGTTATAATAATAATTATTAGACCCTAATGAATCCCTTCAGTGGTATCCAAAGGATCCTATTATTTATATTTGTGAAATATTTCTTGAAATGAAGAATAAAACATAGAACATAGTGTCAGTTTTGTTTTCAAGAAATTATGTTTACCTTTACATATAGTGGCTCTGTGTAAAGGTTATTGTATTTTACCCTTATGCACAATAGTTTATGTAATGGTTATTCTATTTTACCTTTATTTAAAGTGTTTTACATAAAATACATCTATATTTTATCTTTACATAGAGTGATCTATGTAAGGGTTATTCAGATTTTCCCTTTTGTAGACTAGTCTATGTAAGGGTCACTTGGATTTACCCTTATGCTGAACAATCTGCATAAGGGCCATTTTGATTTACCCTTATGTAGAATGGTCCTACATAAATGAGGTTACCCAAGATAAACATGCCTTTATTTTACATAATTTCAATAATTAAAACATTACATTATGTAATAATATCAAAATCCTATGAATCGAGAGGTTTAGTGTCTTAGAGACTAGCTACATAAGTTACTTATTTTACAATGCCTATGAACATTTCCATATAATTTCATCATACTAGATCTTCTACTAGATGTATCACAATTTAAACTCATCCTCATGACCTAGTAAATAGAAACATAATAAAGGGGTGAGCTTAAACACTCAGTATGAGAATAATAAAAATATCAACATATTACCCAGGGTGAAATATTAATCATATGAGAAAACATAAGTAGGAGAGAAATATCTAATTAAAAGGACATGTAATCATAAAAACTATTCATATTACATAATATGAGAAAAATTAATCCCATATTATCAAACATATAACATGACATAAGAACTATGAAAACATGAGACATAATTCATGAGACATGAGAATAACATAGTCACATATCAAAATAGTGTGGCACCAACATAAGCATAAAAACTCAACATTTTGGATCAAGAATCACAACCTATTTCCCATAGTGGATTAGGCATCAAAACCTATTTAGAATACTAGGAATCACAACTTGTTTCATAGAGTGGATCATGCATCACAACTTATTTTCCATTTTGGATTGAGTATCACTACTCGTTTCACCATTATCTTTTGAGATGTAAATATTTATTGAATAAATTAGAGGGATATATAGGTAATACCCATCACTTAAAGATTAAACATACATGTGTTTCATAAGAAAACATCTAATCATCACATCATTAAAACCCAAGAATAATAATAGGTTTCATATTAAATTTTAAAAGGAATCACATGAATAACCATATAAAACAGATCAATCGATACCAAATTCAATCACCAAAAATAGGAACTTTATAAAATATTTTAGAGGGTGGTTTATAAATAAAAACTTCATTTAAAATATCTATCTTTATATATGGAGGAAAATAGAATCCAAATTTAAAACATTTTATTTTTAAATGAAAATAATTTTTTATATTTTGAAATACCTTTGTTGAAAACCCATATCAAAAAAAGAGATAATAAATATTATCTTTTAATGGTAGAAAAATAAATTATGAATATCACAAAAATTTATACATACTTTTATTTCAATAAATGAAAGGAGAACATTGGTTGTAAGTGAAAACATGGACTTGAAACAAATATCCAATTAAGAGATGGAGGTTCATTCTTAAAAATGTGATACTTTTAGGTGAGAGAGAAACAAAGTAGGAAGATTTGAATCAAAAGAGACATTTTCCTCAAAAAGATAAAATAGAACATCATATAAAATTATAAATTAATTAATAAATAGAATATTTAAGTTCAAAGTTTAAAATAAACCATATAACTCAAATAAATAGATTTGAGTTACTAATGCCCCTTACGAACAACATAGTTCATGAAGTAAGAAACTTTTAAAAAGAGGTTTATGTGGTAAAAATGTAAATAACCCATAGTAAAAAGAGAAAATACCACATAATAAAATCATAGGTAATATTTTTCCCAACTCATATTAAATAAATTCATGAATAAAAATCATAACTAAATGAATGAGAAAGGAGTTCACAAAAACCCTCACAACTTGAAGAGCATTTAAATCAAAACCTATTAAAAGAGATAGTTTTAAATTTAACTTAAATTACCATGAATAAAAGGTATTTCATGATATGATATCTCAATTATTCATCATATACAACATATAAAATAAATTAGTTTTATAATATAAAACATGTCTTAAAGAAAGAAATTTGAGGCGAAAACCATTACCTTAATCTTGATTCGATCCACACTTACAAAAAACGTCCTGTATAATTAAATTAACTTTATTAATTACATACCAAAAAAATTATTATAACTATAACCATTTATACTCTGGAATTATAATCATTCCATACCTAAATATATTAATTATTTTTTACCTATTTCCCCACATCGGGTGTTTACGGTTTATACTAGTTTCATAGGAGTGGTGTTGGTATTTGTTATTCTTCCAAAGTTAATATTTAAAAAATCAATAATGTTACCATAAGGGATGATTTATAATTATTTATTAAGTTTAAATTTCCATTCATGTGTGCTTTAGTATTTATCCTAGAAGGTGAAATCAATAATAAGTATATTTTGGTGATTTTTAACCCATGATGACTGTTTTCTTAGTTAATAAATTAAATATTGATATAACCATTCTAGAAAAAACCTTTATTTAAATATTTATATCATATTACACCATTAATTATTTTTTCATAACCATCCGTGATATAATTTCATAGCATCATCAAGTTGGTGGTCAAACTGACCCAAACATGAACATACCATGATTAATGGATGATTATGAGGCGATTTAGTTGTAATATCATTATAAAAAAATTATAATGAAATTATTTAGTGTTTATTAGTGTGATATATAAAAATATAAAAATTAAGATAATAATTAATTGATAGGAAACAATTACATAGTATGAATAAATTTTTTCCCCTCTTAGTTCACTTGTTTAAGATAGTTAGTTTAATAATTATTTTTTAGCATTCATATCATTAAGAGGTTATTAAATTTTTATTAACATACACTTATTAATATAATAAAAATAATATTTACCCTTTAAATCCATTATTATATTAATCCATGAAAGTAAGTATTGAAAAATGGAATGCATCGTACCATAAAGGTGGTAGTCCGCACATCCACATAGATGATGATTTCAAATTTTCAAGGAATGAGATAAAAAAGTATTATGATTTAGTATTAAATAATCATAAATAAGTTATAAAGATCATAATTATATATTAAATTCCTTTTTTGGACTATCTAGGTTAGGTAGTGATGGAAAATTAACTCATTTATTCATGGAGGCGGTAGTCCGCACATACGCATATTTCACATTTTTGTTTATATTAATGAAAAATGGAAAAGGTGGTTAATGATTGTACCATAATTATAATAACATATAATTTTAATAAGGATATTTATTTTATCATTTTAATATGGTGTAATGAAATTTAAATAAAATGAGTGCATAAAAAGAAATAGAAATGAGAATGATATTTTATGAACTTATACCACACTTCTTGGATTATCTCCTTCACGAAGGGGGTTAAGCCTTTGAGGGATGGTCATTTGAGAGGAAAAAAAACACTTTAAGGTGGATATGAATGTTTAGGATAGGTTTGGATAGATTTTGGGATGAAATTAGGGTGTTTTGGTGTGAGGGGAAGTGAGTAGTGGAGAGCTCCTTTTGATATGTGAAAAGGGAAGGCATTTTTGTAAATGCCCATAACTTTTTAATAATGGGAAGTCACTCTCAAGGAAATTGGATCCAAAATTTAATAAATAATGGGGTGGAAAAGATATTAGGTTTTTAAAACCTTATCAAAGTTTTTACACACATGTTTTAAACATGTTTCAACCCCTTTACCCCCTTGAATTACTACTTCTACCATTTTAGATTTTACTGCGGTAACTAGTTTTTATATAAGGTAACTTAATATTTAGGCCTAAAATAAGGTGGTATATATTGGATAATTTAGACCTAATGATTCTAAATTTGAAAGAAATTTTTTCTTATTCAATTTATTAAAGGTTTAAAAATTAATTTTAATATAATAAATGTATAATGTATTAATTTTTTTTGAGAAAATATTACTTGAGTTATAAAATATAAAATATAGGTTTTTAAAATATAATAAATATCTTAAAAGGTATAATTTAAATTATAAAATACATATTTTTTCAATAAAAAGGTTTCATAATTTTATAAGTTATACTTATATAGCAATAATTCCATAAAAGTCACAATATTATTAAAAAAAGTATATTACACAACCTAAAAGTAATTTTTTTTAGAAAAATATAAAAAATTAATATTAGGATAATATTATTATGATAAATTTTAAAAATTAGTTAATTTTTTTAAAATTATCATTCTAAAATTTATAAATTTTACTTTTAAATAAAATCATAAAATATAGTGAAAAATAGTTTTTATAGGAAAACATTATTTTGTATATTAACTATTCTTTTTTCTTATAAAATACTACTTAATCTAGTGTTAAATTATTATTAATAAAATAAATATATCATTTTATTATTCAATCATAATAAACTTAGTTTCTTGAAATAAAATTCTAATATTTGAAAAATACATTTTTTAAGCATAAAGTGAATTGAGAAAAAATGACCTTTTAAAAGGTATAAAAATTCATGATATATATATATACATATAAATGTTTTAATACGTACTAATATAATCCTAATTTATACTTACGTAACCCCATATGATATTCATGTAATAACTAAACATTATATAATCTTTGGTTACGGTTTTAGGTGGTGATTTAGCTAGCATGGATCTTGTGGAAATCTCTACAAGCTTGAATTTCTCCTGTATACAATTTCGATTAAACTATAATTTCTTAAGTTAATCTTGGTATTTTCCTAGAGAAGTCTCTAGAGAATCTACCTCTCATTTGATCTCAAATAAATGGGATTCATAAAGAAGATCATTGCTTCCAGATTTTATTTCTTCCTTCTTTCTGTATTGATTTTTGAAATATGGTTACTTCATTTTATACTAGACAATTTAGTGGATATGTTTTAATATTTATATTTAATATTCAAAATAAATCAATGTTTTTTGTTTTAGTTTTTTATATTGTGTGAAACTCACCATTTAATATATTATTTATTTAAGAAGAATATATTATGAAATCTCTGGTCATTACATTATCCCCCTTAAATAAATCACATCCTCAAAATTTTAATTATTACTTACTAATGAAGTTAGATAAGGGTATATATAATAAAACATAAGATTTAAGTTTTTCTAATGAGGAATAAATCATATATATATTCACTTATAATAAGAATAATCCCAATATTGTGTTTCTTCTTAACCATTTGAGTCGAATACCTCTCATGGTTAGGTGTTAAGAATTGTTTTATTTTTCCTTGAGTTTATAGTCATACTTGCAATGAAAAATTATCATAAATTGGTTTGATGTATAAAATGTGATTCCATATTTTCATAATAGATACATCACACACAATTATCTCCCATCCCCCATGTTTTTTCAACATGATGGTATCAGTGGAAAGTTGAGTTCAAATGATGAGGTCGATGAAGAATACTCATCCTCCACATAAGGATCATTGAGATCCATGTTCAGAAACCTCTTGGACCATTTTGAAGTAGCTTCATCCACCACACAAACTTGTGCCCTCTCTAACTTATCCCGCTCCTTTATTTACATCCTCAACAAATAACCCCCATATCCTCACCTTTTTATTGCATCAGTCCTTGCATTTCCCACTTTGTAAAGCCCTCCCAGCTAAAGGTTGGTGGGGGGGGGATGGATTCTCCACCATGTCCACTATGGATTCCTATTCATGTTCACAAAAAAAGCCTTCTAAGACCAAAACTTTTTTTAGCACACACTTTATGGGATCACATGATCCAGGGAATCAAACCTAATTCTCAAACTACTCCTAGCCCCAAGGTCACTAGGTGGCCTCCCTGTCACAAACTAGGTTGGGTAGCCATCCGAACCAGCACCCAACCCGATCTGTGGCAAGGATCTAAGGGCGTTCGCGATCCCCACGAGATGACATAAGTGACAGGGTATTAGAAATAATAAGTGGTAACGATTTACCCAAAAAAAAGACATAAAAACAACCAATGAATAAATAAACAAAAGTTAGAAAAAACAAAACCAAACAATCCCTTAATATTTGACCAGATTTAAAGTTTAAAACTTAACCCAAAACACAATGAAGAATGCAATAAAAATAAAACGAAAATATCTATTCGAACCTTCCTGAAACATGAGGAGCCACCTCCTCAATCCACCATCACCCAACCTGCAAGAGAAGGCCACCAACAACCCAAACCACCATCCATAAGCACAATGCCTCAACCTGGAATACACAAAAAACAAGGTCTACATACACCCAAAGGTGTATGTAGGGTGCGATCCAAAATCACAGAAGGATAACACCTAATAAAAAGGTTCCATGCCACGAAATCAAAGAGATAATTTAACCTGCTTATTTAAAACCATACTTTTAAAACACTTTTAAGGAAAAAATTTACAAGCTGAAAGGAAAAAGGAAAATAACACTTGAAGAAGAACCATTTCATAAATACTACTTTAAAATGGAAGAGAAAATTCATAAAGAACACACACACACTCAAGTGGTCCTCCGAATGCCGATAGAAGGCACCACATCATGAATAGTAGATAACTATGGGTAAATCCCCTAAGGTAGATAGTACACGTGGTACACTAGAGATATCATACCTCGGTGTAAACTTGGAATAAAAACCACAATGATATAAGTTCTCATGCATGAGCCACTAGTAGGGAAACACATCCATAACCTAGTGGTCTCCAATCATCACAAAAGTTTAGTTAGTGTTGTAATGTCAATCCTGCTAGATGAGACTGGGACGAACCCCTTACATATTATCTAGCGTACTAGTACTAATCTTCTCACCTAAGTACTCGAGGTTTTCCCTAGTACTCAATCAAGTTTCCACACTCACATAATATATCACTTTCACATATCACAAACCAAACAATACATTAAACACAAAATACACCTCTTTCATACCCAAACACTATTTTAAAAACACATGCACACCAAAATACCTTCCCAAAATACATTTTCCATCACTTAATCATTTCACAAATCCCCATTTGGAAACAATAAAATAAGAACATAATCAATTCACACAACTTATAAAGCATTTTTAAATAACACAACAAGGGATTACACAATAAACATACCCAATTTCAAGTAAGAAAGCCATTTTTAAACCACTTGCTTAAGAAATTCTCCTTAAAACTAGTTTCAAACCACTTACACAATTAAATGAACCATTTTAACCACTTATAAAACACCACCAAGTGACGCAAGGAGGGTTTACACAAAAAACATGTCTCATTTTATATAAACACACTACTTTAAAAACAAAATCATATTCAAATATTTCTAAATACTACTTTCACGCCATCTAAATAATCAATAAATCATTTGAAATATTTATTAAATCATTTCAAGAAAAACCAAGAAGACTTTACACCAAAAACCACTTGATTCCATTTGGAGACATCACTTTAAAACCCAAATACACAAGGTAACCATATCAATACATGTTTCCTATTGTTTAACAATTTGCAGTTCAATTTCAAAAGTGTACAACAAGGAAAACACACCCAAAGTGATTTATTTTCCTTTGAAACTCACCATTTAAATATACACACACCTCAAAGACCTTTAAAACACATTTTTCATCATCCAAAAAACCCTTAGAACACATTCTAAAAACAATACACCAAAGCACACACTAAAAAACAGCCAATCCCTATATTAAAAATCTGATCCCAACCTTTAAACAGACAAACCAATTCAAAAAAAACATACACACCACACAATTAAGGTAATAAACCATTTGAATAATTTATAAAACATCCCCAAAATGTTCAACCAAAGTTTACTCCAAAAAGCACCTGGTTTCATATAAAAAAACCACTTTAAAACTAAATGTACAACACTACCATACTAAAACATGTTTCAAACCTAACAACAAACCCATAAAACATTTTTATAAAAAAACACACCAATTTTCATGCACAAAACATAGCATCTTTCTATTATAAATTTTATTATAAACACATGAACATGTCAAAACCTTGAAAATATAATTTTCACTAAGAAATGAGACCATAGAACACTTTTATAAATTTAAATAAGCACAAAAAATTTATCAAATAATGTCAAGGAATGGAACCACCTACCTCGACATCAAAAACCCCTAAAATTGGTGTGAAATCATCAAATTCCAGTGAAAAACTTTAATAGCGTGCCATTTACACCACAAGGAACCTAGTGCGAACCCAAACACATGAATTTGAACTAATAACATAAAAATAGAACCCCAAAAAACATGTAATCCCACCTCAAAACCCTAAGAGGAGAGGTAAAACTCACCCGAGGTGGAACGCAGTTACGGAGGAGGGGAAGAAGGATGACGCAAAGGCTCCAGAGGCTGGACGTGCGAGAAGGGGGTTGCTAGAGGTGAGGGAGGAGGGCACTGTTTGGGATTTTCTGGAAGAGAAGGAGGTTGGATTCCATGGGGGAGGTGTGGTGCTAGCTAGTTGGCTAGGAGGGAGGCGACGACGCGACCAGGAGAGGGAGAAGGGGGCGACGTAGGGTGGTGTGATGAAGGGAGGAGGGAGGTTTGACGACTGGCCATGGGGAGGTGTGGTGTGATAGACAGGGGGTAGGGGGAGTTGAGATAGACGGTATGAGGGTTCGGGGGAGAAGAAACCCTACAAAAAAAAAACTAAAACTAAAACTAAAACTAATTATAATAATTATAATAATAATGAAAATAATAAAATTAGTAGACCTAGTAAAAAAATGTATAAACTAGGTAGTAATAAGCTTTATAATAAATAATAACAATAATTTATGGTAATAATAATAACAACATTAATGATATTGATAATTTATAATAACAAAAATAATAAAAATTATGACTTAATAAAATGTTAACAATATTAATAATAATAATAACTTTATAAAATTTATATTCTTAACACTAATAATAATAATAATATTCTCAAATAATAATAATAATATTATCCTTAAAATAATTCCTTAAATTTTATTAAACTTATTATTTTCATTTTATATCCATTTTATTATTCATTACATTTTATTTATCTACCTTGAACATCAGGAAGGTTGTGTGGTGAATCGGGTGAGGTCACGCGACAACCCAGGTAAAGATGCACCGCTTCGACTGTGGTGTGTTGAATGTAGTTATGGCCAAAACATATGTTTTTAAATAATAACTTAAAAAATTTAAGATGAAATTCAACATGATCTACCCAATGCCTAGAAAATTAATAAAATAAATAATTTAAAATTGGAAGGTATGACAATTCTCCCCACTACAGTGCTTTCCATCCCTAGAAATCCACAACTAAGACTGAACCCCAAAGAAGCAACTGATACCCCCTTGAGGTTAAAAGAGGATCCCTATGAAAAGTAAGAAAAAAGAGGCAAACACACCGTGCTTAGAGAAAGTGACTTAAATGAATACCTCAAAAAACCCATTAAAAGACTTTCTACTAAGTGTCACCCACCCCAAAGAGAAATAAAACCTAAATTTGATCGACCAAGGATCTAAATTTTCACACCCACATAATCCTATATTTGAAACTGAAACACGTTAGGCACTGCTAATCAGAGATTGTATCACTTGTACAAAGTAAACAAGTAGAACTAATCATTTCTAGGAACAAAACCAAAAGATTGACACGGGGAGGCCTGAACGAACTCCCTACCATTATAAAAAAAATATAATATTGATTCATTCTAGACACATCTGAGAAAGACCCACCATGGGTCTCCCCACCATTAGAACTTCTAGAAGATATAAAAACTTTGAAATCTCTCATCAGTGACCAAAGACCCCACCACAGGGGATAGGGAGGGAAAGCCCTAACTACCGAGGCGTCAAAACCCCATTTGATGACAAACCAACTTCTTCACATTGATGAGAACTAGTCAAAATTAAGGTTGTTTTCCCCAAATAGACCCCATAAGGACTAATAAAAGAGATTACATCTAGTGGGATGCATCCACTAAGACTTTAAGGTATGATATGGGTACACCTCCTCATAGCCACGGGAAACCTCACACACCCAAATGGGTCATTCAAAATAGAACAACTACAAGAAATGATTTAAACTACCTTCACCTTCAACACCAATGATAGAAATAAGACTGGGGTCCCATACACTCTTGGGGTTCCTGATCAAGCACTAGCTTCACTCCGAGGCCTATGGCTGGAGCCCTGATGTTTGAAGCATATATTTCCTCATAGTCAAAAATTGAATACCCCCGAACGGATCTTCTCCTTTTGGCGACACACGCAACCACACCGCAACTGAGATAACACTAAAAAACACAACACATCACAACATCAAACTACTCCCTCACAACACATCCACCAGAGTATGGTTTTAGATGATGCGCATGCATCACCTCTTCACCTTAATTAAGAAACTTAAGAAGGAAAGATGCATGAAAAACACTCCCCTATGAACAGAAAAATTAGAAATCTCTAAGAGGAGGACACACTCCTATGAAAATAGGGATTCCTAAAGGATTCTATGAAGTATACCCTTGCTCTTCAAAGAGAAATCACACTACAAGATGTCACTAAACATGAACCTTATGGCCGATGAAAGAACTACAAGCCTTTCAAGACATCGATCAACACCTATAACTCTAAACCACCTTCACCCTTCCCCACTGTAATTCCTTTCACCATTTCCAGGGGGGACCTTCAGATGCAATGGTGTCAAACTTCATACCCGAAGACTCGAAAAACTCAAAGAGACAAAAAAATCCCTTCAAATCCCCTCACATCTATCATTCCTCTATGAGAGGGTCCACTTAACCAAAAAGGAGAAGGGATAGACATAACACTATCACTCAAAAGGGAGAGTACTTTAATCAACTGGAGGTCCGGACAACGGTGAATTTCCCATGGCCACACTTCAATTGCATGTTAAGACATTTTGGGGGTGTACACTAGTCAAGAAATAGAACCATAGACCCAGTCAAAATGGCCTAATGGCCAAGACATACTGAAAGAAAAAACTAAACGTGTAGGGGGAACCACTATAGTGGCTTCCCGCAAAACTTCTTAAAAGGATCCACTAACTACACACTTTCACACCAACTTAGCAATAAGAATTCAAACTCAAGAAAAAAATCATCCAAAAAGGATTCTCGGCTCAAACACCCCACATAAAACATTTCCAAAATACAAGGACACACCACACAATCACCAGTTATTAAAACACCAAATTTTATTTTAACATAACTTTTTGAAAATAAACGAAGCTGGTGGTTTGCACAAACATAAATGGTGTCCCATGGGCCTCACACATGCATGTTCCTATTTCACCTCAAGCGCCCACCTCATGTCCATCCAGACACTCATCCACTTGTACCATTGACTATTTTTCTTTCCATATACACCCATGCATGTGGTTTCCCATGAGAGCACTAACGATCAAAACCAAACCCTTCCATTTTACAAAACCAAAAAATTCAACCCATACTTTTCAAACCTCACACATCATTTTTATTTTAAATCGCTTCATTTCAAAAAAATTTCCAAGAACAAATCATTTTTTCTTAAAAACTAGATTTCCATGATTCAAAAACAAAGATACAAGGAATGATGCAAGAGGAAACTAGTGTCAGCGGGTGAATGGGACATATGGTTGGCAGCCATACGCCAATCATGCCACCACCACATAAAGTATTCTAGGATAACTCTCCCGACTCCACATGGCTTGCTAGACCTGAAAGCTCACTGAGACCACTGAACCTACTCCCTTTTCATTTCCCCTAAACAATATTAACCATAAGGACCAAAGACTCATACAAACCTCAACTTCCCATGGTGACTCAAATTCTGTCATGAGGTGTGCTGGCCAGGCACACTACCCTTAACCATAATGTCAAGTCTTGAAAATCCTAGCTCTAGTCTATCCAGACTCTTTCCCAAAGGAACACGACCCAAGAGAGATAACCTCATTTGATACCATTTTGTCATGAATTAGGCTGGGTCACTATCCAACCTGATGCCCGACCCGTTCTGCGGCAAGGCCTGAAGGGTGTTCCTAATCCCCACAGGCCATCACAAGTTCCCAGGTATCAGAAATAATACATGGGAATTATTTACCGAAAACAAGAGACATAAAAACAACCAATGAATAAATAAAAAAATATGGAAAAACAAAACAAAACAAGCCCTTAACATTTGACTAGATTTAAAGTTTATAACTCAACCCAAAACTCAAAGACTTCACCAAAAAGAAAACTAAAACAACTATCCAAATCTTTACGCAACATGAGGAGCAACCTCCTTAAGCCACCATCACCCAAACTGTAAGAGAAGGCTACTAACAACCCGAACCACCATCCCTAAGAATGATGCCTCAACTTGTAATACACAAATAACAAGGTCTACATACACCCAAAGGTGTATGTAGGGTGTGAGCCAAAATCCCAACAGGATACCACCCCGTAAAAAGGTTCCATGACACAACATAAAAGAGATAATTTAACCTGTTTATTTAAAACCATAATTTTAAAATGATTTAAAGGAAAAAATTTAAAAGATGAAAGTAAAAAAGAAAATAATCTTAAATAAAAACCATTTTACAAATACTACTTTAAAATGGAAGAGAAAATTTATAAATAATATGAACACACTCAAGTGGTCCTCTGTATGCTGAAGGAAGGCACCACATCATAAATAGTAGATCACTGTGGGTAAATCTCCTAAGGTAGCTAGTACGCATGGGATGCTAGAGACATCGTACCTTGGTGTAAACGTGGAATAAGAAACACAATGATCTACATTCTCATGCATGGTCCATTAGTAGGAAAACACATCCATAATCTATTGGTCTCCAATAATCACAAAAGTTTAGTTAGTGTTGTAATGTCAATCCTACTAGAAGAGACTATGATGAACCCCTTACATATCATCTAGTGTACTAGTCCTAATCTTCCCACCTAGGTACCTAAGGTTTTCCCTTATACTCAATAAATTTTCCACACTCACATAATATATCAGTTTCACATATCACAAACCAAACACGACATTACACACAAAATCAACCACTTGCATACCCAAACACCATTTTAAAAACACACACACACCAAAATACCTTTCGAAAAGACATTTTTCGTTACATAATCATTTAAAAAATCCCCATTTGGAAACACTCAAAGAAGAACATAATCAATTATCAAAACTTAGAAAACATTTTTAAATAACACAACAAGGGATTACATAATAAACACACCCAATTCCAAGTAGGAAAGACATTTTCAAACAACCTTCTCAACAAATTATACTTATAACTAGTTTCACACCACTTGCACAATTAAATGAACCGTTTTCACCACTTATAAAACACCACTAAGTGACGTAAGGAGGGTTTACACCATAAACATGTCTCATTTTATATAAACACACTACTTTAAAAACAAACACATATTAAACTTTTCCAAAATATTACTTTCACGCCATCTAAATAAATCAATAAATCATTTGAACTATTTATTAAATCATTTCAAAAAAAACCAAGAAGAATTTATACAAAACACCACTTGATTACATGTGAAGATGTCACTTTAAAACCCAAATACACAAGGTAACCATATCAAAACATGTTTCCCATTGGTAAAAAATTTTCAGTTTAATTTCAAAAGTGAAAAAAATGAAAACACACCCAAAGTGATTCATTTTCCTTTGAAACACTCTATTTAAATATAAAAACACATCAAAGACCTTGAAAACACGTTTTGCATCATCTGAACAGCCCTTAGAAAAAATTCTAGAAGTAATAAACCAAAGCGCACACCAAAACACAACCAATCCCTATATTAAAAATCCTATCCCAAACTTTAAACATATAAACCACTTCAAAAAAACCATACACACCACACGATTAAGGTAATAAACCATTTGAATAATATATAAAACATCCACAAAAGGTTTAACCAAAGTTTACACCAAAATGCATCCAGTTTCATAAAAAAACCCACTTTAAAACTAAACGCACAACACTATCATACTAAAACATGTTTCTCACCCAACAACCAACCCATAAAACATTTTATAAAACAATACTCCAATTTTCATGCACAAAACATATCCATTTTTTGTTATAAATTCTATTATCAACACATGAACATGTCAACAACTTGAAAATATAATTCATACTAAGAAATGAGACCATAGAAAACTTTTATAAATTTAAATAATCACAATAAATTTATCAAATAATGTTAAGAAATGGAACCACATACCTTGACGTCAAAACCCCAAAAATTGGTGTGAAATATTCAAATTCCAGCACTAAACTTAAATCGTGTGCCATTTTCACCACAAGGAACCTAGCGCGAATCCAAACTCATGAATTAGAACCAATAACATAAAATAGAACCCAAAACAATAAGGAATACCACCCTAAAACCCTAAGAGGAGAGGGTAAACTCACCCGGGGTGGAATGAAGTTGCGACAGAGGAAAAGAAGGACAACACAAAGGCTTCGGAGGATGATCGTGTGAGAAGAGGGCTACCGGAGGTGAGGGAGGAGGGCACTGACCGAGATTTTTCAGAAGAGAAGGAGGCTGGTGTCCATGGGGGAGGTGCGGTGCAAGATGGCCGGCCGAGAGGGAGGTGGCGACACAACAAGGAGAGGGAGTAGGGGTGACGTGGGGTGTCATGATGAAGGGAGGAGGGAGGTCTGACGACTGGCCATGGAGAGGTGAGGTATGACAGACATAAGGTATGGGGAGGTGATCTCGATGTGAGGGGGGGGGGGAGAAGAATCCCTACCCAAAATAAAATTAAAAAAAAACTAGAACTAAATATAATTATAATAATTATAATAATATTTATAATAATAAAATTAGTAGACCTAGTAAAAAAATGTATAAACTAGGTATTAATAATCTTTATAATGAATATTAACAATAACTTATGATATTAATAATAATAACATTAATGATATTAATAATTTATAATAAATACAATAATAAAAATAATGACTTAATTAAATGTTAACAATATTAATTGTAACAATAACTTAATAAAATTTATATTCTTAACAATATTATTATTATTAATAGTATTCTCAAACAGTATTATTATTATTATTTTTCTTAAAATAATTCCTTAAATTGTATTAAACTTATTATTTTTATTTTATTTCCATTTTATTATTCATTTCATTTTATTTATCTGCCTTAAACATCGGGAAGGTCATGCGATGAACCGGGTGAGGTCTCGCGGTAACCCAAGCGAAGTTGCATGACTTCGACCATGGTTCATTAAAAGTAGTAAAGGCCAAAACATGCATTTTTAAATAATAACTCAAAAACTTTAAGCCAAGCTTCAACCCCGATCTACTCGATGCCAAGAAAATTAATAAAATAAATAATTTAAAAATGGCGGGTGGGACCCCCCTTTTTCCTAACTACCATTTCCTGTTGCACTAATGACAGTGGTAAGAGGCTCTATTCTACATCCACCATTGGTATGATGATTTCAAATTCTCTAGAAATATTAAGGCCTATATATGATTACTATGTAATTATGGATGATAACGAAGATGATATGTTGTCATCATCTACTGTTGTAGTGATGATAAAATCTCTCAGTGGTGCTTGCTGGTTGTGGTATGCACCCCCATCCATTTTTTTTCAATAAATAATATATTATGGGTAATCTAACTATAATATGTTAATATATATCATAAGTTTAAATAGTTAATATATTACCATAATCACATCAAATGCATCTAAAAGACCCATACTAAGATTTATATTCCCCCAAAATTAAATTCTGAAATGAATCTATCATACATTTATATGTTTTATTTGATGAATAAAACATCAAGGTGGTAATCTTAGAAATAAATATAGGAAACATAGAGTGTATAGAATAAATAACCCATATTTGTAATTCTAAAGTGGAGGATTTAGTTATCATAATCCATCTCATTGATAGTCATTGAACATACCCCACCTTGTTCCCTTGGTCATGGTGGTTGTTCAAAACTACCATCCTTATTATCCATTAGATCATGACACTAACTTAGATAATGTACAAGTTTTCCACACTCAAGGCATTGGATTGTTAGTGGTGCTTTTGGATTCATGTTTTCAACTCCCATTATGCCAATTAACCTCTTCATTGTCGTATGGATGTTTTATTCTTTTTGACCCCATCTTTCATAAGTATAGCATCTTACACCCCCTTGAGACAGTTCCCTTGGTGCTTCTTCCCACATTTTTATATATAGGTGGTTGAATATTCCTTCTTTCATTATCTTCATTTCTTGAATTTTCACGAGTTTCCATCCTTATCTTCATTGAATCACTCAATATTTAAGCTATGGTTACATTATTAATCATATTTAACGATATTTGGTTTGATATAATCACCATATTTCTCAATCCATCACCCATTATAATGGGTTGATCATTGAGATAGTCACTACATTGTCCATCGAACCCATTGTTATCTTAGTTCTTTATAGTTCCAACCATCTTTAAAACTAAAAAGGGTTAACATGAGTGACATACATTTAATATCATTATGGATTATCATAATCAATAAAATAAAATGGATTCAACCTTAAAACCTTTTAACCTTATATACCATTACATTATCTTGTAATTAATTTATTTAAACCTACATCAATCTTAGATTAACCTAAGTTAATTTAATTTGTGTTATCTTATAATTATCAATATAATAACTCAAAGTAAATAAGAGATCAATCCTTCATTGCAGTTCATAAAGAGAATATGATCAACCAAAGCATACCCCCTAGGAGTATCTATCCATATGTTAAGTATTAGGACCACTCATCATACACTAGAGTAATGATTGAGTCAATTATCAACTAACCCTTTTTTGGGTGATTACCCCTAGGTGCATCTATTCCACAACCACATCTACTTTATAGTATCCATATAGGGATGTATTTCTAAGAAAACCACCTACTCAAGTCTTTACCAATATTCTAGGATATCATCCTATAATTAGAATCACCTTGAGGGTTTTCACTAAGGTTATCTAACCTTAATCCTAAAAGTAACTAAAAAATCCTCAAAATAACTAAACCCATCACTTTGATACCAACTGAGGTGAAACAAGCTAAACATGAATTTATTTTACATAATTTACACAATTAAAACATTGAATTACATAATAATATAAACATCCTTAGAATTGAGTGGTTTAGTGTTTTTAAATACTATATAAGTGACTTATTTTATAATTATTGTGAACATTTCCCCATAATTTCATCATACTAGATCTTCTCCTAGATGACTAACAAGATAAAATAATCCTCATAACCTGGTAAATGGAAATATAAGAAAGGGGTAAGCTCAAAAACTAAGTAAGGTAATAATAAAAATATCAAAATGCTACCTAGGGAGAGATAAAACACATATGGGAAAACAAAATCATGAGAGAAATATCTGATTAAAAGAACATGGAATCATAAAAACTATTCATATTTCATAATAGGAGAATAAGTAATCCCATATGATCAAACATATAACATAACATCAAGACTGTGAAATCATGAGACATAAATCATGATCTATGGGTATAGAATAATCACATATAAAAATATTATGGTACCAACATAAACATAGAAACTCAACATTGTGGATCAGGAATCACCACTTGTTTCCCATAGTGGATCAGACATCACTACTCATTTCGCCATTATTTCATGAGATGTAAAGCTTTACCTAATGAATTGGAGAGATACATAGGTCCCAATATCCACTTAAATATTAACCACACATGTGTTCCACAAGAAAAAATATAATCATATCTTCATTAAATCCTAAGAATAAAAATGGGTTACATTTTACATTTTAAAAGGTATCACATAAATAAACACATAAAATAAATCAATCTGTACCAAATTAAATCACTGAAAAGAAAAACTTCATAACATATTTTAGAGGGTGGTTCATAAATAATAACTTAATGTAAAATATATATATTGAGATAAAGATGAAAATGGAATCCAAAGTTAAAACATTTGAATTTGAAAGGAAAATCATTTTTGATATTTTGAAATTACTTTGTTGAAAACCCACATAAAAAAAGATACTAAAACTTATATTTTAAAAGTGTAAAAGAAAAGTATATAGATCACATAAATTGATACATAATTTTATTTCAATACATTAAAGGAGAATATTGGTGGTAATTTAAAACATGGACTCTAAACAAATATCCAATTAAGAGATGGAGGTTCATTCTTGATAACATTATTCTTTTAGGTGAGAGAACAATCAAGTATAAAGATTTGAATAAATAGATTCATTTCCAAAAAAATGATAAAATATAATATCATATAAAATAATGAATAATTTAATAAATTTAATATTTATTTTTAAAGTTTAAAAGAAACCATATGACTCAAATAAAGAGATCCGAGTTACCAAAGTCCCTTACGAGTAACATAGTTTATGAAGTAAGAAAAATTTGAAAAGGGGTTTATGTAGTAAAAATTTAAATACCTATAAGTAAAATATAAAATATCATATAATACAATTATAAGGTATAATTTACCCAACTTATATGATATATTTTCAATAAGAACAATTATAACTCAACGAAGGAAAATTGAGTTAATAAAAACCCTTATAACTTGAGGAACATTTAAATAAATAATTCTTGAAAGGGAGATATTTAAATTGAACTCAAATTATAACTAATAAAAGGTATTTCATGATACAATATCTCAATTAGGAAACATATACACCATATAAAATAAATTAGGTCCATAATATAAAACATGTATCAAAGAGAATAATTTGAGATGAAAACCCTTGCCTTGGTCCTAATTCATTATACACTTTCACCAAACAGACTGAATAGTTAAATTAAGTTTATTAACTACATAACCAATAAAATCACTCATAACTATAAAAATTTATACTCCCTATTTTTATTCATTTAATATATATATATATATATTATTTAGTTTTTACCTATTTCCCACTCAGGTGTTTATGGGTTACACTAGTTTCGTAGGAGCGGTGTCAGTATTTATTTTCCTTAAAATGTTCATATTTACCAAATAATTAATGTTACTATAAGTTATGATTTATAATTATTTATTAAGTTAAAATTTACTTTCATTAGTGATTTATTCTTTAATCTAGAGTATGGAATCAACAATAAGCATATTTTGGTGATTTTTAACCCAAAAAGGGTGTTTTCTTAGTTAATGAATTAAATATTGATATAATAATTATATAAAAAAATATTCATTTAAATATTTATATCATATTACACCATTAATTATGTTTTCATAATCACCCATGATATAATTTCATTGCATCATTTAAGTAGGTGGTCAAACAGACCAAAACATAAACATACTATGATTAATGGATGATTATGAGATTATTTAGTTGCAATATCATTATACCATTATAAAAAATGGAATTATTTAGTATTTATTAGTTTTATATATAAAAATTATAAAAATTAAAATAATAATTAATGGATATGAAGCAATTACATAGTATGAATAAATTGTTTTCCCTCTTAGTTCGCTTATTGAAGACTATTAATTTTACAACAATTTTTTATAATTCATATCATTAAAAGGTTATTAAATTTACATTTATAAAACCTTATTCATAACATAAAAATAATATTTAACCTTTAATACCATTATTATATACATTCATGAAAGTATATATTGAAAAACAAAATGCATCATACCATGGAGGTTGTAGTTTACACATACGCATTGATGGTGGTTTTATTTTTCTAGAAATGAAATAAAAAAGTAATATAGATTAGTATTAAGTAGTAATAAATAAGTTATAAAGATAATTATTATATATTAAATTTTGTTTTTAAACCTTACAGGTTTGGTGGGGAAGGAAAATGAACCTGTTTATTCGTTGAGACGGTAGTCCGCACATACGCATGTTAAACATTTTCATTTTCCTTAATAGAAAAAGGAAAAGTTGGTTAATGTTTGTAACATTATTATAATAACATATTAATATAATAATTATAATGGTGTTATCATTTTAATATGCATGTAATAAAATTTTAAGAATAGGGAGTGCACAAAAATTAAAAGAAATGAGAAAGAGAGGTTAGAAACTTATACCTCACTTCATGGATTATCTCTTTTATAAAGGGGTTAAGCCTTCGAGGGATGGTATTATAAGAAGACAAAAACCTCTTTAAGGTGGATAGTGTATGATATACATTGAGGGTTTATGAAATACCATCACAATATTTTCTGCTTCAGGTCACTCCCTCATAGTTTTGTTCTTCAGCAGGGCTCACTGCCCACCAGGGTGGCTTAATACCCACCCCATATGAAAAAGAATTATTATGGGTAGGGGGATGGATAAATATTATATACCATGATAAAAAACCCTAAAACATTCTATGTGTTATAGGGAAATAGGTTTCATGACATGACACCCATATGTCACGCCGTGACACCCCTACAAAAGCAACCATGACCCATCAGACACACACTATCATTCATTTGGGACTCCAAAAATATCCCCATAATTGCATTAACTACAAATAAAAGTATTACAACCTAATTTTGATACCTATTTTAGGTTCTATATTATGGGTTTAGGACCCTCCATCATAATATTTTCCGCTTTGGGTCACTCCCTCATAGTTTTGTTCTTTGGCAGGGCTCACTGCCCACTAGGGTGGCTCACTACCTATCCCCCTTGAAAAGGAATTATTATGGGGAGGGGGATAGTTGGATATTATATACCATTACCAAAACCCATAAAATATCCAATGTGGGATAAGGAAATATATGTCATGGTGTGACACTCATATGTTACATTGTGAGACCCCTACAACCAACAACCATGACCTATAGGGAACACACTGTCATTCATTTGGGACTCCAATAAATAAGAATGTTGAGGAGAGTTTCGAGTGGAGTTTGGACTGAAATTAGGGGTTTTTGGTGTTAGGGGAAGTGATGAGTGGATAACCCTTTTATCAGTGAAAAATATTCCATTTTTTTAAATACCCATAAATTTTTAATAATGGTATGTCACTATGGAGGCCCAAAATTTTCACCCATAACTATTACATAATTTTTAAGATAAATAAAAAAAGTAAAACATTAAAGGATTAAAAGGTTTAGTATCTTGAGAAAATTATTCCCATGCATCACTTGTACATAATAAATATTAAACATTATTTAAATCCTTTTTCATTTTCCTATTAAAAATATTTAACATTCTCCTTAGTAAATGTAATCACCCAAGGATATACATTAAAGAAAGGGGTGAGATAAAATAATAGTAAGGGGTGGAATAAGGAACATGAATCAATAGTACATGGGTAATATAGTCTGCATCATCATATAATAAGCATATAATCATCAAAATAATCACTAGGTAAATAATATGTAAAGGCATGAAATATGGAATATGTATAATAATGAAACATCATAACATTGTTGTCAAATAAAACACATAATTATGAACAAATTTAGCATCATTTTCACACATAAAATATGTACATAAATCATAACATCATAATTTTGAACAAATATAGCATTATGTTAATGCATAATACACATAATCTCATGAGATATATCACATTACCCAATACATTAGAGGACTATATAATTCTGGTCCCACCCATCACATCATAAAATGAACATAATCATGCATAAAACATAGAACATATAAAAATAATATTCATGAAATAAACCCATAGAAATGAATGGGTTTTATAAAGTTTCTTAAAGAATAATTTCATGAATAACCTTTAGGGTTCCCTATAACATCCTGAGTTTTTTGAGCATATCAAAATTCCTCAACCATAAGGATTAGTTTGGTTTTGGAAAAACCCAAATAAGCCTTATGGGATAACTTTATTTTTGGTATTCATAACCTAATTTCAAGAGTTTTAATGCTCCAAGGAATTTTTTTAGATGGGTTTTAAGGATTGATGAGTACCTCAAAGTTTCGGCTGAGTTTTAGCAGCATCGTTCCCATAAGGCTTAGTTTTGGGATGTGTAGACAGAGGCACACAATTTGATCAAACCATTCAACCTGCAAGGGGAAACCTTGTGGAACACTTTTTCACTAGATATGGTTTATCAAAACATGAAGGTGGTATCACATGAACATGATACTCTCTACAAATTTTTGATAGAGGGGATCCACATAGACTGGGCATCGTTTTTCTAACCATGCGCCTAACCATGTGAGGTGGGGGTTCTTAGGTAGTGAAAACCACATGGATGGTGCATGATTATCCAAACCGTGTAGCCAAACCATGAAGGTCATTAAAAATTTTGGAATTAAGAAACTACCCCTCTTTATTTTTTTAACTTCACTCCTATCCTTTCTCCTCTATTTCATGTGAACAATAATTGGGGAGCTCTATTTCTTCTTCTCCCTAGTATTTAGCCTTCCTCATTCATCTGAGCTCTAAATTGAATGCTATTAGGTGCATTGGAAGTGTAGAGGTAAGGATTTCATCTTTATTTATTTAATTTTTTATCTCACCATACATAATACTAAATCCATGAGAGATCTTTTTCCCTATTTTCAAAGTTTTTGTCTAAAACTCTGATTTCTCTCGATATGTCTCGGATTAGAGGTCGATATTCAACAAGTGAGTTTCTACTAGCCTAAGGTAGGTGGTTCCTAGACTTATCATTAAATTTATGGACATTATGGGTGATTTATTAAATATTATTAGGGTGTGTGATTGATTGAGACCCCTAATAATTAAATTGGTTCTTTTAAATTGTAAATGGATGTCATGAGATTCCATGATCATTCTCTAGAATTTTTATAAAAATGTTCAGATGGGTAATGGGATTTTGAATTGATGGATGAGTTATTATGGTTGTTATATTTGTTTAATAAATTATATTGTTATATGTTTGAATTAGTTTCATGGGAACATGTGGGGCATGGACCAGATTCACTTGGGTGATGTTGATCACTGGGATTGAGGAAATTTGGTTGTTAGGCTGAGGGAATGGCCCAAGATATATGGGGTGATGGTGATAACTGGGATTGAGGTAATGTGGTCATATGGATGAGGTAATTGCCTATGGTTTTGAGATGGTGTTGACCACCAATATTTGAGTGACATGGTTGTAGGGGCACGTGGCACCAGATGATATGGCTTATATATTGTTGGTGATTTATCTCACCATTGTTGGATGATGTGTCGTTAGAGTAGTGTACTCATATATAGGACTTAGTAGAGGTGGTGTTGACTACTCATTGAGGGTGGATTCCTCTGTAGATATTGTAACTTAGGGGATAGAATTGACCATTAGTTATGAAGGAGGTGCTCACTGTAGAAAGCCATGGTTGATGGTGATAGACCATCAGGAGATGGTGTTGAGACCAGCGTTCAAGGGATGAGGATCACTATTATATTTGATCCCATGGGCCAAGATTATGGGAGGGAATATATTGCCTTACCTTGGGATGTTTATCTATTGAGATGATGTGTATTTATTATATATTGTAGGAAGGATATCATCATGCCTCAGGATTTCGATTTTTTGAGATAATGAAGATTTTTCAAGCTGAGGTATAAGGGACCAGGGGCATTTTGATGGGTGTGCCATTCAGATGTCAATTACATGATTGATTCCATGAGGTTATGATGGTATATTTATGGGTGGAACCTGAGGGTTCACCTAATATGATATCCATCTAGGGATGACTATGAATTAATCCATGGGCACTCTCTACTAAAAATATATAATTGCACACATATATTTTATTCCAAATATATATTTGGGGTAACATATTTAGATACATTCTGGTGTTGGATGAAGAATATAGAACACTCACTTGTGGCTATTGAGCATAAGTGGAGTGGGTTATTTATTATTATTATTTGTAATTTGTTTATATTTATTTACATATGCATATACTATATAAATTATGGATGTAAGATAAGCACACATTGGCAGTGGTAATGAGTTCACACTCACACCCTACATGGTTCCCTTCGGACGCGTGTAGACTTTATTTCTTTTAGATTAGGTAAGGTATCGAGATCAAAAGTTGTACCTTAGTGATTATAGATGTAGCTTTTTCATTGGATGGATGGAAATAGACCATGGTAGTTCTTTCATCAAGCTAGAGTTTCCTTTTGAGATTATCATGCTTTATATATGTACTTGTATGGTTTTCCACATGAAAAATTGCTTATCTATTTCTTGTATGACCTTTATTGGCATGTTTTATCATTTAAAAATGATATTATACTTTGTAATTGTTTTTATTACTTCTACTTCCTATTTTTCTTTCGCTGAGTTTGTTTTATGCTTCCATTATTGTTGCGGTCCTTCTTCCACTGTGTTATATATACATATAGACCATTATCATCATCATAAATAGAGGGTATATTCTCACCACTATCACCTAATAATACCCTCACTACTATTATAAAAACTTTGGAATACGAGGAGGAACGTCTAAGGCCCAGTGTCCAACCGGCCCGGAGCACAGGTTAAGTGAAAAATGGGTTAGGATGATACAAATGGTATCAAAGGAGTTTCATTTCCTTTTTGGTCTCACTATTTGGGTTATGGTAGATCAAAGAATATTATGTAGTTAGAATTGGGTAAATAGATCATGTTTGGGTGCCTGTAGCCCTATGCTTGGGGGATGAACCAAGTTTCTAAGGGTGGGAAACTGATGTTATGATTTTCAATTTTAATAGTTGATTGATTTCCACCTCTAGTGGCTCACTTGGGTGTGATTTTATTGGATTATGTGGGTTTGAAACTTGGCCCAGTATAAAAAGGAAGGATAAATTATGAATCATGATAGGTACTTAGGCTCATATGATGTATTTTTATATTTGGGATTGTTTTTGGGAACTTGGAATGTGCTAATAGGGGTTGGTCTATTTAAAGTGTCAATAAAGAAGCTAAACACTATTTTTCTTCTTATCATTTTTGGTGAAATTCTACTAAAAAATCCTAGGTATGTGGTTTTTTGATGAGGTCATATGTGATGCTATGTGTATATAGTATGTATGGGCCTAAATATGATAAGGGTAGGCATGGATGATGAAAGGGGTGTGTTTTTTAAAGTGTAAACAAAAATCTAAACAATGTTTTATTTTTTCTCCTTTTTGGTGGAATTTTAATCAACTACCCCAGATTGATGATATTTGATATAGATGATATGTGGTTACCGACTCTGATATGGGTAGTCAAGGGGACATGAGGCCAAATTATATATGATACCTAACTATGATATGGGTAGGTAAGGGGACATGAGGCCGAATGTCATGTGACATGGGTGTGGTAGGGGAGTGTAAGGGTGGTGACATGATATTCATATTAAATAATTCCATATATATGATATATATATATATATATATTTATGGATATTTGACCATGTTATTTGGTATTCAGTGTGATTCCACCTAGATGGATTTTGGTGGACTGTTTAGAGGGCAGAGATATGGTGTCATATGAGTGTGCATGAAATGAGGCCCTAGAGGGTTGGGTTGATCATGAGACACAATTAAATTCTTTGTTACATGTAGGTTATCCAAAATAGATGGTGGAATTTGGTCCATGATTAGATTAGTATCTCAGGGTGAGCTTGGTTTGAGTCATACAGGGTATCGATAGGGGAGATCGAGAGCTGAGCCATCTGTAGAATATATGACTCCTGAGTTACAGTATTATAACCCACTATTATTCCAGGGTGTGGGTGGACCATAGGTAGAATAAAAATGGATTGAGTCAGTTCATACCATCTTTGACCAACTTGAGATACCCCCAGAATAGAGTGTGAAGCTGGCAATATACATTCTCAAAGGACCGATAAAGCACTGGTGGGATGTACAAGTACAAGAAGGAAGACACGAGGGAATAGCTTAGAAGGATTTAGAGACCGATTTATGAGATAACTTATTCCATAATATGTTGAGGGTAGACCAAGATTGTGAATTCATGAACCTCTACCAGGGAGACACATCCATTATGGATTATACAGTGAATTTCATAGACCTATCTTGATTTGAACCTACTGTGGTGAGTGGCGACATCACCAGGGTTTGATATTTCAAGGATGGATTGTAGAATACCATTAGGGTATAGGTGAATATCTTCAAGATAACATCATTCTATGAGTTAGTGAATCCGAAATAGATAGTTGAGTGAAGTTTGAAATACTGATCTCATTCGAGCCGGGTGATCGCGTCAGGTGAGCTTAGAGATGATGCTTCGGGTAGTTGAAAGAAGTATCGTTAGGTGTCTCAATAGGAAAATCATGCCAGATACTTGAGTAGGACATTAAGGAGTAGTTCTTCAACAATTTTTTTCTAGTGTGGGAAGCCAGGGAATGTTTAGAACCAGTGTGATCAGGTTTCGAAGGAGTGTTGGGCGTGCAACTAGATGGGCCATTTGGAAGGGTTTTGTAGGAAGCCTTCTCAAATAACTGAGAACCAGGTACCAGGTCAGACTTAGGGATCCGATATAGGGCTGGGAACGGTACTGGGGATTGGTATATGGGATTAATCTACATGTGGAGGTCATGGTAGAGATAGAGATACCCAACATTAGGGTCAACAGCTGGTATCTAGTGCAAATCTGTAGGAAGGTCAAGCCTTGGGTAGTCAGGCTTTAGGCCTGGTTCATGCTGTTGAGCTACTAGAGTTAGAGCAAGCTGATGAGAAACTAAATTTAGAGGTACACCTTGATCATGGAACTACTATAAAAATGGGTTTATCCAGTTCTAGATATTAAACCATGCTAGCTAAAAGCGTTGTTAAAGACCCCCTTTGTTAGCGCTAGAAAAAGCATTGTTAAAGGGTGTATTTAATAGTAATTTCTATTAGCACTGATAAAGGGTATGTTTCAAAAAAAATATTTCATTAAAATAATATATTAGCATATAAATAATATATATATATTTTTAAATATGTTTTAGATAAGGTAAATAGAAATTTACACTTAATATATAAGATATTTAGTGAAAATGGATTATAAAATAATTTAAAAAATATTTTTAACTAAGAAATTTATAATTATCATCGATTAATATTCATTTAATATCAATTTGAAGATAAAAAAAATAAAAAAATCAATAAAATATCTAAAATATGTTGAAAACATAAGTCGTACTTCAAACAACCATAACTTTTTATTCAGGTTTCTGTTTGGGATCCACCATATATCAAATTAAATATTGTGAAGAGATCTATGCCCTAAAGATCAAGGGTAATCCCTATCATGTATTTTGAGTCTAAAAAGGCCCATAAGGCCTCTAAAACAGAGTTTTTAGTCTGGGTACCCTAATTTTTTAACATTTGATGGATTTTTAGCCTTATTTAAGGGGGTCTTGTTGTATTTTTTCAGTGGAGACTGAATTTATTCCCAAGTATTAGATTCATATTGATATCATGGTTTTTAAATTTTATCATTTCTCACAATGTAGTTTTATTTATAATTAAATATATGCATATTTTATTATATTTACTTATAATAAATCACTTTTATAAATACATATATCAATATATTTACATAAAAATGTATTTTAAAGATATATAAAAAATATTTATTATTCATCTTATTAAAATTAAAAAATTATCCATTTTATTTAACTTATAAAAATAAAATAAAATAATATACATATATAATTAATGTTTATATCTAAACATGCATGTGTCAATAATTAAAAAATATATATGTATATTTATATTCTAATGTATGTAAATAAATACATATTCTAAAAATGTATTTAAAAAAATATCAAACCATTTTTTACATTATAAAAATATATTTATAATGTTTATATATACATATATGTTTGTATGAATAAATGAATAAATGAATATATATTTATATTATATTTAGTATATGTAAATGAATATAATATATGATATATTTAAATTAATATAATATATAATATATTTAAATAAATATAAGTATATATATATATCACACACACACACATTTTATAAATACATTTAAAAATAATTATATAAATATATGAATAATATATATATATGTACTTATATATATATATAAATAAACAAAAATATAATTAAATAGACAATAAAAAAACATAGTTTAGCGGCAAAGGCATTCCATCTTCAAAGGATTGGTGTAGGGTTCGAATCTAGGAGGGCGCGCATGAGACTAGAAATTTAAAAAGCACTGAAAAAAGGGTGGTGTGGTGAAAAGAGTTGATAAAGGCGGGGAGAAGCACTGTTAAAGGTGTTACAGAAGTGCTGATAAAGGGGTTAGGCTCATAGAGGTTTGAAAAAATATAATTTTACCCCATTAATAGTGCTGCCTTTATCAGCACTTAAAAAAGCACTGTTAAAGGACCCCTTTAATAACACTTTGCGAGTGATGTTAAAGCCTACCATTTAACAACACTTCTGTACACATAGCTTTATAATCATTGTTAAAGGCCCTTTACCAGAACTATTAAAAACCAGTTTTGTAGTAGCATGGTGTGAACTTTAGTGTTGGCATAACCAGTTTTGGTGCACGAGGCGCACATGTGTCGTTTTTGGACTAACCGGGCACTAGTTTGTATGTTGGCCTTGGTTATGATGTGTGATATATATATATATGAGGTGCGTAAGAACCAGAATTTATTATTGGAATCAGCTAGGATGCATGGCTTGTATGAGGTTCATATGCATCAGGACTATAATGAGAATGCACATATATATATATATATATTTATGATGCATAATTTATTTTTGAGCATTAGTTGTGATGCCAGATCTTTGGGCATCTGATGAGATGCAGGACTTGATGGGTGTCATGTATGACATAGGTATGAAATGGGCATATGATGAGACGAAAGAATTGATGGGTTTTAGGTATGAAATGGGAATAAATGGTGAACTTGACGAGGTAAAAAAATCATGGCATGTCATGGGAGGACTTTTATGTTAAGGGATGGTCAGTGGAACCATCATATATTTAAATTTTGGGTTGAGAAGTGACATGGTAGGAGATTCCTAAGGTGGGGAGTGCTACCAGGGGAATTGAACATGAATAGTAATCAAGGTAGACTGGATTGATGTAAATGATATGGTTATGTTCAGTACCATATATGGGTAAAGATTGATAGCTTGGAAATGATCTATTTGAAGTTAGGGAGACTTTAATGTCTCAATTTTTTTTGAGCAGGTAAAAATTCCTTAACCTTTTTGAATTTTGAGTTTGGTGGATGGGATAACTTTAATTTTGATATTTGGAACCTAATTATGAGAGTTTTAATTCTACATGGTGTATTTAGATGGGTTTTAAGGCTCAGTGAGTTCCTTGAGGGTTTGTGTGAGTTTCAGGTGCATCGTTCCCTGAATGATTAGTTTTGGGAAGCATAGATGCACATAGTTTGATCAAACCATGCTGCCTATAAGGGGAAACCATGTGGACCACTTTTTCACTGAACATTATTTTTAAAATCATATAGGTGGGGGCACATGAACATGAGACTCTAAAAAACTTTTTGACATATGGTATACACATAGACTATACAAATTTTGTCTAACCATGAACCTAGCTATGTGAGGTGGTAGTGCTTGGGTTGTGAGCACCACATGGTTGGCGCATAGTTAGAAAAATCATGTGACAGAACCATGCGGGTCATTAAAAAGTGTGAAAGTATGAAACTTACCTTCCCTCCTTTTTACTTCATTCCTCTATTTTCTTCTCCATTTCACATGTATAATTGTTGGGGAGCTCTATTTATTCTCCTACCTAGGATTTATCCTTTCTCGTTTACCCGAGCTTTGAATTGAACATCGTTAGGTGAGTTGGAAGCATAATAGTAATTACTTGAACCCTCTTTCTTCCTTTTATAATTTATCTTTCCATATAGAATGTTAAATCCATATGAGATATTCTTCCATATTTTTTGGGTGTTTTTATGAAACTCTGATTTCTCTCGATACAACTCATATTAGAGGCTGGTATTCGATGAGGGAGCTCCTAATAGCCTAAGGTAGGTGGTTACTAGTTTTCTTATTAATTTTAAGGGTGTTATGTGTCACGACCCAACCCAATAGGGCTTGATCCGTGACTCCCCAAGCCCACCTCCATAGGCTAGGGATTGGAGACCAGTGCCGAGTAGGCTATCATATACAAGGAGGCCTTAGCCTAAGGTACCTGTACACAACCACACCCACATACACTTCTATGCAACAGTGTAGAGCTATATAAAAACCAAAAATACATGAATGCATAAATATATACCATCTAGAGTACAGTGGAATTAGAAAAATGGAAAATATAAGGTCCACCAAAAAGAAAACTGCAAAAGCATCCAATCTTCTCTAATGGAGGGGATCTCTATCAAATGTGCCCATTGAAAAGATTCTCATCCCAGTTCCAGTACACAACCCGGTCGGTCATCTCGCTAAGCTCCACCTACTCTGGGTCCTCCTGGGACTCCATCGAAAGAACTATGGTCTGTACAATACACAAGACATGTGCAGGAAAAGACTGTGCAGAGGTGAGTATAAAGATACTCAGTAGGCACCCCAAAAACAAAAAAAGAAAAGGGAGAAACTAAAAGGTTTAAATCCACTAAACCCAGCTGGAGGGAACCAAAATAAGAGAGAAACACCATCTTGATACCATCCTCGACTATACATGACTAGTCAACTAATACCACCTGGTGTGTCATCCAAGATGTGACAACACCGCAAGGACTCCCAAAAAACAACCCTAGATATACTCATCAGACCCTAAGTATCATGAGGTTCCAACCTCATAGCCAGTGGTAGGTTCTATTCGAGGCTCTTCCAGTCACACAAAACTAGGAGAACTCACCCCATGAGCTCAACCATCCCAGATGGCACTCGTCTGAGAGATACACTCCACCACAAACAACTTACTAGGTCCATATATAGTTCTCAGCAATAGAGGTCCTACCATTACTAACTTGAACCCTTTTAAAGGTGGAAAGAACCTTGGTGGAGAGTTCCACACCTCACCAATACCTCTCAATTGAGGGAGTACTAGATCCTAAACCAACCTGCGAAACCTCTGTCGCTCCTATATAGAGGGACCCATACTTCAGTTCATCAAGGGAGCACTAAATCCTAATTAAAAATCATGATTAACTAGTGGAGGGACCCACCCCAATTAATAACCAAATATGGGGGAGCACTACTCTATAGGCGTGGATTTGCGCTCTGGTACAATAGGGGAGTACCACTCTACGAATCCTGGACCTACACCCTAACCCGATAGGGGATTTGCACTGTGGCTAGAGGACCCACACTATTAGTTCAACATGGGAGTACCAAATCATCCAAATCATTCACTATGGGGGACCCACACCATAATAGGACATGTTAGTATTGAACCCATGCTAGAGGACCCAATCCCTGGCATGGTAGGGGAGTATCGAATCTTCCGGAACAACAAGTATGGAGAACCCACACCCTGGAATGACATGGGAGTACCGACTCCAAGGATAGAGGACTTGCAACCTAATCTAGTAGGGGAGTACCCACTCTACCTAAATTTCACAGATGAAGAACTCATACCCTAATAAAAAATAGGATTACCAACCCCACTGATAGAGGACCCACACCATAGTCCAATAAGGGAGTACCTACTCTACCTTCCAACGAGAATGGAGGGCCTACGCCTTGACATGGAAGGGGAGCACTATAAAACTCCACAAAAATCATGGGAAACCCATACTGTAGTCCATAAGGGGAGTAAAAACCTCATAGGATACCACCCAAAGGTAAATAACCCATTCCCACAACATGGGGAGTCTTGTATTTACCTAATAAGAGAGGTAAGGGAAACCCACGCCCTAACACCACAGGGGAGTACCAAACCCAGTGTCTATCTTATAAAACCACACCAATCTCCAACATCAGTAAAGATACACTACACGATAATATTTCTTGGATAGTTCCACCTCGTATCTCGTAGACTGAACTGAAGGCCACAATCACATTCTACGTGGAGAACTGCTCAGGATAGGCTACCCTCAAGCCTAAATCCGAGTCCCATAAGAGGATATACGGAAGTCGAAAGATCTCAAGGAGGTCCCCAAGGAGTAAACAATGTGAACTAGGGACCACACGATGTGTGAAACCACCCAAGCACCCAACAATGTATCTTTTCCACATGGTTATCCAACCCATATTAGGGTATATGGCATATATAGGTGGTACATGCTGTGTCCCACTTCACCCGGCCCCTAGCCATGTTCCTCCTTCACATGACCTGAACAATCATGTCCCTTACACACCATTAATCCCATAATATATGGCGTCTTTGGGTAATACAACCACCTAGATGTGTGGTTTACCCGTTACCATTTCCGGCACCCCGTGTCCATTCGCTTTGGATGTATACCAGTACACGGCCATGTACAGTCACATGACTTCCCTGTCCATGTCCTCAGGCCACACGACTCGGGGTAACTACAAGATGTGTAACCCTCATTACATGGTGTTTATTCCTCTAAATTTATATTCCCTGAATGGGAAGAACACACAACATGCACCACTGGTCAAAACATTGGGAAAATGGGAAAATATGTCAGGATTTCCCTACAAATTGCCCAGATCACCCCCCTTCACCCCATAACACACAGATCGACCCTCAAGGAGTCCCTAATAAGAATTTAATGCTATACAACCTTAAAATGGTGCACAAACAAATGGATCAAGACTTAAAACTCAAACCACCTACCTTAGGGTGAAATAATGAAGCTTCGAGGTTAAATCGACGCTCGAAAGCTGTTGTAGCTCAATCTGGGAGCATCTTCCATCAAGATTTGAGACCGACGATGCTTCATTTCATTAATTAGGCTTTCAAGTAATTAATTAGAGAAGAGGTATAGGGGAGGTTATTCAACAATTCTTTCATGTGAATAAGGTAGAGGAGGGGGTAGAGGTATTAAATTTTTAATTAAATCTTCCCCTCTGTCTAATGTCCCGGCCCTGAATCACCTATGACCCAACACCCAACATCGATAAAGCTTATGCCATTAATAGGGTAAAAATTATTTTCTAAAATAAACCACATTATTAGAAGTCAAATCAAAGACTCTACTCAAGAGTTATTCATTTTTCAAGGAGAAACCATGCACTCGTGATACAATATATTTAATATTTTTCAAATCACCCCTCTGGGGACCCCAGGCCCCAGATTCCCATGCCAAATCAGCACTTGGATTTGGAAATATTCTTAAGAATATTAAAAAGTCTTATAGGTCGAAACTTGAGTCATTACATCCTCTATACCTTAAGGATTTTCGTCCCCAAAAAGCTAAAGGCTAGGTTCATGGAAAGAAGCTGAGATCTCAATCGGAACTCCAATGTCAGTGAGCTCATAAAGACTACCACAAAGGACACGAAGGGTTCTCATGCCACCAAAAAACAAACACTTAGGGGAACCATAAGGGACAACACACCTAAGTCCAACTTAAAGAGGTCGAAATTGTACAACATGGGGCACATGTCTCCTCAACTGTGACAGGTGGGAAAAACACCAAGAACTGGGTCTTTCTACAGTCATAAGGTCTAGTGGAACCCCACCTCGATAACCTGATGTAGAGACCAATGAGAACCCACTCTAAATAGAAGAAGTCAAAGAAAATCATCCAATAAATCTCGATACTATCTGCTTTGGGAAATACTAACTTTCCCACATTGTTTTTCATATCATATCAAGAATGCATCTTAGTGGGGTAAATCATCCCTCATCCTCATGGGTCTGAAGCCACATCAACCAAAACACACCCTCATGAAGTGTCTTTCATATACAGCTGACTCCAAATATGTGAGGGTATCAATGAAAAAATAGGGCTATCCAAGATCACACACTGGGTATTACCAGGCCCTTGACACAAACCACCGAACACACAACCATTCCCTAAACACACAAGTCAAAGGGGTTCATCCACCACACCTCAAAAATATTTCTTTGGGCGACACTGAATTGGCCGCATAGTTTTAGATTGCATCACAAAAATGCATCTTAGTGGGGGAAGGATCCCTCTTCCTCGTGCATTATAAGTTATGTTGAAAAACACCAACATAGGGTCTTACTGATTCCCTAAAAAAACCTCACGCAAGAAGTTGAAAGAAAAGAGTATCTCCTAATAGTGTCTATAAATACTACTATAGAAAGTAGAAAGGACACAAATCATACCTCTATCCACCCATGGAGCCTCTGGGTCTAAGGACTCCACGACACGTAGTCTTCTTCTCTTCCATCCTCCAGCTCCCTAAACCCGGTGTGGACCACCTAGGGGTGGTGGTGACAACTCATACCATCTTCCACCTCTTACATCACCACCCAACCCTTCACCACATCTTCCACCCTATGGACCTACATGATCGAAATGATTCCTCTGTCAAGGTGGTACATCTATCATCTACCTCTCTGCAGCACGGTGGGTTAGAAAATATCTAGAAAGATGTCTCTGACCATCACAATAATAACATCTCCTCTCCCAAAGTTGAACAAAACCAACATGAAATCCCTAAGCCTCAGATAATCCATCCCAGGGTCACCTCATGAAACGTCATGAATTCTCAAACCCCTAAGCCTAATTTTAGCTACCAGATTCCAAACCAACTACCAACTTCTCATCTATTATGTGTGTAACACTTATGGTCAGAGTTTGCTCATCCAAAAATCTCTCCACCACCAAGGACCGCTCCAACACTCCAGCATAGGTGGGAATGCACAACATCACCACTAACGCCCTGATATCATGGTGTAATCCCTACTTGAATGTCTATGCTCTGAAGAAAGGATCCCAAACCATATCCAAGGAGTAACATGATAGGTCTGTAAACCTCATTGAGTAATCTTCCATACTCATGCTATCCTGAAGAAGTTGCAGAATCTCCTAGATATGCACCAACCTTAGCATGGATGGATAAAACTCCTCCCTAAAGATCCACTCAAACTACACCGAAGAGAGAATCTCCTCATAATGGGTTTTTGTCACAAGACTCCACTAGAACCTAACTGAACCATGAAAAAGGCTTGCTGCTAGGACCACTATCTAATTGGGAGGTGTACTCACAAGGAAAAAAACATGTGTGACTACCTCAATCTAGTCATTAGTTTCTTGGGGGTTTGGGTTACCCTGTAACCTTATAGGTTGCTTCATCTGGAACTCATGTAGTGCACTCAGCCTATATGTATCCTCGACCAGCACTGCTGGCACAACTTGTTACTCGATGGGTGGTGGCTCAACTGGTGGTCCACTCGAAGGTCTAGCCTCAGAACCATTTCCCTACACTGAAGCCTCACCTCAGGGCAGATCATCACCACAATCCCACTATGGATTCTTATCTAGTTATTTTTGTGGAGGAATCCTGAAATAAAATCAATATTCACCATGATCAGAGAGTATATATGGGGAGATGACTCAATAAGGATAGGAAAAACAAAAAACAAGTATTATATGATACATTTACCATTATTTACCTAAGACTAGTGTCTTAATGTACCAAGTCAAAAGGATGTTATTAGAGTCCTGGTGAATGGATATGTCAGGCGCCAACACTAACACTGGAGTCCCTAATCGAAACATCCTAACATTGACATAATAAAACCCAAACTAAGATCACTATTGCAGTTCCAAAGTGGAAACCCCCTCTAATATCACTCTATAATGACCTGACCCAACGAGGCTCAAGCTATGACTCCCCAGCCTCTGGCCTATGGAGGTGGGCTTGGGGAGTCATGGCTCAAGCCCCGTTGGGTTGGGTTATGACATTATTGGTAATTTATTAAATACTCTTGGGGTGTGTTACTGAATGAGACTCCTAATAATTAAATTATTTCTTTCAAATTATAAATAGATGTTGTGAGATTCCATGGGAATGATCTAGCCTTTTTATAAAAATGTAAATCCAATTAAGGGGTCTATGAATTGACTGAAGAGTCATGTCAGTTATTACGTTTGTTTAATAAATTATATTGTTATATGTTTGAATTGGTTTTTCAATAAAATGTGGGGAATGTCCTAGATTCACTTGGGTGATTTTGATCACCAAGATTTAGGAAACATGGCCTATAGTATGAGGGAATGAACTGAGATATATAGGGTGATGATGATCACCATGATTGAGGTGAAGAGGCCATATAGATGAGGGCATGGATCAGGGTTTTGGGATGGCATTGACCATTGATATTTGATCAATGTGGTCATAGGGGAATGAGGTTCTAGATGATGTGGATTATGTATTATTGGAGATTTATTCTCACTAATGTTGGATGATGTGCTGTTTGATTCATGTGCATATAGATAGGACCCAATTAAGGTGGTGTTGACAACTCGTTGTCGGTGGAGGCCTCCTTATATATTATGTCTTAGGGGATGGTATTTATTTTCAGTTATGGAGGAGGTGATAACCGTAGAAATCCATAGTTGATGGTTATGGTCCATCAGAATATGGATCTAAGACCATCAGTTGGGGGTTGAGGCTCACCATTATATTTGAATCCATGGGCCTAGATTATAGGAGGATAGATCTCACTATTCCTCGAGACATCGATTTATTGAGCCGATGAGGATTTATTATATATTGGAGGATCGATATTTCTATGCCTCCGGATGTTGGGCTGTTGAGTTGATGGTTATTTTATATGTTGAGGTCCAAGGGACCGGGGACATATTAATGGGCGGTCCATTTGGATACTAGTTATGTGATTAATAGAATGAGGTTCCTGTAGTATATTTATGGTTGTACCTAGAGGGTTCATCTGATATGATATTCATTAGGGGAATCCTAGGAATTAATCCATGGGTCATAAACATTGAAAATATATAATTTCACACACATATTATATGCCAAATATATATTTAGGGGAACATATTGAAAGAGATTTCAGTTTTAGTAGAAGTAGGTAAAATTCTCACTTGTGGGTGTTGAGAACAAGTAGAGTGGGTTATTTATTATTATTATGTGCGAGTTAATACTCTTTATTTATGTATTCATACACTATATAAATTATAAATTTAAGATAGACACACATTTTTGGTGGTCTACTGAGTCCATACTCACACCCTACATGGGCTCCTCAGGACACGTGTAAACTTTATTTCTTTAAGATCAGGTATAGTATCAGGCTCATAATTTGGACCTTAGTGATCGTAAATGTACCTTTTTCTTGAGATTGATGGAAATGGACCATCATGGTTCTTGAATAAAGTTGGAGTTTCCTTTTGATATTTTGAATGATTTATATATGTACATGTATGGTCGTCCATGGGAGACCTTCCTAATCTATTTATTGTATGACATGTCTTGGCATGTTTTATCATTTACAAATGGTATTATACTTTTTAATTGTTGTTGTTACTGCTGATTCCTATTTATGATTCCACTAAGTTTGTTTTATGATTCAATTATTGTTGTGGTCCTTCTTCTACTATGTTATATATAAATATGGACCATTATCATCATCATCACTAAAGGGTATAGTCTCCTCAATATCACCTAATTAGACCCTTGTTGCTAGTCAGTATCCTTTTGTAATATCCCAAACTTTTAAATAGATGTCTCAAGATCGTTTATAGCTACTCTTTTGTCTTGTTTTGAGTAATTTTCGTTTGGGTTTTAACTTTGGTGAGTCTGGGTGGAAATTTGAGAGTTTTGGAAGGAATATGGTATTTTCACAGTTGGATCATGGTTTTACAAACCGTGCAACCTCTTAGGAGTAACCGTGCACCACCCCTATGTGAGGTGCATAGTTAGGGTGCACAGCTAGGGGAAATCATTCACCCTATACAAGAAGTCATGCATGTGGGATTTTAAACCCTTGAAAATTAGATTAAAAATACCCAAACCCCCACAAATCACCCTAAATCAACGCTAACTCAGACCTAAATGATTTATATAATTTTTGGAGGCTCTTAGATGAATTCCAACACCTTATAACCGCTATTCTTGACGATTCAAAGCCCAAATTGAAGATCTGCACCTCTACGGGTATGTGGTTTCTTTCCGATTAGATCTCTCTCTCTACCACTACTCTTTCCAAATAAAAGAGGACGTTTTATCCTCTATTGGAAATAGTTTATATATAGGTTTAATAGAATTTGTTTCTTTTGATCTTTGATATAGGTTTTAATTCTAGATCTTGTTCTCCATCACGTTCTTAATTATTCCGCTTAATGGGAGAATTTTGTTGGCAAGTGTTTACCAATGATCTTGAGGTAGGTGGTCTAAATTCAATTCCCATATTCTTTAATTCCAATTATGTGTATGTATTATGAAATTTAAATTGAATATATTGACAATTGAATCTTGAATTGATTAAATTAATGCATAGAAACATGGAATTATTTTAAATTAATCTCTATGTAAAGATGAATTGGGTTAAATTCTGGATAATGGAATTGATTGAATTGAATTGTTTTAAATTAATTAATTTATGAATTAATTAATGGATTTTTTTGAATTTGAAATTGAAATTTGGATTAATTAATTTGTGAATCAATTAAAGGAAATTATTATAATTATGGAATTGGAATTGGATTAATTAATTGGGGAATTAATTAATGGGATATTGGGATTATGGAATTGGATTAATTAATTATTGAATTCATTAATAGATTATTGTGATTATGGAATTGATTGATTAATTGATGGTTGATTTTATTAATTAATTTTGTATTTTATGCAATGGGTTAATTAATGTGATTTTGAATTAACTGACAATGGAATTTATGAGATGTTTGACTTGACCATTAATGGGTTAATGTGTTATATGATTAAATAATGATAAATGGTTTGATGATGATTTTTCATATTATTCCATGTGAATTAAAGTGTTGAACCATGATTGTTTGATTAATTTAAATGGTACACTTTAATCAGAATGATTGATAAGAGGGTTAATGCTGATTAACCTTGATTGATGTGATATATGTGATATTTTTATATATGTGATAAATATGTGTGGGACATGGATTGCTTTTTAAAAAGACTATAGTGATAAATATTTATATTCGTGTGTGTGACATGGTCTATTACATCAAAATACCATAGTGATAAATGAGTGTGGGATATAAATTGTTGCTTCAAAAGCTCAATTATGTGATTGATTGATAAATGAGTTGTGGGTCACAGATTGTTACTTCAAATACCCACGGGGTCCTAAGCATGATGATCTAGGCACAAAATATTGGTATTAGACTATTGGTCCAATTGTCTATGATAATGAATTAAAATGAAATGGATAATTAAATCCCATGTGTTATAATGAATTTTGAATTGAATATATGATATAGTTTAGACTCTGGAATGGGATGAAACAAGTATTGATGGTTCAAGTGTCCTCATGAACCTAGAGGTTTATGTGGTTAATTAAATAATATTGAAATGTGATAACTTTTTTACTATATGCATTGTACTTTATTATTTATACAACTACATACACTATTATTGATTGGATATTGTTTTAAACACCATTAGTGGTGGCCTACTAATTTGTACTCACACCATACTCTGGATTCCTAATCGGTACCTGAATAGACTTCATATTTGTAGGACAAGATAAGGGAAAAGACCCTATGTTAGATGGTTGAGTTGGGATGGATTGTGGATGGGGAAACTAGATGTGATTCAAGACCCACTTGGGAGTTTTCAGTGTCTACTTATTTTGAGTTTTCCATATTGATACTTGGCACGTATTTGGGATGAAGTATCTACTATTTAGTTTTTGATATTGTATTTCCTATTTTGGTCATCATGTAAAATTGGTTTGGTTTTTGGTTATATCATTTGGTTATTATTATTTAATTTTGATGTTGTTCTACTTTGATAAAGAGGGTATAGTCTCCCCATGATCAATATTAGACCCTCGCTGCTGGTCAGAAACCACTGTAATATGGGGAGGCATGCCCGAGGTCATGTGACTAACCAGATTAGGGTTCCAGTTTGTGGAACCTGGGTCAAGATGTTACACCTTTGGAGTATGGGGAGGCATGCCAAAGTCTCATTGGCCAACCATCCTGGAGAACATGTTAAGTGAAAAAATGGGTTTGGAAACTACATTCCCAAATGAATATGAGAAATAAATTCTTTCAAAAATCATCATTATTCTTGATTGGATAATAAATAAATCTAGAAGAGTCAATGTGTTGTTTTTGGAAATTAATGTCTTTTTGAAAAATATTTTTAAATGTCTTAGAAAACATTTCAAAAGGGTAAGAACATGTATATCCAAGAAATAAAAGGACAATAACCGCAGAAGGAAATTTTAAGTACATTTAAATAACATTAATATAGAAAATAATGTGAAAGAGGAGGTAACCCAAAAAGGAGGAGCTGGGTTTGAAATTCCCCTAACCTTAAATCCCGCTTTATTTTTTCTCTTTTCAGCCACTTGAATAACAAAATTAGGTTTATAAAAAAATGGTAAAACAAGTGAATTATGTTAATTTTTTTCACTATTAATCAATTATAATAATTGGATTATATTTCTTAATTACCTTTGTTAATGGTGAAACCTTTTGATATCATATTTTCCTTAAAATATCCCATCTTGCTTCACTTTAACGATCTTGATTTATTTAAACTTGTAAATTGTTAAGATTAACTCCAGAATCTTATAAATTAATATATTTATAAATTTATATATTATAAATAATTTATTATAATCACATGTAAGGAAAGTGATAAAAAAATAATTGATAACGTTCTCATTGGCGGTTAATTGACCGTTAATGAGACATTATCCAAAGAGGAGGTGTGAGATATATATTATGTGATTATATTAAAAATAAAATTTTATAAGAAATAAAAACTATCAATATCATGTTAACATAATATTTAATAGTTTTAAGAAGGTTTTTATTAGAAAAGAAAATGAGGATAGAGAGTTTAGAGAAGGAAAAAAATAAATTATTGAAGAAAATTACATCTTTCTTGAAGTTGTTCATTTTCTACGACCTTTAAATTATTAAAATATTAGAGTTTTATTAATAAAAAATATACCTAAGGATTCTAACGATATTGAGAGAGGTAATTTTGGTAGATATTTTTCTTTTTCAAGTGTAAGGTAAGTGGATTTACAAGGGAGGGGTGATGGGTTAATTATACACAAGGATAGGGGTATTTTAAGGGAAAAATATTGAATAAATAATTATATAAAAGGTAAACCTTTCAATAGTGATATTTTGATATTATGAATCATATGTAAAAAAAATAAAATGTATTTATAATATTAAAATCCTTTATAATCCGATTTCACTAGTTTATTAAAAAGGAAAGTGAAAAAATGAAAAAATTTCATTTTAATGGAATACTCTTGACTTTAGACTTTGGAACATAATTTCTAGGTTTGGAAATTATGTTTATTTTTTTTAAATAACCCATTTTCTTATTAAATTTATTTTGGTCCGAAATAACCAATTTAACATTTATTATGTCATTTTTACATCATTATTATGTCATAAAACATGCAGTATTTGAAAAACATTATTTTTACTATTCATGTAAAAATTAAAGTTTCTTAGAAAATTATAAAAAATTAAACATTCATAAATTTTATGTGATGATTATAAAAATTAAGTTAATTTTATCAAAATAATTTTCTAACATAGGTAATTTTGATTATTTTTTCATAAAAATTATAATTTTTATGAAATACATTGACATAAAATATATTAAAAAGGTGCTTATAATTTTTTGAGTTTTTAATCTTGATATTTATTTTATGGTATTATAATATTTATATTTTATTAAATTAATCATGATAAATATTATTTATATTTAATTTTATTATTTTGAGGTCAAATTACTATTCTAACAGTCAAGTTACTATCCCCAATAGTCAGGTCACTATTTAAACGGTCACATTACTATTCCAACAGTCACATTACTATTCCAACAGTCACATTACTATTCCAATAGTTACATTACTATTAAAATGGGAATATTAATATTCCAATTCTCATATTAACTATTATAAATACCTATTAATTCTATTATAAATCATTCTCTACAATTCCTCTCAAGGTTCTATATTTTCATTTTCTAAAATATCGATTGATTTAATAATATTATGTTTATTTTACAGATTATTTCATCTTTTACATCACTAACTTATATTTCATTATTTACTATAGTTACCATGTCACCTATTCATATTTATGGTTCCAAAATAACAATTTGACAAGGTGTGTTGTGTTGTTTCATAGAACATCCTCTATATAGTCCAATATCTTCACTATATTATCCTCATAAGGGAGGAAATGTTCCAACTATACTACCTTCAGATTTAGTACATGTGAGGGGTTAGGTATGTACTTCCTCAAGATAGATACATGAAACACGTCATGAAATTTATCCTTGTTTAGTATAAGTTCTATTTGATAGGCCATGAATCCTATGTAATCCAGGATTTCAAAGAGGCTAATGTACATAGGGATAAGCTTTTCTTTCTTTACAAATAACATGACTCTCTTCCATGGTGATATTTGAAGGATTTTTTTCACTAACTTAAAAATACAAGTCCCTTTTACGGTTTTCAGTATAACTCTTCTATAGACTCTGAGCAGCATTTATATATTTTTGAATGGATTGAACCTTTTCTGTCATTTATTGCATAATATCAAGTCTAAGTAGCTTCCACTCACCAACTTCATCCCAACATGTAAAATTTATACATCACTTCCCATATATATATATATATTTATATGGGGCCATTTGAATACTTTAGTGGAAGTGATTATTGTATGATAACTCAACTAATAGGAGATGTTGATCCGTCCACCTTTAAATTTGCTGACCAGGATCTCAGTATGTCCTCAAATGTCCGAATGGTCCTTTTATATTGGCCATCAGTTTGGGGGTGATAAGTCATACTAAAATTCAATTCAGTATTTATATCATGTTGAATAATTCTCTATAATTTAGAGGCGAACCTTGAATCATGATTAGAGATGATCAAAATTTGTTCCCCATGTATCCTCACAACTTTCTTTAAAAATATATTAGCAAGTTGTTCAAGTGAGGAATCTTTTTAAATTGTGATAAAGTGGATAGTATTGGTGAGTCGATCCACCAAAAACCATATCCCATTGTTTCCTTTGAATATATTTAAGAGACTAATAATAAGGTATATAATTATGTTCTCCCATTTTCATGTATAGACAATGGTTGTATCATCCTATTGGACTTATGTTGTTCCACTTTAAATTACGGACATATCAAGCAATTTTAGGTGTACTCAACAATATACTTATTCATGTTTTCCCATAAAAATTTATCTATAAGTTCATAGTACATCTTGGTAATTCCAGGATAGATAGAGAAATATGATCTATTTGCATTATCAAATTTCCATTTCTTTATCTCAGGTGATGTATGCACAAAAAATATTATTCAAAATTGAATGAAGTCATCTTAATTGATGTGGAATTAATGAATTTTACCCCCACTTACTACTTCCACATTATTTTAGAGCCCTCAATCATTCCTCTTTGCATCATTTAACTTCTCTTGGATAGATGGTTAGGAAATAATTTAGGAAAGGTAGTATGTATTCCCTTCCATTATGATATCCAAATACATCCTTTGCATATCTATGAAGATAGGGTATTTCTTAATCCACATCATGGATATAGTGGCAAGTCATTTTTAGATAAGAGTACAAGCTACCTTATTTTCCATTCCAGGATGGTAGTGAATAGAGTAATCATAGTCCTTTATTAGCTATAACCATCATCGATAAAACATTTTGATATCTTTCTATGTGAATATATACTTTATAATCCTATGATATATATATAACACTTCTCACTATATAGGTAGTTCCTTCAAATATTCAAAGTGAATATTACAACTGCTAACTCTAGATCATCTGTTGAGTAGTTCTGCTCATGGTTCTTTGATTTTTGTGAGGTTTAAACTTTAAATTTTTTATTTATTAGGATCACAAAACCCATACTTTTATTTTAATCATCACTTTATATCACAAAAACTTATCCAGTTGATGGTAATGTGAGTACAAGCATGGTGATTAGACTCTTATTAATATCCTTATATTTTTCCTCACATTCTTAATTTCAGATATACTTTACCCCTTTTCATGTTAACTTAGTTAGAGGTTTACATAATCATGATATATTTCCCATAAAACATCAGTAGTACCCAAAAAAATCCATAAAAAACTATATATTTACATGACACTTAAGGTCATAGTCCATTATTTAATTGCCTTTTCCTTTGAAGAGTCCATATAAATCCCCTCACTTGTGTTCATGTTCCCCAAGAACATGATTTCTTTCATTGAGAAGTTACATTTTCTGAACTTAGCATACATTTTATTTTTTCTTAATGTGTCTAAAACAATACATAGATTCTATTCATGTTACTTCATTCACTTGGAGTAAATGAGAATTTAATTAATAAATACTAGCACAACATTTTCAAGGTAGTCTTTAAATAATCAATTCATAAAATCCATGAATATTTTAGGGGCATTAGTAAGTCAGAAGGGAATCATTAAAAACTCATAATGTCCATATTTTAAATGGAAATCTCTATTATGAATATCTTTCTTCTTCACCTTTAGTTGAAGATATCTAGAATAAAGATATATTTTTTAGAAGTACTGAGCTCCTCAAAGTTGATCAAATAATTCATAAATCCTTGATAGGGTATACTTGTCAGTTATGATGATCTTTTTAAGTGACTGATAATCTAAACAAAACCACATTGATCTATCCTTTTTTGGATAAGTAGCACCAATTCACCCCAATCCTATTCACTAGGGTGTATGAACCATTTTTCAAAATGTTATTGTAGCTGCTTCTTTAACTCCTGAAATTTGATTGAGGCCAACCTATAGGGGCATTTGGAGATAGGAGTGGATATAAGTATAATATCAATCGATAACTCTACCTCATGATCTAGGGGAAGGACAATTAACTCTTTGGGAAATACATAAATATATTCCCTTACAATGGGAATTTCCTCAAGGTTTATACTTTCCTTTGAATCAACAATTTGGGAAAGGTATTCCCTTCACTGGGTATCAACACCCACACCATTGAGGTATTTTCCAAAGGGGATTAATCCTTACATTTTTATAGGATCATTGTATGGTTCTAAATATAGAAATATATTTCCTTTTCCCAAAATTTGATATGGGATCTATATAATGAGATCCAATACATGACTAGTATTGTGTCAAATTACACCAAGGGGAGGATTATGAGATTCTATAGAAGAATATTCCCATAGAAACAAATAGGATACGATTCCAACACTTAGGGTTGCATTGATATCACAATTAGGTGTTTTTATAGATATCTATACTTCAGGGTATTGGAGTTTTAATTAAATAATTCTATAACACTTGTAGGTTATAAAGGAATGTATGGAACTAGAATCTAATAAAACTTCTTCCATTATTGAGTGACTAGGAAGTGTACCTTGTATAACTTAATTTTCATTTTCCACCTCAATGGTAGTGATGGTATAATATTTCCCTTACTCCTTTGACTTTGGTAGTTTCTAAAATTGATTACCATTGATGACCCATGGTTTAGTACACTGACTTGCATAGATCCCTTTCTCCCCATAGTTGAAGCATTGAACCATGGGTGGTTCATTGAGAGGTTCATTCCTTTCATCATTCATGTTGTCCAAATTCTTCATGTATCATTAATATTTATGATCCTGATGGACTTCTCTCCTATACTTTATGCACTTCCCTATCCCTTTGAGAATATTCCCATAATGCTTTTCCCCACATTTTTAACATGTGGGTGGTTGTATTTTCTTTCCTACTTTGTCATTTAATCTACCGGTGTGAAATTCCATTCTTATCTTATTATCTCCATGTCCGTGGGTCCATTCTAAAAACTCCATCTCTACTTTTAGAGAACATAAAAAAAATTATTCATAACTCCAAAAATATCTTATATCTTTATCCTTTAAAAGGTGTGGTTTATCTTTTTTTCTATCATTATTGATAAAAAACCCCAAGGCGCATCTTTGAAGCCTTGTGAAAGTTTCCTCATAAACCATGATAGATTTAACCTTATTTTTATTAATATGTAGGAATTCTATATCCATATTTGTTTGAATAGTTCAAGGTAAATACTTTTTAATTAATAACTTCTTAAATTATTCCCACTCTATTTCTTCCATTTTAGATATTGTCTTCATATTCTTTATCAATACCCATCATTGATCGACCTCTCTATCTAAATGATAGATGACTAGAGTAAAATTCTCCTTATCATAATAATGGATCACAAAAAAGATTTAGACTATTGATTTAACCCACTATTTTATGACACGTGGATTGGTAGATCCTCTAAACATTGATAGTCTTTGAAGCATAATGGACTCAATGGATAGTTTCTACTTATTGGGTGTAGGTGGATAATCCACATGTTTCAGGTTATTGTTCACAACTTAATACATATGGGTAATAATCACCATAAATATTTTAACTCCACCTTTCATTACATTGGGAATATCGTTTAGGAAATCATTTCATTTTCCCTTATAGGGGTTGTTGGTCTGGTTTCTATTAGTTCCCACCATTTTATAAAATAGAAATGTTTTGAACAAAAATAAGTTAATAAATAAAGAATAAATAACTTTTATTCTTATAAAAATTATTTCTAAAGTTATATCTTATAGTATACCTTTGTTTATTCTTTTTCTAAAATGATTTTTCTAGGATTAGGTACTTTAATGCTTTCTAACTTTAAAAGAAATAATTACTTTAGCTATATTTCCTTCACAATGGTTTGTATAGAGTTTATGTTTAACCAAATCATATCCACAGGGAGTGTAAAACTAGTTTTATATAAAAACCACTTTATCATGCACTAGGTGACATTTGAGTTAATGCCCAATCCTCCCTTTTTAGTGTTATTAACCTTAGGTACAACTATGCCATATCCACATATACTTGTAGTATCTAGATAGGGATTTCATTACTTAGAAACCATATTCTCTTATACTTTACCAAAAATTAGGATGTTTATCCATACTTAGAATTGTCCTTATGGGTTTCACTAATGTTTTCTAATAATAATTTCCAAATTAACTAAACAATACAAAGATAAAAAACTTCAGCGAACCGGCTTTTTCATCCATTATTTAAGGATTAAAAGGTTTATTATCTTGGAAAAAATTATGCTCATACATAAATTATAAATAATAAAAATTAAATAATATTTAAATAACTATTATTTATACTCATAAAACATTTCACATTCTACTCATTACATGTAATCACTTGAAAATATACCTCAAAGAAATGGGTGATATAAAAGCTCAATAAGGGTAGGAATAAGGGACATGAATCAGTAACACATGGATGAGTATATGAAACATCATAATATCATAAGCATAAGATAATATTAATAATAATGAGGGAGATAAATGATAAATTCATGGAATTAGACATATGTATAATAATTAACATCATAAATTAGTGGTCAAATACCACACAAAGTTGTGAACAAATCCAGCATCATGTTCACACATAACATATGTGCATAAATCATAACATCATAATTGTGAAAAAATATAACATAATGTTCATGAATAATGAACATAATCTAATGAGATATATCATATTAACCAATATATTGGAGGGATATATAATTCCAATCCCACCCATCACATCATAAAATGATCATAATCATGCATGACACATAGAAGTATAACAATCGTAGTCATGAAATAAACCCATGGAAGTAAAAAGGTTTAATAAGTGATTCATTAAGAATTATTTCATAAATAACCATTGGGATTCCAAAATGAATAAGGTAAATCATATTTTTTTTATAAAACATATTCATTATTGAGTGGATAAGAAATAACTCAAGCGGGGTCAATGAGATGTTTTTGGAAATTAAAATCTTTTCAAAAAAACATTGTAAATGGGTTAGAAAACATTTAAAAAGAATAAGAACATGTATATAACTAAAATAAAATCTAAATTATAGTTTAAGTACATTTAAGAACATTTAAAGAGCATAAATATAGAAAATAATTTAAAATAGGTGGTAACTTTAAAAGGAGTTGGGTTTGAGATACCCCTTACCTTAAATCCCGCTTTATTTTTACACTTTTCCACCTCAGGAATAATAAACTTAGTTCTATTAAAACATTTAAAAGTAGTGAATTATATTTATTTTTTTCACACTTGATCAATTATTATTATTTTATTACGTTTCTTAATCCCTTTATTAAAGGTGAAATGTTTGATATAATATTTTCCTTAAAATATCCCGTCTTGCTTCACCTTAATGATCTTACTTTATTTATATTTATAAATTATTAATATTAACTCCAAAAGATTATAATTAAATATATTTATAAATTTATATATTATAAATAATTTATTATAATCATCCATAATTTTGGTGATAAGAAAAGAATTTTCACCATCCTTGTTGGTGGTTAATGAACTGTTAACAAGACATTTTCCAAAGAGGAGGTGCAAGATATATATTATGTGCTTATATTAAAATTATATCTTTTATAGTAAATTAAAATTATCAAGATTATTTTTAATACAATATTTAATTATTTTAAGTCAGATTGGATTATAAAATAAAATAAGTATAAGGATTTTATAAAAGGAAAACAAAATAAAAGATGAAAAGACATTACCCCATTCTTGAAGTTGTTCACTTTCTACAACCCTTAACTTGTTGAAAAAATAGAGTTTGATTACTTTATAATGTCCTTAAGGATAATAAAGGGATTTAGATAGATAATTTTGGAATATATTTTTATTTGTAAAGTTTAAGAAAAGTGGTTTTCCATGTGAGGGGTGAAGGGTTATTTATACTCAAGGAGGAGGTTATTTTAAGAATAAAATATTGAATAAATTATTATATCTAAGGTAAACCTTTAAATAGTGATATTTTTGAAATTATTAAACATATATAAATAAAATAAAATTTAATTAGGAAATTAAACCCCTTTTTAAACCAAATTGACCTGGTTATTAAAAAGGAAAATAGAAAAAATGGAAAATTGTTATTTTAATGGAATACTTTTGACTTTTAACTTTGGAAAATATTTTTTAGGTTTAGAAATTAAGTTTATTGTTTTTAGATGACCAATTTCTCTTATTAAATATAGGTTTGGATGAAATAAATAATTTAAGATTTATTAGTTCATTATTACATCATCACCATGTCATAAAACATATAATATTTGAAAAATAGTCTTTTTTACTATTCATGTAAAAATTAAAGTTTCTCAGAAAATTATCAAAAATTCACCCTTAATAAATTTTGATGTGATGATTCTAAAAATGTTGTTAAACTTGTCAAAATAATTTTAAATCATAGGTATTTTTAATCTTTAATATAAAAATTATGATTTTTGTGAAATAAATTGAAATACAATTTACTAAAAAGTGCTTATAATTTCTTTGAGTTTTTAATCTTAAAATTTATTTTACAGTATTATAATATTTATATTTTCTTAAATTACTCCTAATAAATATTATTTATATTTAATTTTTTTATGTTGAGGTCAAATTACTATTTGAACAGTTAGGTTAATATTCCCAGCGGTCAGGTTACTATTCCAATAGTCACTTTACTATTCCAATGGTCACATTACTATTCCAATGATTATATTACTATTACAACGGTTATATTACCACCAATAAATACCTCTTAATTTATTCATACACAATTCACTACAATTCCTCTCAAGGTTCTAAATTTTCTTTTTTCTAAAATATCAATTGGTTTTCTTATATTCTATTTCTTTTCCATAGTGTTTTTCATGGTATGATGATTCTCAGAGATTAGAATGATCCATGTTTCCCAATTTTAATTTTTATATTTAATATATTTTTTTTCATATTTTAATATTTGGTATTTTTATGTGTTTAGTTGTTGGATAATGTAAGTATCTCTATTAATGAAATAAAGTGATCTATGTTTTCCTGTGTGCCATATATGTATAATACTATACAATATAACATGAAACACATTTATTCAAGAAAAAAATATTACTTATAAAGTTTGGGTTGTTACAGTACTCTCATGGTAGGTGGCTCCAAAATTTGAGAAATAATGGGGTAGGGAAGAGATAAGGTCAAGAAAGAATCAACCTAGTTTTTTCACATATTTTTTAAACATGTTTCAATCCCTTTACCACCTTGAATTATTAATTTTACCATTTTGGTTTTTACCATGATAACTAGTTTTTACATAAGGTAACTTAATATTTATGAATAAAAATAAAGTGGTCCATATTAGATAATTTGAACCTAATGATTCTAAATTTGAAATCCATTTTTTTATTCAGTTTATAACATTATTAAAAATTAATTATTTTATAATAAATGTATAATGTATTAAAACAATTGTGAGATAAATATTAATTGAGTTCTAAAATATCAAATATAGTCTTGTTAACCATAATCCATATTTTAAAATGTTTAATTTAAATTATAAAATAAATATTTTTTCATGAAAAAGGTTTAATAATTTTCTTAGTCATACATATATAGTAATAATTCCATAAAATTCACAGTATTAGTAAAAATGGTATATTTCACCACTCACCTAAGAATCATTTTTTTAAAAAAATATCAATAAATAATATTAGGATAAATTTTTTACGATAAATATAAAAATGAATTTAATTTTTTAAAATTCTCATTATAAAATTTATAAATTTTACTTTTAAATAAAGTCATAAAATATATCAAAAAACTATTTTATAGGAAAATGACTTTTGGTATATTAAATATTTTTTTCATATAAATTAATAATTAATATATTTTAAACTTATTATTCATAAAATAAATAAATATTGTTATTATTAAATCATAATAAACTTATTTCCTTGAAATAAAATACCAATTTACAGAAAATACATTTTTTGAGCAAAAGTGAATTGAGTAAAAACGACCTTGCGAAAAGTATAAAAAATCATGATATATATATATATATAGGATAATATCATCCTAATTTATAGTTAAATAACCCCTTATGATCTTTGAGTAATATGTAAGAATTAGATAATCTTATTTTGTAGTTTCGTGTAACACCCCGTTACCTTGATCGGGTACGTTTTCCCCTCTCCCCGAGTTCCTTTTTTAGCATGGAGTTTTAGATCTTGGTTTTTGGATTTTCTATAGGCTTTAGAAGATTTAAATGTCATGTAACTAGGTTACATGATGTTTAATGGTTGTTGGGTGTATTTCATGAGAAAAATCCATGCCATGAAAGGTTATATGATGTGAGGAGTTTTTACACGCCTTGAGTTAATTAAAGATCAGATTTTAATCCGAGGTGATTGATTTTCAATGTATTTAGACATTATGGATTTCAAGATGAGTAAAGGTATTACACTTTATGTAATTCCCCAATCAGAGATCTTTAGGGCATCATACAAGTTTGAGTGCACATTTTGGCTGACATTTTTCCTTTTCTCTTCAATCGAGGGTTCTTCTTCGGTGCTTTTGGGAGACTCAATTCCTTCCAGATAAATCTTTTAGACATTAGATCTTCATTGTGGTTTTGGTTCATCTATACAGGTGATTGAACTTTATACTTCTTTATTTACATTAATCGCAGTAGCACCCATGGGTTGCGTTATCAGATTCGTTGGTCTGAAATGGTATTTCTTCTTGTCTTCTTCTAGATCCATTGTGCGATCTTGTTCTGAAGGCCACTTATTTTTTGGTTATGGTGTGGAAGGTGTTCATTCTTGAGGTATGTGGGTTTCCTATTTTCCTTCGACCCCTTGTTTTCAAAATTGACTCTATCTTGAGATGTGGATTGGATTCTAGGGCCTTTGTTGACATCTTTGAGTTTTCATTATTGGTGGATATCATTGTAAGCGTGTGAGAGTCAAGCTTTGAGTAGGTGCTTCTGCCTCTAGCCTTTGTTGATGAACATTATTGTTTCTATTTTATAAACTGATTTATAAAAGGAATTGGAATGATTGTTTTTCATGTTTTGAAAGGAGTTTTTAATGAAAAATGGGTTTTCCATGGTTATTGATAAATGGAAATAAAAGGGTTATTTTAAAACCATTGAAGTGGATTTTTGAAATGGTTTTCAAAGCATTGGATTGAATTCTAAAAATGAGAACATGGGTTACCATGGGTACTTAGGTGGAAGGTTTATCTTGAGGCCATCATCCATTTTTTTTGTGGTTATCGGGAGGTTTTCTCATGGGAATTTACTTTGTTTTCAAGGAATGTTGTTCTAGGGAACTGATATTGAAATTGTTGGGGGGGAGGGGTTAATTATAGGGTATTCCTCTGATTCCTAGTCCTATGGTCTAAGAACCATATTGTGCCCTTGATTGATTATGATACGAGTAGTCTTCTAGCTTGACCTTCTATATTCCTTGGTGCTGTGATACCTGTGTTGCTACTGTTGTTTTGTACTTCTTGGATTTGTACTATTTTAGCCTTGATATGCATGTTGTTTCTTGTAAAAGATGATATAGAAAATTTTCTTTAAAATTGATATACTCTGTTTTATTTTAGAGCTGTGAAAAATGGAAATGTTTACCATGTTTTATATAAACCTTCTTTACTACTTATCATGCCATGTTTTATTGGAAATGAGCATATGAGGATTGTTATACAAATAATTGTTATGAAACACTTGGGTGGGATCCTATTTATCTAGTTATCTCACACAATAAGAACCTCTTTGGTGGTTTGTAGACCTATGTATGTATTTCAATACAAGGAAAGAAAAGGCACCGTAGTGAAGCAATGAGGTTTCTTGTTAGCTGAGTTGGGTAGATAGTGGTGAGATGGTGGGAGTTTGTCCATGCTATCACACGAATTACCTATTTGGTTTTGGTCTTTTTCAGTTGGAATTTTCTCTTGGATATTTTGTCTACTTTTACAAATATTTTGTTTCCTCGTTCTTCTTATAGTTATGGAATATATTTTTTAGTCTTCTAATGTTTCTTCCTACTCCTTATATATATATATTCCATGTGTTTGTTCAGGTTGGTAGAAGTCTTTCACTTTTCTTTATTATTTGATGATCAGTTGATTGTCACTATCTCATGGGGGTTGGGAATTCTCTTTGGGTACTCGATAGAACGGGTCAGGTTCTAGGTTTGAGGGTAACCCGAGTCGGTTCATTACAAAATGGTATCAAAGGGGCATGTCTATATTCAAGAGTCCTTTTCTTGGGATATCTGTTAGATTGGAGACAGTATTGTTGGAACTTTATAGGTATGTTACAATAAGTTCCTGGCCATATCTTATCATGACGAGAGTCAAGTTTCCATGGGATTTTGAGATATGTGTACCTAGTGTTGGGTTTTGTTTTAAATATCAGTTTATTTTTATGGGTTTTCTGGTTTGAAATGAAATTTACTCTATTGTCTGATCATTATTATGTTTTTGTGTGCATAATTATGCCTCTAATATGTATTCAACGAGTTATTTGGGAATGTTTATCTGATTCTCCTCAATGGAATCCTTTAATAGATAGAAATCTCATCGAGTCTATAGTATGGGTAGTTTGTGTTGTTGATTAGAACATACCACAAGTTCAGAACACAGTTTTTGAAGTCCAACTAAAAGCTATAGGAGAGAGAGATTGATCATGAGAATTATTTCATGATAAGACACCATCATTTAAAGGAATAAATAAAACTCAAGAGGTAGAGTATTGGATGGATACTATTGATCAAATCTTCAAATTTCTAGCGAAACATAAGAATATCAAGGTGAAGTGTGAAATGTTCATGCTCGAGGGTTTGGTAAGAGATGGTGGGATTCCATATTCCAAGAATATAAACATGTGGAATTAGATTTTAAGGGTTTCAAGAACCTTTTATTCCAACATTTTTTGCAAGAGTCCCTAATGCTGGAAATTTTTTTGGAGTTCCTATATTTATAGTAGGGAGAACATTTGGTGTCAGTGTACACCAACTGATTTGCTGAGCTTGTTCATTTTTCTCTAAATGTGTTAAAGAATGACCAGTTGAAGGCTCATAAGTACCTATAGGATTTGTGACCAGATATCATATCACAAATATTTATGTTAAAGCTTTATACCTATGCAGATATGGTAGAAAAATACATGATGGAAGAGATAAATATGGCATGAAAGGTTGGCTTTTCCACCTCTTCTCTTACATCTAGTGGTAGATTCAGTGGAACACATGGGAAGAAGAGAAAGTGGAAGGATTAACATAGGAGTGGTGGAGGTGGGTCTTAGAAGTGATACTCCTTCACACTGTCTTCTATATCTAGAAATGTGCCTCTAAATTTCTATCAGTTTAAAAAGGTCGGACATAGATGACATTCTTTTCCTATGCCTTCAAAGACGCATAATAGTTGTGGATGCATTGGTCACTTACAATTATTATATCAGGATATGACTATGAATCATTATGATGATGGTTCATTTGATCCAAAGGATAATTTGGGGTAGTCAAATGCTTTAAGAACTAAAGGTATCTATCCACACGCCTTAGGAGTAAAGAAATTTCATACAGTAGATGAGTTTCCAGTAGAGGTCGATGCAGGTCCAGCAACAATGAGAGGTACTATCTTTATTGAATGTTCAATAGAAATTTCTTTACCGGTGACTCCCACTCATTTATATATGTACATTTTGTTGGTATTATTAAAATTCCAATTGAACTTATGTCCTTTGTAATGGAGTTAGCAATGCCTCATGGTAAGAGGAAAGAATAAGGGTTTTGGTGTCCTTGTTCATTAACGATAGCTGATATGGAGTTAGTATGGGATATTTTTTTTCTTGATCTGGATATATTTTTCATAATCATTAGTATATATTGGATTGTCTCTCATCCATCTGAGGTTGATTGTTATCATTATCATGTTTCATTTCTTGCTACCGATGGGAGCTCTCATGTGTTTCAGGGGGAGTGGGACCCAAGGTCTAGTCACGCAGGACCTTCCCACCCAGATTTTAGAAGTTTTTTTCTACTATTACAATTGATCCTAATGAATTTTATTCTATTATTTATCTTCCCATTATTGTTCATGAATTTTCTGATGTTTTCCCAGATGAATTATCTAGTCTTTCTCAAGAGAGAGAGGTAGAGTTTACAATCGAACTGGTTCTAAATATGTAACCAATATTGATACATTCTTATTGTATGGAACCAGTGGAGCTAAAAGATATCAATATTTGGTTAGATGACCTATTGTAAAAAGTTTTTGTTCACCCCAATGTTTCACCTTGGGTATCCCTTATGCTCTTTTCTAAGAAGACAGATGGTTTACTTCAGTTATGTGTAGAATATCAGAAGTTGAATTGGGTAATAGTCAAGAATAAGTATCTTTTTCCACATGTGGATTATTTTTTGATCAGTTTGAGGGGGTAAAGTGGTTTTCAAAAATTGATATTTGCTCGATTTATCATCAGCTCAGAGTTTGATATTCTGATATACCTAAGAAAACTTTCTGGAGTAGGTATGACCATTATAAATATCTTATGATGCCCTTTGGTATGACTAACATGCCTAAAATTTTTATGGATTTTAGGAATTGGATATTCCATCAATATCATGAAACTTTTGTGGTTGTGTTCATAGAGGATATTCTTGTTTATTCAAAATCCTAGCATGATCATGAGAACCATCTGAGTATGGTTCTGGAAATTCTAAGAAGTCACCATCTGTATGAAAAATGATTGAAATATAGTTTTTGGATTCAAGAAGTGAATCTGTTAGGGAACATAATTTCTGAATAATGATTATCAATTGATATTGAAAAGGTGAAGGATTAATTTTCATGGAAATAACCACAAAATGTATTTGATATACAAAGATTCCTTGCTCTTTATGGGAAATACTAACAGTTTATTAAGTATTTATCTAAGCTAGCTTCACCTTTGACTTATCTTACTAGGGAAGTAGTGACATTCACATGGGATATGAAGTTTCAGTATTCTTTATGCATGCACTGAAATGTTGGAGGAACCATCTTTTTGGGGATAGGTTCATAGTCTTTTCTGATCATAAGAGTTTGAGTTATATCTTTTCTAAAAAATAATTGAATCTCAGATAGAGATGATGGATAAAATACATTTAGATGTTTGACTTAGATATCTCCCACACCCCAGGGAAGGGGAATGTCATTTTGACACTATTAGTAGGAAAGTACAATAATATACTATCCTGGAATCAAAGGAAGAGTGGAACCTTAAGTGGATTTTTTCTCAGTTGCACTTGGATGCTCAGGAGGATGTTTCAGGTACGGTTCTGACTAGTATCTAGTTATCATGATCTCTCCTGAAGTCTATTTTGCAGAGGAATCACCGGGATGATGAGTTTAGTGAAGTTTGAGAAATCCTTTATAGCGGGGAGACTGTTTTTGGTTTCTATCTCTCTTCAGATGGTGTGATTTATTTGGGAAGCTGGTTGTTATCCTAGGATCTGTGAGGATTTTGGTCTTGATTAATTATCATGGATCTTCATGGTCGATTCATATAGGAACTATGAATATGTATTATGACATGATATGATGATTCTGGTGGATGGTAATGAAGCGTGTCATTGTAGATTATGTGTCCCGCTGTTATATCTACCAACAAATAAAGGTAGAGCACTTGAAACCCTATGGTTTTCTTCAACCTCTTCTAGTGCTAGTTTAGAAATGGGATGAGGTATCCATGGATTTTTTTTTGGATTACCATGGGACCCCTAAGGGATTAATGCTATCTAGGTAGTTATTGATCGTTTGATGAAGTCTTCTCATTTTATTTTGATCAAGGATACCACTAAGGTTGAAGATATGGATAAGATGTATGTGCAAGATATTGTGAGGTTACATGGAATTCCTTCTTCCATTGTTTCTTATAGGGATCCTAGGTTTACCTTGAGGTTATTAAAGAGTATCCAAGAGGTTATGGGAACTCAGGTTAAGTTGAGCATTACTTACCACCCACAAATAAATGGTCAGAAATGGCATGTGATTATGATCCTAGAGGATATTATTTGTGCCTGTGTCGTGGATTTTGGTGGATCATGGGATAACCATATGGGTCTGTTTGAGTTTTTTTATAATAATAGTTACTATTCATCGATTAGAATGGATCACTTTGTGGTGTTGTATGGTTGCCTGTTCAGATCACCTATTTGTTGGGATGTGGTGGGTGAAGTATCTTTTATTGGACCAAGTTTGTTCTAGGTGACTTCAAAAAAGATTCAGGATGTATATCGACATCTGGTTACATCCTAGAGTTGAAGAACATTGTATGAAGATTGGAGGCATCTTCTTATGGAGTTTTCCATTGGTGATTGGGTTTTATTGAAAGTTTCTCATCAATTGGGTAACCGTCATCTTGGAAAATAGGTAAAGTTGGATCTGAGATATGTTGGACCATTTGAGGTCATTGATTAGTTTGGTAAGGCTTCTTATTGGTTAGTATTAATGGTTTAGTTGATAGGTATTAATTATTTTTTACACATATATCAACTAATGAAGTATTAACCTGATCCCTCTCACGTTATGAGTTGGGAATAAATTGAGTTAGATCCAGATGTTTCTATTTTTGAGAAACTAGTTAAGATCGTTGGCTCTCAAATGAAAGTATTTTAGGGGAATTCGATTCCACTAATCTGAGTTTTATGGAAATAAGGATCAGATTCTCATAATACTTGGGAATGTGAGTCTTTGATGATGGAGTAGTGGCCTCATATTTTTCCAGGGGTTACATATTCCATATGACATCCTAGGGTTGTAAAGTATTTATGGTGGTGAGTTTGTAACATCTCGTTACCTTGATCAGGTACGTTTTTTCTTTTCTTTGGGTTCCCTTTTTGGTGTGGAGTTTTAGAGGTTGGTTTCTAGATTTTCTATAGGCTGCAGGATATTTACATGTCGTGTAACTAGGTTACATGACGTGTAATGGTTGCTGGGTGCATTCCATCTGAAGGATTCACGCCGTGAAAGGTTACATGACGTGATGAGTTTTTACACGCCATGATTTAATTAAAGATCATATTTTAATATGAGGAAAATGATTTTTAGTGTATTTGGGCATTATGGATTTTATGATGTGTAAAGTTATTACATATCATATAATTCCCTGAGCATGGGTTTTTTAGGGAACTGTATGAGTTTTAGTGCCCATTTTGGCTGTCATTTTTCCTTTTCTATCGACTGAGGGTTCCTTTTTAGTGATTTTGGGAGACTCATTTCCTCCCATATTGATCCGTTCAACATTCAACATTCATTGCATTTTTGGTGTGTTTCTCTAGGTGATAAACCTTTCTGATTCTTTATTTTTATTGATCATAGTAGTCCATGTAGGTTGCATTATCAAATGCATTGGTCTGAAATGGTATTTCTTATTTTCTTCTTCTAGATCCATTATGCGATCTCATTCCAAAGGCCATTCCTTTGTTAGTTGTGGTGCAGTGAGTGTTCATTCTTGAGGTATGTGAGCTTCCTCCTTTCCTATGCCCCCTTGTTTTCTAAATTGAATCTATCTTGATATGTGGATTGTATTCTAGGGACTTTTTAGACGTCATTGAGTTTTCTTTATTGGTGGATCTTGTTGTGGGTGTGTGAGACCTGAGTTTTGTGGTAGGTGGTTCCATCTCCAGCCTTTTTTTGATGAACCTTATTGTTCATATTTTATAAAATTATTTATAAAAGGAATTGGAATGATTTTTTACGTGTGTTGAAAATATTTTTTTAATTAAATTTTTTTTCCCTAGTTATTGATAAATGGAAAGAAAATGGTTATATTCTAAGCATTGAAATGTATTTATGAGATACATTTGAAATGGTTTTATAATCATTGGAATGAATTATGGAAATGAGCACATGAGTTACCTTGGGTACTTAGGTGGAAGGTTTATCTTAATTCCATTGTCCATTTTTTTGTGATTATCGGGTGGTTTTCTCATGGGGATTTCTTCTGTTTCCTAGGACTATTGTTCTAGGGTATTGATATTCATATTTTTAGGGTGGTTACTTATGTGGTATTTTTATACTTCATAGGCCTGTGTTCTAGGAATTGGATTGTGCACTTGATTGACTGTGGTATGAGTAGTCTGCTAGCCTAACCTGTTGTATTCCTTAGTGTTGTGATACCCATGCTGCTATTATTTTTTTTTAATTCTTGTATTTTTACTATTTTATCCTTGATATGAATGTTGATTATTGTAAAATATGATATAACAAATTTTATTTCAAATTTATAAACCTACTTTTGTTTTAGAATTATGAAAAAGGGAAATGTTTACCATGTTTTCTATAAAACTTATTTACTGCTTATCATGCCATGTTTTATTTGATAGGAGCATACGAGAATTTTTATACAAAGTCTTTTTATGGAACACTTGGGTGGGATCCAATTGAGCATATTAGATCAAACCCTGTGCACCTCTTTGGCAGTGCGTAGACCAATTTATGTCTTTCAATGTAGGGAAAGGCAAGGAACTACAGTGAGGTGGTGAGGTTTTGTGTCAGATGAGTTGGGTAGATGATGGTGAGATGGTGGGAGTTCATCCACGCTATCACATGGAGTAGGTGTTTGGTTTTTCTCCCTTATAGTTGGACTTGTCTCTTGGATATTTTGGGTACTTTTACAACTATTTTTTTTTCTGTTGTCTTCTTATAGTTATGGCATATATTTTTTAGATTTCCACTATTTCTTCTTTCTCCATATATATATATGATATGTTTTTGTTTAGGTTGGGATAAATAATTCCCTCTTCTTTTTTATTTGATGCTCGAGAGATTTTCACCAACCTGTGGGGATCATGAATTCCCTTTGGGTATGTGACAGAACTGGTCGGGTGCCAGGTTTGAGGGTAACCCAGGTCGGTTCATTATATTTCAGGTGGTGGTTCGTCTAGGATGGATCTTGTAGTAATATCAATGATCTTGAACTTCTCTCATAAATGGTTTCACTCAAACTATAATTTATTGAGTTCATATTGGGATTGATCTAGGTCAAACCCTAGAAAATAAACCCCCCTTTCGATCTTAGACAAATGGTCTTCATAATTAAGAATTTTCTCTTATGTATCCCATTTCTTCCTACTTTACTGAGTTTTAAATATTATTACTTAATTTTATACCATATAATTTAATGGATAAGTTTTAATGATCATATTTAAGATTAAAAATATCATAATTTTTTTTTGTTTTAGTTCGGTATAGTGTGTAAAACATACTATTTAATATTTATTTATTTAAGGAAAATATATAGTGAAATCTTAATCCGTTACAGTAAAGGTAAATGGATTTACCCTTATATAGAATGGTTTTTCATAAAGGTAAATGTAATTACCCATATGTATAATTGTTCTACATAAAGGTGAATAAAATAAATTTTATAAAAAAAGGGTTTTTTGAATAAAGGTAGTAAAAGAACTTATTTTTTTTATTAAGTTTAATTTTAATTTATAATGTTTTATAAATTTTAATAAAAGGTATTTTGGGAATATTTATTAACTAATAAAGGGTTAATTAATAAATGTTTATGAAAAATTTATTATTAAATATTCCTTAAATATTAAATTTTAATATTTAAATTACCTTTTAATAAATTATATATAATTTATTATGGTCTAGAAATATTTTTTTAGAAATCATACAGGTTAATTTATAAAGATTTATAAATTGCATAAATAAGGCCAAAACATAAAGATGTTTATATTTAAATTTTGAATTGATCATAATTAATTAATTTGAATTTTTTAGATTAAAGGGGACTTATTTGAATATTATTTAAACTATATCAAAAGTGTTTTGTTGATTGATTTTATTATGTTTTAAATAATTTTAAGTATATAATATTAGATTATGTAAAATTTTTACATGATAGAAATTGGATTATAATTTTTTTATAATTCATAAAATACCATTTATTTTTAGTGAAATTATATATAATTAATAATATAAAGGAGTTAATATTATAATGAATATAAATGGATTATATTCAAGATTATGGAATGTCCATAATGTTCAAAGCTAAAATTTTAAAATGTTTATAATTAACTTTTATTTATGAATCATTCATAAATGTTTATGTCATGTTTAAATATTTGAATTTTCCATTTATTTAAAGATTATTATTCACCATGTTCATAGTTATAAACTATTTATATTTTGAATGATGTATTATTTAGTTTAAATTTTAAATTGCTTCTAGGAAATAGAGCTCTGCATTACATGCTAGGTATAAAAATAAAATTTATTTTTTCATCTAACTTGGATTTGGTTTGTAATTGGAGTTGTTAGATTTAATTTAGTATTTGAGTATAGTTTGTGTATATTATAATTTATAGTTATGATAAATTGAATTATCTATTGAGTAAAGTATCCCCAGGTAAAGGGACTTGGGGTCAAACTACCTACCAGTTTAGAGGCTTATGCCTTGTCTAGAATGGTGAATGAGGTTGACTTTCTATCACTATGGGATTTATCATTAATATATTTTAAATTTTATATAAATATATATCTTTAAATAAAATGTTATTGTACCTTATTCATATGATGCATTTATATATGTGTAAATATAATCAACTTATATTTTTAGATGAGTAACACACACTTTTGGGTTGTGTAAAGAGTTACGTATCAATTTTGTTTGTACACATTGGATTGGTGGAGGGAGTATGATTTCAAACTAAATAACTAGAATCATGAATACAAATATAATAACATGAGATAATATGGTGAGATAAAATCCCCTTTAAATACTAAGTGTGAGATTCCATCCAAAGTGACACTTGTCAAGACATCGATCATCCAACCAGTTAGTTTCATGAAAAATCTTGGTACTCTTGCATTATATTATGTAAGGAAAGTAATAAGTGACTCTATTTTATCCTTATAGGTAGTTTTGTTCCATAACCAGGTTCCCTTGGATAATCCAGTGATATATTTTTTACATTTTCTTTGGGTTACACTAGATGGAAAACCCTAACAGTTAGGATACTAGAGGAATAGAGTTGGGTTTATCCATATGTTGTATTAGATAAAGAGTTTTCCACCCAAATATCTAATAGTTATATATGATATGATTGGGATTATTCCCTACCTAAATAACTAAGTGGTGAGATGAATTCCCAATCAGACTCATTGGATATGAAGATTTTAAAAGGATTCATCATTTTAGTGGGAGACCATTTAATAAAATCATTTATTAAATAGTTCACAAAACATTATTCTCAAATGATTAAAGATTCCGTTATAGATGAATAACATCATCATCTTTAAACTAAAGTTTTATATCAATCCTCTGAAGGTGAAAGATTATTTTATGTTACTCCTTAGATAGGTAACATAAAGAAAAGTTCATAAGAAATATTGGTGATATAAGAAAAGTTCTTAAATAGATGTTTTATATGTTATAACTAAATGTTTTGGGTGTAGCAGAAGCACCTGGTTGGTGAAATAACCATAATGGTTTTGTTGATTTGATGAATAATTCAAAAAATGTGCATAACATAAACACCATGAATAATTTTTTCCAACGAATGTTGACATAAGAGAACTCAGAACCTATATACTATCTTTTCACATAAAATTTATAATTAATTTATATTATATTTGAATAAATAGTACATATTATATAGAAATTTATTTGATGAATATTTTGATATTCCAAAAAACTTTTTATATTACCTTCATTGTGATTAAAGGATATAAAAGGAGAACCCCTCTAGTAGTGATCCACATATTCTCCTTTTATCTTTGAATAATCACTGATTGAACATAGGTTCTATCACGATGGATCAATCATCTTGTGTTTTTCATCTTGATTATTTGTGATCCTTTAGGCTTAAATTAGTTTTTCTCATTCTTGAGAGGAGTATAGAATGAAAAAATTAACAGCAAAGTCCATTGTGCGCAATGATTATCAATTCTCAATTTTCCAATTAACCCTATACAATAGACATAACAATCTATTTATTGAGCTAGAGTTTAGGTTAAAATATCATTTAATTATTCACCAACCCTTAAATTATAATATAATAATATTTATAAAACCCCATAAAATGTAATAATAATTATAATATTATTATTTTATGGTGTGCATTAAGTAGTTAAATGATAAATATTATTTTATTGACATGTGAATTAATATTTATCACCAGACATAATATTGGTTTGTTCCAACTCCTTGAAATTTATTTAATACCCAAATAAATATTTTATTAAAAAATAAATAATTTATCCACAAACTAATAAATAAATATTTATTAAATATTCAATAAATGAATACATATATTTTATTCACAATTCGGTGAATACATATTTATTTAATTTATGTGATCAATAAAACTTGAATAAAATTATTTCTTGGTCTTGAGAATAATATTTATTCTAATAATTAAATTCAAATATAATTTAATTGAGATCAATAAAATCACTTAGTGTGTGACCAATTATGATTTTTTCTTGTTGAAATTAGACAAGCTTGCCAGAATTTCAAGATTACTATCTATTAACAAGATAAATGAACCAAGAGAAAGAAATTAATGTCACAATGTCAAAAACAACATATGAAAATTCACTGTGTATTATTACCCCTTTATCATAATATCTCAATATATAGGTTTCACATATGTGTCATCAATTTATATGATTTTAATGTATTTCTTTGACTATCTAAAATAAACATGCCATTGCACCATGGGAATGGAATTTAATGTGTCATTTCTATTCTAATTAAAGGGATGTGATATAAACTTTCATAAAGATATAAGATACAAATCCTTCTTCAAATTATCCATTAATAAAATTTCATTCATAACACACCCAACACAACCTAATTTTTGAAAACTTATGGCATTATGGTTATTCTTAGTAAATTTAAGTACACGAGTCATGAAATGCATTAATAATAATGTTAAAGTATAAGAAAAATTACACATGCTCACAAATAGGAATATACTATGACAATAAAATAAGCATAATTTGTACTGGTGGGTCTGTTCTCATAATTTTCTGTCTTAGATATTACAAAGTGAAAATTTCATGAGAAGAATCCTCATTCACTTATGATTACTCACACCTAAAAGTCTACATACTATGCACCCTATCATAGTATGTTATCCGACCATAGAACTATATTTAAGAATATCATTATGGAACTTTAAGTTTCTTATCATAGTAGGGAACTACTATAACCTTACCAATGTGAAAAATACCCTATGACATTATTACATAAAAGTAATGCAAAACAATTAAAATTATATAATAAGAAGTTTTTATTAATATTCAAATCTTCAAATATACATGTAATCAAAGTACAAATAGTTTTATAGGTCACCAACTCCAAAAAACCCCCTACTTGGACTAGATACAACTACCTATTACTTTTATTCTGCCAGACCTCACATGAAGATCATGTTTCTTCTGAGTCATGGGTTTAGTCAAGGGGCCCACCACACTATCTTATATGGATACTATTCTCACTAAAACTTCACCTCTAAGAAAAATCCCTTAATAGATGATAATTTTGAAGTAGCTGCTTCCTCTAATGAGGTGATCATGGATCCTTAGTGAGAGCCACCATTGTAGTATTATCATAATAGTGTGTGATATGGTCTTTAATTATAGGTATCATGTAAAGATCTTGGATAAAGTTTCATATCAATACTATTTATTTATCCACCCTAGAAGACACAATATATTCATAGTCTATTGAAAAATCTACAACCACAACTTACTTTGATGCTTTCTAGCTCAAAACACCTCTATTTAGAGTGAAGATATATCCCTTTTATGATTTAAAATCATCTTTATCTATTTAGAAACAAGAAAATGAATATCCTCAAATGACTAGTCCTTCATCTTCTCCATAGACTAGGAACACATCCTTAGTAATCCTTAGATATTTTAGGATAGTCTTAACTGCTATCCAATAGAGGTCACCTGGGTTGGGTTGATATCTCCATAATACACACAATGCATAGGTGGTATCTAGCCTGGTATATAGTATAACATACATGACTGAAACAATCATAGATGCATATGGAATCATTTCCATACCCTATCTTTCCTCATGTTTCTGAGGAAAAATTTTTCTATAAAGTTGAGTGCCATGTTACATTAACAAAAATCTCCTCTTAGATTGTTTCATAATGAATTTATTCAGTATTTTATATATATATGTACCTTAACTTGGTCTTAGTAGCCTCTTGGATCAATAATGATGGATCTTGATCCCATGAATATATATTTCTTTGCCTAAGTCCTTCATAGAGAAGCATTTATTCAACTAGGCTTTATCACACTATAAGACTATTATTTCATTTATAATAAGTAATATGTCATCAAAATATACTATTAAGAAATGACCACACTCCCACTAAACTGATTATAGTAACAATTCTCACATTTTTTCATTATGAAACCAAATTCAGTTATATCTTCATCAAACCTAATGTTCCATGAAATTCATTCTTTCTTTAATCCAAAAATGGATCTTCACAATTTTTATAACTTTTTTGGAATCCTTTATAGTTAGAAACCCTTCAAGATGTATCATATAGTTATATTCTAAAAGGTTCCAATTAAGGAAGGATGTTTTGACATCAATTTACCAAATATCATAGTCATGGAAGGACATAATGTAAAGTATAATTATGATGGATTTCAATATTGAAATTGGTGAAAGGGTTTCATCATAGTCTATGCCTTGACATTGTTTGAATCATTTTTCAATGTTTCACTCCTTATAAGAAATGAATTTTCCATCCATGTACTATTTATTCTTGAATACCCATTTACAACCAATAGGGTTTACATCAATTGGAGGATATACCAAAATACAAACATGGTTTTGGTATATGGAATCCATTTTATAATTAATATATTCTTTCCACTTGGAAACATATGTTCCATTTACTACTTCCTTGTATGATATAGGATTATTATTATCAACTAATAAAGAGTCACCATCATTACTAACATGAAAACCATATCATTTTAGTTCTTCAAACTCTCTTTTACTCCTACATAGTACTTGCATATCTAGAATATCTTCTTCCATGAGGCTTCATGGAATTTTTTTCTATGAAAACTCTTATGTACCTTGATCCATGACTTCATTTAATTCCAACTCACTCCCAATATATCTTTTATATATGTTCTCCCTCCTAATAAATATCTTGTGTCTTACCACTATTACATTTTTTCTAGGGGTTTGTATAGGAAACATCCCATTGTTTCTTTGGGGTATCCTATAAAGGTACACTTTGTGTATAAGGGTGAAAGTTTATTTCTTGAATATTCCTTAACAAATGCTTCACAACCCCACACATGTAAGTATGGCAACACAAACTTATTTTCATTCCAAAACTGGTATGGTATACCATCTATCTATTTAGTTGAAACTTGGTTTAGTATTTGTGTTGCTATATGTAATGCATATCCACTAAAGGATAATGGAACACTCACATAACTAATAATTAATCTCACAATGTATATTAATGTGTGGTTACTTCTTTCTCTTACACCATTATAACGAGGTGCATAAGGATGAGTGATTTCAGATAAAATCCCAAAATTCCAAAATCCTATAAACAATTAATGAAGTATTAATTAAGATATTCTATAAAATGGTCTGAGTAGAGTTTCTTAATCTTTTCACCAAGATAGTTCTCAACTTAATTATTGTATTCTTCTATTCTCTCAAAGTAATCTGACTTATACCTCATTAAGTAAGAATATACATATCTACTAAAATCATTAGTAAAAGTTATGAAGTATGAGTACCAACCCCTCTATTCAACTAGAAATAGTCAACACAAATTGATATAAACAAATTCAAGAAGATCCTTCGACTATTCACCTTTTCCACTAAATAGTGCATTGGTTATCTTACCTTCTAAAAATTCATGACATAAACCAAGTGGTTTTACTTTAAAGGAATATAAATATTCATCTTGATGTAATTTTTTCAAATTTTTTTCATTTACATGAATTAATCAGTGATGCCATAGTTGGGTGTGCTATGAGTCATGTGAAGCATTTTTATTATCATTTTCCATTAATTAGTTTGTGTAATCCAACACATAAAGGAAGAAATTGGAATTTTCCTTACCACAATAAATTATTTATTTATAAAAAAAGAATCATTTATTCCATAAATTTATAATAAATCCATCCATATCAAGTCTATATATAGAAATTATTTTTTGGGTAATATATGTAAAAAATAATAATCCTTTCAAACCATGATCATTCCCATAGAAAACATGAGGTGGTACTCTCCAATAGCCACAAAAACAAGTTGGCACTATTTTCCACTCATAGATCTATTTCCTAGAAAATATTTCTAAATCTACTTGGTTCATGTATTTTAATACATATGAGAGTACCAAAAACTACATCTAATACCCAATTTATAGAAATAGATAAATTTGACTTGATAAAAAATTCACCTAATTCTTTATCTTTATTCTTTTTCCTGGGTGTAGTTTTTCTTATAGTGGTTTTTTTCCACATGAAAAAAAGAAAACATACTATTAACTTACTTCCCCCTTGAACTTTCTCTTCTTGTAAGGGGTTGAAGAATCTTTGGTATTGGATCTAATCTCTTAGTTTTTCTATTTAGTCACCACAAGTATGGAAGAATTTTTACGCTTCATCTCTTTATTGAATTGGTAAAGAAGAGCGATTAGATTCATGAGATACTTATAAATATTTTTCATATTAAAATTAACAACAAAGTTAGATAATATATGAGGGAGTGATGCAAAAATGTTATTGGTTCATAGTTCTTCTGGTAGTCTAAACCCTAGAACCTCTAAGAACTCAATGCAACAAATGAGTTTAACTACACGTGGCCCAAATAACATGACCTCTCCAAGATTTATCTAAAATGGTTCCTTAGATATCTAAAACCATTCCTATCTAGCTCTCTCATAATATAGGCCACAAAGATGCTTGAAAATTCTATAATAATCCATATCTTAATGAGACTTCATGAGTTCACTAGACATGGATGATAACACTAAACAATCAATATTGACCACATTGATCAAATTTTTATTATAGATTACAAATTATTCATCACTCACCTAATTATTAGGTGGATATAATAATAATAATTCTAGAATATAAGATTTATATTCAAGGAGAAACACAACTTAAAGGCATCTAAACTATACTTAGAAGTTACTGTTGGTGAGGAGATAGTCTTTCTCTAATATTTATCACAAGGATAATGTGGATTATGAACCTTCCATTATTATAAAATTATAAGAGAGTATATTATTAGTACTTTTCTTGATTAAAACTTACGTGAGACAAAATAAAAATATATATTTTATTAAGTCTCCCAATATTTTTTCAAGTCCCAATAGCCCTCTCTATTAAACTCAGAATGTCTAGTTTTTAGGAAATTCTAGTGGAGAGGATCCATATGCCCCTTCAGATAACCCCAATGAGGGTTAGTAAATATACTTGAATGTATTTAGGTAGAAATTTATTTTCCAACTATGGGCTTGTAACTCTTTTATTTGTTTAGTGGACTCCCCAATCCTCAAATATTGACTTGGATCTTCTCAAAACATACCTCCAAGTTACATAAAGTCTATAAAGGGATACTTATCTTGATGTATAATGGTTAAGTCAACCCATAACCTTTATAATAAATAACTGATCAAAGTAAGTGTCCTAATGAAGGTTTATCAAACACTTATTTATATGGATTTCATCCCCAATCAATTAATGAAAGGCTAATTTTGACTTAATATTTAGTTAATGGATTTTGTTTATTATGAATAAAAATTATCTTGTTTTATATTTTTTATTTCTTGTTAATATTAAGTGGATTTTACTTATGTTATTAAGCATGTTTTGATAATTTTTTTTACACATAATACATTTATTTATATTTCATATTTGAACATCAATTTATTTATTTATATGATCATGGTCTTGCATCCATAAAATAAATAATACATAATATTGATATAAATGTCCTGATCCTGATCTTATATGGTTTATTTATTGAGTAGAAAATAAATCAACCTATGACCAAAGGGAAAACTCATTGTGCTAGTTTTGACATGAGTTATAGAATTCCACCTATCCATCTGTGTATCACCTGGGTTGGTATCTCTCAATTCCTTCTTGATCTACCTTTATATGATTTGGGACATTATATTTACTAAATGTATTAATAACTTATAATGAGGAAAGGGGAACCAAAGTATTGAGGAATTAAAAGACATCATATTTCATTTAATAATTAATTTATTGTAAAACAAAGAAATAAATTAAATTAAATAATACCAATACATACACAGGTCATGGTAAATCTCATGATTGGTCACACACATTCAATGGTTATGAAAAAGTAAACTATCTAACATTCATTTCTATTTTTTCTTTTAAGATTAATACACTTTAATTAATTAATTAATTAATTTCCTTTTAACTTAATAACCTTCCAAATTATCATGGATATATCCATCATAAATGAAATTATAGAAAATAAATGGTAGAACCAATAATTATGAATAATTATAATAGATTAATTAAGCATGTAATTATTATTTACAACCTTTATTAAAATTTCAAACACATAATATTCTAATCAATATAATATGTTTTCAATTCCTCAATTAGTAATTTAATGTAATTTAATTCTGTCCTTTATTGGGAGACTACACATCGTGTACTTATAAGATACACACCATGTACCTCATTTTTTGTGTATTAGGGATAAATGCATGGGGATTCAGCGTGTACCTTGGACAGACTACACAAAATGTACTAACTAACTACATGCCATGTATCACACCTATCATGTGTCTATAGAACCTGCTGAAAGACTCATCATGTTCTTTCGGATGTGGGACCACACAATATATAATCCAGTAAAAAACTATGTTTTATTCTTTCCTTCTGTCTTCATTACTCACCGAAGAACTTGGCATGTACTTCATACATGGTAAATAATTAACTACACATCATGTATGCTAGATACACATAATGTATTTCATTAATAATCCAGGATGTTAATGTTATATAGTTTGACCACGCGTTTGACCACATGGTTAGCATAAATTTCACCACTAAACTTTGTAGAATATACGATGTGTACTCGAGATATATTCCATGTAATATAACAAGATATGTTTATGGTTGTCTTGGTCTACATGTGGTATGAAATAAATGCACTGCGTATAGTTACTGCTTGGAGTTCCGTGTATCCGACAATACGACCAGGTGCAATGCACTTGGGTAAATTGTGTTCACTCCAACTACATTCCATGTAACCTAGTATTTACAACCAAAATCCTTGGAAATTCCCAATGGAATCTCAAGTCATTATTCATCTGTTCTTAGTACTTTAAGAAAATGAAATACTGAATTATGATGATTAATATGTTGAAATCATGTTAGTTTTAATTATATTAAAGAACAAATATTCTGGAAATGAAATATCTAACCACTATTTCACATAATCGATCGACAATAAAATAAATAATTATAAATTTAGAATGTGAAATATTTGAAACTACTCGAAGGTTTTAGGAATAATAGAAGTTCTTGGTATGTGAAACAACTATAAAGTTTTTTTGATGAATCATTCCAAAATTGTGCATGACGTAAATACCATGAACAATGAATTTTTTCCAAATATAGACATAAGGGAACCCATATCCCAGAGATGATCTTTTCATGTTAAATTTATAATTAGTTATTATTAGATCTGAATAAAGAATTCCTAAAATGAGGAACTATCTTTGATAAAGATAGTGATCATCCAAAACCCTTTTCAAATTACCTTCATTATGCTTGTATGATCCAAATATAGAATCCCTATAGCAGTGATTCATATATGTTCTTTTAATCTCTGAATAATCAATGATAGAACACCAGTTTCTAGAAGGATAGATTAATAATTTTTTTTTTCATATTGATCACTCAAGATTCTTTGGGATTGAAGTAGTTTTTCTCATTATTGAGAGGAGAAGAGAAGGAAAAATTTGAGAGAGAAGTCAGTTGTGTTTAACAATTCTCAATTCTCAATTTTTTGATTAACAATACACAATAAAAATAACTATATATTTATAGATCTATGGTTTAGGTTAAATTATTATTTAATTGCATGCTGATCCTTAAATAATATAATAATATTTATCAAAGCTTATTCCATGTAATAATAATAATTGTATTATTATTTTATGGAATGCGCCGACTAGTGAAATGATAAATATTATTTTATTGGATTTTAAAATAATATTTATCATCAGACATGATCTTGGTCTGCTCCAACTCCTTGATATTTATTAAATACGAGAATAAATATGTTCTTTAAAAATAAATAATTTATATACAAAAAAAGAAAATTAATATTTTTTATTTATTCAATAAATAAAATAAATATTTTATTCTCAATATGGTGAATAAATATTTATTTAATTTATGTGATCAATAAAACATGGATAAAATTATTTCTTGATATTGAGAATAATATTTATTCCAATAATTAAATTCAAATAAAATTTAATCTAGATCAACAGAAACACTTAGTGTGTGGCCCTCTAGGATTCTTTCTCATTGGAATTAGGTGGGTTTACCTAAAGTACAAGTCTAATGTCTAACAATGGGTCAAGTCACCCAAGAGAAAGAACTTAATGTCATAATATCGACAACCACATAAAAATTCTCACTATGTAATATAATCCATTTTTTCACAATACCACAACAAGCTGGTTGAACATCCATGTCATTAACCTGTATAATTGATATTTCTTTATTTAGATTTCTGAAATAAATAGTTCATTACACCATAGACATGGAATTTAATGTGATAGTTATATTATAATCAAAGGGATTAGATATCACCTTCCATAAATATGGAGGTAAAAAATCTTTCCTTGACTTATCGATTAATAACACTTTATTCATGATGCACCCAATGTACCCTACTTACTGCAAACATATGACATCATAGTTTTGGTTAGTAAATATAAGTGTGTGAGTTACGACATGCATTAATGATAATATTAACTTCTAAGGACCATTAAAAACACTCATAGATAGTAATATTTGAGGACACTAAAACATACAATATTTCTAATAGTGGGTCTGTTGTCATAATCTCCCATATTAGATATTAACAAGTGAAACATTTATGAGAAGAAGCCTGATATACTTATGAGTACTATCACATGATAGTAAACATAATATGTTCCCTATCATAGTATGTTATTCGACCATAGAACTATATTTAATAAAATCATCATGACACTTCATGGTTCTTATCATAGTGGGTAACTTCTATCAATGTGATAGATACCTTAGGACATTATTACATAAAATCTATGGAAAAAATGAATAATTTTTAATAATATGTTTTATTAATATTTAATTCTTGAAATATACATGTAATCAAAGTGAAAAAATTGGTTCTAGAAAACCAACTCCATCAATAACAATACCTATTCTTGAGAAATCAAGTGTTGAAATTGTATGACATATGAATCTAGATTCTTATGGAAGTATAGATTGATTCACTTAAGTTTTAAAAAGTACTAGATGAAAAATGAAAAAATGAATCTTATTCTCCACTCATATAATCAATATGATTGGAAACATAAATTATTTAAGTAATTTTAGTCTCATATACTCAATATGGATGAGTATGTAAAATAACATTAAATATGATTAAATATGTTAATGATTTGGGGAGAGTAAAGGTTTTATTAAAACTTTATTAGTTATAGAATTAAATTCTATTGTTCTAAAAAATATATTATATCATCTGTATGATTTAAAAAATTTGTAAATATAAAAAAGGTTAGAAATAGAAAATAATTATAGATTATAGCTTGAAGTAATGTAGAAAATGAGTTTCTACATTGATAAATTGAATTCTTCAAGATTAGGTGAACTTTTAATAAGCGTTGTGCCTAAAGTATCTTGGTTTAATTTTTTGTCAATATCACAATATGTGTTTATAGGAAATATTTCATAAATAAGTTTGAAGAGGAAGTTTTTTCCTTGAATAAAGTAACATTATAAAGTCAAATTTTTCTTGTAATAATCATTCAAGGAAGAAATGTCACTTTGATGGAAGATCTAAAAGTGATTTAATCTAAAAAAAGATTTTAAAATCTATAAAGTTAAAATCACTTGAAGTAGTAGTTTTTCAGGAAGATAAAAACTAAATTTTCAAAAAGAATAATTTTTAAGTTTCCAGAACATGATAATTGGTTTTTATAGAGGAAATTTCTAGAAAAGCATCCAGGAATAAAATTTTTGAGTTTATTGGAAGAAAATTTTGAAAGAACATTAGTGATTTTTTTGGAATAACATTTCAGAATAGAATTTCAGAATAACATTTCAGAAGAAATTCCATAAAATAGGTTACAAAAGGATAATTTTATTGAGTTTGGAAGGAGGATTGGAAGATCTAGAATGAGTTCCATATGATGTAAAAATTTGAGTTATAAAGTCATGGAGTTGTATCTATAAAATGTTTGAGTTATGAAGTGATGAAGTTGTATCTATACAATGTTCTAGTTATAAAGTGACAAAGTTGTAGTTGTACAAAGTTAAAGTTATAAAGACATTGAGTTGAGGTTATATAAATTTTAATCCCTAAAGTTATGTTGTTATAATCAGTCATAGAATGATAAGATGAATAATTTGTGATTCTAGATGAATTAAATTTTTAGGTCCGCTAGAGAGATGTTTGTGAAGTAACCAAAAAGATTTTAGCATATCGATCTAATAAGATAAAGGTATGTTTGGATAGGGAATATTCTATATGTACCATATGTAGAAACTATAAAGTTTTTACACTATATGTAGGTTTGAATAACTTTTATAAAACTGTATAAATTCATGAATTGTGATTATTTTTAACTTTACTTCTAACATTTGTAAATCTATCCAAGATTTTAGGTAGATTCTAAGAGTTTGTTAATTGTGAGATTTGAGGAAAATTTGATTAATAATGTTGACTCTAATTTATTTGGAGGCTTTGAAGGTACTAAAATAAATAATGATAAAGTGATAAATTCAAACTGAAGTCCACTTATTCCCCAGTTCTATTAGAGGAAGCTTTCCTATATAAAGGGGAAAAATCACTTTAATTAAATGTATGAAAAATTGAGATAATGTTGAGAATGAGATATTGAAATCTACTAAGAAGAAGAGTTAAATAAAGGGAGTTTCTAAAATACTTTAATTAGAAGTACATTTGGGTTGAAGGAAGTTTAAAGAACTGGAATGATAAGGTCTAAAAAGAAGAATAATTGAAAGGTCAACATTATTAAATAATAAATTATGAAATATTTAATATTGATAAGATATAAATAATCCAAAATCTAAAGGAAGTTTCATGACTAGAAGATCTTTCCTTAAATCTCTTGAATATCTTGAAAGAATTTGTACACATGCTAAGGTGATACAACTTTATTGTGGAGGAATACCATCTAAATTAGAAGATCTTTATATGTTGGATCAACATTGAAAAGGAGAATGTGGTTGGGGTTTATAATCAGTTGCTAGAGTCTTGTATTTGGGGTGTATAAACAATCACTGAAGTAGTTTATAATTGGGATGCATAACTAATTATTGGTTAAAGGCTAGAATGTATAACCAGTTAAATGAACATTATAGTTGGGGAGTATAACCAATTACTATTTAAGTTAGTAAAGAATCCATGTTGGGGTGTATAGCCAATGTGGTATGGATTAAGATTTTATATCATACCTTGTAAATATATATGTTCTTGTTTTTTTTCTTACATTTACATACATATGAGTAAAGTATATAATTTTAAATAAGAGTGTATTAAGGCTTTAAAAAACCACAGAGTTTTAAATTTTTAAAAGGGATAAACTTCATAAAAATAAAAGAGATCACTAATTCTACCCCCTATAAAAGACCTAACTAGACCTAGTTATTTAAATTAGTGTCAGAAAGAGGTTATCTTTATATATATATTTATTTAAGTATGGAGAATTTATGTCCAGTTATCAATGGATGAGTTTCTACTTTTGATGTTAAGAACTATCATGGATGGATGAATAATACGATACCCTATATTTTTTCACTTGGAATAAAAGTGGTTTATTAAAAAACTATTGGATTTACACATATAGGAAAGGATGAACCAATTCCATTTTATTATAAAAAAACTATTGAGGTTGATGGAAAAGATAAAAATGTTATTCTAATTTCCTTGTATGATAATGATTATATGAAGGTAATGGGTATCCAAACAATAAAGAAAACTTGGGAAAAACTTGAAAGTCTATTTTAAAGGAATGTAAAAATAAAGCAATCAAATTTTGAAATCTGGATAAGTAGGTTTAATGATATCAGGACGACACAAAAAGAAACTATTAATGATTATTTCATCCAAGTGATTAAAATTTTCAGCAACATCAGATGATTAAAAGACATATTGGGAGATTCAAATATTTTTAAAACATTAATGAGGAAATTTACTGGAAGGGTTGATCTTAAATTTTCTACTATAAATAATATAGATAATATATCTCTTGATAAACTACACAACATGCTTGTTGCATATGAAATGAGGAAAGCTTCAACATTTAAAAAAAGGTTAAAGAGAAGATGTCCTTTGAAGCAATGATAAAAGGAAAAATTAAATAATAAAAGGTTATTATGAAAATTTATTCAAAAGATGAGTAAGGTTAAGATAACATTAATAAAACTATTTCCCTTCTCACAAAAAGGTTTAGAAAAGAAAAATGGAGGGTAAGTATAAAAAATCATCAAAATGATAGAATTGTGATAACCTTGGATAATTTTCCTACAATTTTAAATATAATTAAATAAAATAATTTTAAACTCAAGTGGATGATGAGAAACTTTTAAAAAATAAAATGTATAAGAATAAAAAACATTCTAATTAAAGAAAAGGAATTTAATGAGAAATCATGAGAAAGATGATTCATCTTTAAGTAGCTCTTCAGATAATGAAATAAATTTTATTACTATGGTTGAAAAAAGTTTTTATAAATCATGTAGCGATGATTATTATGAAGTTACAACTAAACTAGAATGGGAATCAAAGTATGATTTATAATCAAGTACTGAGGAAGTTACAAAACTCAGGAAAGAAAAGAAAAAATTATAAAAGGAGAAAAATAAGGATGTTGAAGAAAAGGAAGATTTCCTTAAAATAAAAGAATGATATCTTAAAGAAATTAAATATTTTAAAGTTAAATTTGATGACCAAAAAAGTATATTAAAATACCATGATGGGAAAATTTTTATAAAAAAATTGGGTACGTTTCAATCAAGGTTCTTGGCAGCTGAAAAACACTTAAAGAAGTTAAATGAATATTTCAGTAAAGTAATGAAAATTAAAATCAACACATCAATAATTTTTAGTGAAACCATAATTAAAAAAGAGTTTTAATATTATTTCTCTAATATTACTAAAGTTGTGTCAAAATTTTTGGAGGTTCAAATACTTGGAAGGATGAAAGGGAGGATAGTGAAATGTTTCCTATAGTAATAAGAAGAACTATAGGAAACATAAGAATAATTAATACTTATTCTTAAAATAAATTGAAATGAGATTTTATATTCTTGAAAAACTATTTTACACAACAAAATATATGTAAATTCACATTTTTATAAGAACCAAAATGGAAATACCAAAATTGATATTCTTACGGAAGAATTTTTTTTAACAATTATTGTTGGTTTCATAGAATATTCAGGCAAAAATCATATAATTTTTGGTTTAACATATCATTACTAGGGAAGAGTAAATAACAAAGGGTATGTTTTTGTGACAAAACAAGGACCAATTTCTATAAAAACTAGATGCGAATAGATCTACATCTAATATTCCCATGGAAAATTAATTCAACATTTTGAAGTAAGTTTGTGATAGGTGTGAATTCATAGGCCACAAATCCAAGGATATCATGAATAATATTCAAGGTGAAGTTCTTCATGATATAAAATGGAATAAAATTATGAATATAGTTAAGTAAAAGTCATGAAATTAAAATTATAGAAAGATATAGTGTGAGAAACACAAATAAATAGAGAAAATGAAGAAAGTGTGCTTGATTGTTTGGCTAATGCAACAGTCCAAGGCTTAGGAGATGGAAGAAGATTAAAAAAAGATTAAGGTGAAGAAAATAAATATGAGAGGGTTGAGATTCTTGAGGATTCATCCATAAGCAATGATTTAAAAATTTGTAAAAAGAATAATGAGGTTGGAAGGAATGAATAACCTAGGTTTAGAAGAAACTCTCAGCCTGAATACTACTTCTAAAAATTAAAGATGTTCCTCCTTATTCCCTATCATTTTAAGTGTTTTTGAAATAAGATACAGTGAATTGAATAAGATTATTAAGGCTATCATTGGTAGGAAATTATGAATAATGAACCCTCATGGAGTTTTACAAACTACCATGAAGAGGAAAAGTTGAGTTCATTTCTTAAGGAGAATCTTATATGAAGAAAAGGCCATCAAGGAGTTAATATATCATGAAAAAATTAAACTCTATACATGAGGCATTCCAATAACAATCTCATACTTTATTATTTAATATATTAATTTGATGAAAAATTAGATAAATGGTGATTAATTTATCTTGAACCTAAGCTTCTTAATGTATTTTTTAAAGTATGTACCTGATTTTATATTTCATTAAATTTGGTTTTATATAAACCCTAAAATAAGAATTGAGAGTTCCTAAGCATGGTACCACATATGAAAATATTTTAGGAAAATATAGAAAACCTTGGTTATATCTCTATTGTTTTCTATACCAGTTTAACCCATGTATAATTAGAGTTGATTAAATAAAGGTTCTTTTTTAAGAACCATATGATATCATCCCTCTCTTTAAATTTGAAAGAAATATAAGGAGATGTATTTTTTTGAGAAAAAAATTAAGAAAATAAAGTCAAGAAAACCCCGATGTTTTACTTTTCATTTTATTACCAATAATGGGTAGAAATAAATAATCACACATAATAAACTTGAGTATGTGTAGTGATATTGATAATAAATACAAAGAAGATATTTCTATGACCAAAGTATCATGGTTTCATTTGTTGTTAATATTTTAATATGCATTTGTAATAAATGTTTCTTATAGGATTTTAAGAGAAATGTGTTTCCATGAATAAAGTAATGTTATAAAGTTAGACAATGATTGTTCTAATAATTCATGGAATAAACACCACTTTGACAAAATATCTAAAAGTGATTCAAGTTGAGAAGGATATTTTATAATCTATGATATTAAACTCACCAAAAGAATTTTTTTTTCTGAAGGATAAAAACTAAATTTACTAGAAGAATAAATTTGAGTTTTTTGGAATATTATCATTGAGTTTTACAAAAGAATATTCTGAAATAAAATTTTTGAGTTTATTTTAAGAACATTCCAGAATAACATTAGTGAGTTTTTTAGAAGAAAATTTCAGAAGTACATTCTAAAAAATATATCTTGGAAGGATAAAATTTTGTTAGTTTAGAAGGATAACTAGATGATCTAGAAGGATTTCCATATTATTTAAAAAGTTTGAGTTATAAAGTCATGGAGTTTTAATTGTATAAAGTTTAATTTATGAAGTTATGAAGTTACAACCATAAAAATTTAAATTTATAAAGTGAAAGTGATGAAGTTTTAGATATACATAGTTTGAGTTATAAAGACATAGAGTTGTAGATATACATAGTTTTATCCCTGAAGTTATGATATTATGGTCATATGAAAAATAATTGGATAAGAAATTTGTGAGTCTATCTAATGGAAGTTTTATAGATCCACCAGAGAGAAGTTTGTGAAGTCACCATACTGAGTTTAGCTGATTGAGCTGATTGAATGGAGATAGTTTTAGATAGAGAAGATTATATATATAACAGATGTTGAAACATGAAAGTTTGTACACCATACTATGGTTTGAGTATCTTTATAAAAACTTTGTAAATTCATCCATTGTGATGATGTTGAGATATAATTTCAACCTTCAAAAATATAGATGAGATTTGAGGAATATCTAAAGTGTTTATTAATTCCAACATTCAAGGTAACTTTGATGTTAAAATTTGACTCTGATTTATTTGAAGGCTTTAGAGGATATCAAATGAAGAATAAGAAAGTGGGAAGTTCAAACTAAATCCCACACATTCCCCACATCTATCAAAGGAATCATGCCTATATAAAGGGGGAACAACACCTTAGTTATACATACATAAAAATAAGAGAATATTGAAAATGATATTGAGTGATTATGAGAATAAGAGTTAAAGAAAGAGAGTTTCTAAACAACTTTCATCAAAAGTAAATTTAGGTTGAAGGAAGTATGAATATGTAACACCCCAAGCTTCCACAGTATGCTTCTCTTTGAATAATACAGTAGTGTGTGTTGTACGCAACTTCGAGTTCTAACACACACCACAACTAATCAAACTAGCCGTTATGAATAGTAATACCCACTTTTTGAAATTTTATAAATTTTATATTTCAAAATGGACTTCATTTTTGGATTCAGAATATCAAAATTAGCCTAGGGTGAATTTTTGGTATTTTTCTGAAAACTTTCAATTTTTGATGAATAGTGAAAAAGCACTAAGTTATAGTTTAAAACCGAATTTTTATTTAAATAATTATTTATTTTATTTAAATTTATTTTAGGTAAAAATAGATACATAATACCTATATAAGTTCAATGTAATTCATTGGAGTCAGTTTATAATAATTTTAGATATATAAAAATTTAATTGAACTTTTCACCGTCTTTTACCCATCTCCTAGGAGAATTTGTAAATTCACATAAAACATAATTTTACCACTTCTGTGAGTGGAATTTCGAAAATCCGAGAGACACGGTTAATATCAAGGAGTAAAATGTGGTTCAATAAGATTAAAATAATTTTTGGTGAATAATAACATTTTACTTTTATTTACCACGGTTAAAAGTAAATAGGGTAATTAAGGGTAAAAATGATATTATTATTACCCTAAAATATGTCATAATTCTATTGGCTAAGTATAATTCGACCAAAAAAAATAAAATATGAACCTCTTTGGTCCACTTGTATTAGATTAGGACATTTATTATTATTTAATTCAAAGAAGAGTTAAAAGAGATAAAATCAAAGTTAAATAACTAAAACATTTTTAATATAGGGTTATACATAAGATAAATTAGATTATAAATATTAATTATAAAGATAAAAAGATTTCCTACATAATTATATTTTATTTATAATTTTTAGACGTTAAATAATTTAATTTATTTATGACACAATGGTGATGCATTAATTACCTAATTAATGAAATATTAAAATAATTGATATTATAAATATAAGAATAAATGTAATTTTAGACTTTTTATGAATTAAACTAATTTTATAACTTATTATGACATGTTAGTATTGATTAAATGAATTTATTTCGAATTAATAAAGTTTTTAGGACTTTATAAAAAATCAATTATTAAATAGTGTCAAAATTGACATAAAGTAGTATTTAAAACAAATACTATATTATTAATTGATATTATATTCCTAAAAATCTAAGGTTCGGCAAAATTACTTAGATAAGGTTATATATATTAATAATAAACCACTTGGGGTTCGCTTGGACGTATATAGTAAGTTTATTAACCATATAATATAAAAATACAAAGAGACATGGTAAATGTCAAACTATTTAACTAAGAGTAAAATATAAATGATAAGGTTAATATAGTGACCCAAAATTGTCTAAAATATATTGGTTGAAAGGATTTCGACCCATCCCCACCTTAGCCTAGAAATAAGTCACTTTTGGAGCCATTATAAACCGAATATGAATTTATTATAAAATAATATTTTAAGTTTTTCCTAAGGTTCCTCTCACCCCTCTTATAAAAGGGCACTCCCCGTTATCTCAAATTCATACCTTCAAAGCATTTTGGCTCGGCCAAACCCTGCCCAAATATTCTCTCAACTTCCCTCAATTAAAACTAGAGGCCTTAGTTTTATCAGAAATCCAACCTAAGGATCCCTTTTGATCAAATCAAAATGAAGAACCCGAAGAAGAGGTAATGTTTTCACCACCCTCTTTCAAGTTCCTTTCTTCTTCAACTTCTTCTTTCTTTGTTATTTACACTATAAAATAATAACTAAAGTATCTTCTATATAATGTGATGTTATTATAAATATGGTACAACCATATTCAGTATTCTATCCATCCTTTGAATGACATGTCACCATACGTGCGTACGTACGACTTACCGTCTCCACGTCGTGGTGTAATTATTATTCAAAACATTATTATTTGTATGGGTATAAAAATGATGTGTAATTGAAGTAAATAATAAATATAAAATTATAATGATTCTGTATATATGATATACCATCCAATTATATATTATTTTAATATCAAAATAATGATATTGTCGCTCGTGCGTACGTACGGACTACCGTCTCCACGAACGCGATGGGATTCATTCCCCATCATATCCATTCAAGTATAATTCTCATTTGATGATTAAAAATAATGTTTAAGGACTTGATATCATTATGTATATGAATAAGATACAACTTATCCATAACAAACATGGCTTATGTAACAAAACATATAAAAGAAAACGAGTAAGTTAAGACCCGAAACGACGATAATACTAATATATTATTAACAAAGCAATGTTAAAAGATCATATATGATATCATATTAATGTATATGATTATTTTATAATTTAATAAAAAATATTTAACAACTATTTCACCATTATAGAGGAGGTTAAACTACCCTCACCTAAGGAAAATTACAAGGTAAGGGTTTATTTTACAATCTCTTCATTATCCGAGGTTGTTTATACGTAATTATCTACTGGGACCTCTTTATCATCCACATCCATGTTTCATAAAAATGTATTTCAAATAATTATTACTATTTTATAGACTATGGGTTAAATTAATTTATACCCTTTTGACTTTTTATAAGATGTTTATAAATGAATCTTTTTGTTATTTTCCAAACAAGGTCCCTTTTAACCTTTTCGACAGAATTAAGGTAAGAATATATTTTTTAACTTATATGGAGGGTGTGGCTATTTTCTGCCGTTATAAAATCATCTAAGCTTCCCTTACAAGATTATAAGAATATTTTCAAAGTAAATGTTTTATTTTATAATTATGTGACTTTTAAATGATTAAAAAGAGATATTTATCTCAAATAGTTTTGATTTCATCTATGTCAACATCCTTTGATGGATTTTAAGCTTATTTGAAGTTGATTTATTATGATACAAAACTTCCAAATTGTATTGAAGGTTTTGTGATATGTTTGACTGTGGATGTGTCATTTTTACACCATTAATGACTTACAGAGAAAGTATTGACATTTCGTATGCTAGTTTTAATGCGAATGTTTATGTTATGTTTAAACCTATTCATATGAGGAATGAATTGGACTTAATAAGTGATGGGTGGAGCCTTCTATAGCTCCTCGATGCATCAGTAGGTCTAATGAGACAAACTAGTGTCTTTTCACAAGGCCTTGACAAAATCTTATTTGTAGTCTTGGCACAAGGCCTTGATTATGTGGTTATGATAGTCTTCCATTATGCATTCCATCGTTATGAAAGTGGTTATTGATATTGCATGTGATTATTCAACTAGTATAATATCCATGTGAATATGTAAATGGAACTACTTCATTTTATTTCTGCCATATTATACTGAAGTTCAAGTTTAAAAGGATTTTGTTTTAGTTATACATTGCCTTAAATGTTTATGCTTATTTATGAATGTTTCCACTATATTCTTATCCTTATTAGGCATCTGAGATCACCCCTTTCTATGTTTTATTTTTCCCAGGATGTGATGAAGTATTTTATGAATGACCTGCAGGGATAGTATGAGGGGATATGAGTGTGGTCTATGGATAAAATATGTTGTGGTAGTTTTTTATTTTATGATGTAATGTAAACTTTATGAATGTATCTAGTGATTACAAGGCTACTAAACTAATCGATCTTTCGAGACTTGATATTTTGTGATCATGCTAATGATTCGTAATAATGCACTGACTCTAGGTAACTGGGGTCAGGGTGTTACAGTTTGTATTAGAGGAATTTTACTACAAACCTTGGAAGCTAGATTTAGATAAACTCTGATTAGAGCACATAGCCCTAAGATAGACTTTGAGGATTAGTATAGAAGAACTTCGTAGAATTTTGGTATTGTTGAGATTTTGTGAGTTTTCTGAGAAATAAATCCCTGTTTGGATACGAGCAGGTAGAGGCGGCTCTGGAATAGATGTACCTAGGGGTAAAACCCAAAAACACCGCTTTGAGCTAGACTCAAACGAGAATTGGTGCACGACAACGGGCCTTGCTGCACTCTTGGTTATGACACTCCTGGGGGATATGCTTAGGATAATTCTTATTTTCTTTACAAAACATTATGAAGGGTTTATGAGTGTATACTTCCTCAAAGAAAATATTTTTATGATTATGGATTATATCCATAAACTGTTCAATTCATGTTAAGTGTTTTACAAGATTGAATTTATGTATTGCGATTCATAAACTAATCTAGTGTATGACATTGTTTAAAAATGACACCTAGTGGAAGAAATGGAAACTGTATCAATGCACGCACTCCATGTAGGGATTTCCCTATTGCTCAAGATAATTATAGTGGATCTGGTGATACAACTGGTGCTGATCAGCTAATCACCATACTGGGACAACTCCCTCAGGTTATGAATAATAACCTTACCCATATGGATCACCCAGATCCACAGTGTGGAGGATCAATGTTAGATCGCTTCATGAGGAAACAAACACCAACATTCAATGAGAGTACAGATCATTTAGTAGCTGAGCAATGGATAAATTCCTTAGAGAAAATATTCCATGCCTTGGGGAGTAGCGAAAGGGAAAAAGTTGTCATGGTAGTTTACCGCCTCACTGAAGATGCTGATCAATGGTGGCCATTGATTTAAGACACGAAGGAAGATGATGAAGTATAAAATATGGAATGGGGGGAGTTTAAAGATATTTTATTAGAAAAATACTTTCCTCATGACCATCGAGCGGATATGGAAAGAAAATTTCTGAGTCTGAGGCAAAAGGAGGACGAGAATATTTCGAAGTATGAGTCTAAATTTACTAGGTTAGGAAGAAATGCTATAAATTATATACGTAACCCAAGAAGTAATATTGATCATTTATTTGATGGGTTAAAACCATTTCTCCGTCGAGAATTAGTCTCACAATCCTTCTCGTCGTACAAAGATATTGTTTCAAGTGCTATTAAGACAAAAAAGGAATTCTCTACGTCTTACGACTTTAAAGCAAAGCAAGAGAAGAAGACATCTTCTGATCACTCTGGAAATAGAAATAAGGATAATAAGAGAAAATTTGAATATCCATCCTATAGTAAATGTGGGAAGAAACACCCTAGTACTTGATTGAAGGGAATGAGAGTCTGTTACAAGTGTGGTGAAAAAGGACACCAAGCTCGTGACTGTAAGGGGAAGAAAGAAGCTGTCGATGTTCAATGATACAAGTGCAGGGAGATGAGACATTATGAAAATGAATGTCCTAAGCATCAGGGAAACTTACCTCAGAAAAGGCCAAGGGATCAAGGCCATGCTTATGCTATCACTACTACTGAGGTAGAATCTCCGAAAGACGTGGTGGCAGGTAATTTAATGGTTTCCTCAAGTTTAGAAAATGCTTTATTTGATTCTAGATCATCACATTGTTTCATATCTTCCCATTTTTCTAAGAAAATTAGATATTTCCAATTTGATTTAACAAGGGAGTTGTCAGTCAAAAATCCTAAGGGAAGTATCATTGCAACAAAGTTTTCTGAATCAGTCCCCATTAGAGCACATAAATGTTCTTTATCTGCTGATCACATCATCATACCTATGATTGAGTTTGATATAATCCTCGGTATGGATTGGATTTCAGACTATGATGTGATGATTTATTGTAAGAAGAAATAGGTTACAATTTTTGATGATGATGATAAGGAACACCTTATCTTTAGAGCAAAATCATCACCACCTGATTCTTATCTAGATCCATCCCTAATAGCTCAACTAAATTCAATTATTAGAGAGGAAGAGAATGAAATAACTGTGTTTGAGGAAAGGAATGTTCAAATAGAGGATGTACCTATTGTGAATGAATATGTAGATGTGTTTCCAGAAGATTTAACTGGACATCCTCCAGAACGAGAAATTGAGTTTTCCATTGATTTAATTGCTGGTTCAAGGCCCATATCGAAGACCCCTTATATAATGGCCACTGTGGAATTAGTTTTGACTAAAGAAACAACTAGAGGAATTGAGTAATAATGGATTTATTCACCCTACTATTTCTCTATGGGGAGCCCCTGTTCTTTTTATTAAGAAGAAAGATGAATCTATGAGGTTATGTATCGACTACAGGGAAATTAATGCTATAAAAATAAAGAACAAGTATCCCCTACCTCATATTGATGATTTATTTGACCAACTTCATGGAGATCAATACTTTTCATAGATTGAACTTCGATCTGGATACCATCAGTTGTGTATGAAGAAGTAAGACATTCTGAAGACATCATTTCGAACCAGGTATGGGCATTATGAGTTTAAAATAATGCATTTTGGGCTGACTAATGCACCCTATGTATTCATGGATCTAATGAATAATGTTTTCAAGGAATATCTCAATGATTTTGTAGTGGTATATATTGATGATATCTTGGTATACTCCAAAAGATACTAAGATCATGAAAATCACTTGAGTATTATCTTGAAGACTCAGAGAAGACATGAATTATATGGAAAGTTTAGCAAGTGTGAATTTTGGCTTCAGAAGATTTATTTTCTTGGCCATATTGTCTCTAAGGATGGAATCTCTATTGATCCTTTTAAAATAAGAGAAATCTAGGAATGGCCAACATCGATGAGTATAACTGAGGTATGTAGTTTTATTGGTTTAGCAGGTTATTATCGATGTTTTGTCTATAATTTTCCCCGGTTGGCTAACCCATTAACAAAGCTCACAAATAAAGGGGTTAAATTTGTTTGGACAAAATAGTGTGAAGAATGTTTCGAAGAACTGAAGAGAAGATTAATAAATGCCCCTATATTGACTCTACCATTGGGGAATGATGGGTTTGTTATTTATAGTGATGCTTAAAAGAAAGGACTTGGTTATGTCCTTATACAGAATGATATGGTTATTGCCTATGCATCATGACGGATAAAAATTTATGAGAAAAACTATCCTACTCATGATCTTGAGTTAGCTGCTGTAATCTTTGCTTTGAAGATATGGAGACATTATCTCTATGGTGAGAAATGTGAGATTTATACTGATCACAAGAGTTTGAAGTATATTTTCTCACAGAAAGAACTCAACATGAGGCAAAGGAGATGGCTTGAAATACTCAAGGATTATGATTGCATGATACACTACCACCCAGATAAGGCAAATAAGGTGGCAGATGCTTTGAGCAGAAAGGATCATGGAGTTTTGAACATGATGAGAATTTAAAGGGATCCTATTTTCATGGATCTAGTGAAGATGGACATGGTAATAACCATGGATGGTGAAACATCAATAATTTTTCAAATGGTTTCCAAAACATCTTTACTAGAAAGGATAAAGAGTTCTCAAACCGATGATGAATAATTTAAAAGGAAGATTAAAGCTGTGAATGATGGGAGATTGAGTGACTTTGTGTATGAAGAAGGAATTTTGAAATTTGGGAAGAGACTTTGTGTTCCTAATATACCTGATCTAAAAAGGGAATTGTTGGACGATGCTCATAGTTCCAATTTCTCTATATACCCTGGGAGAACCAAAATGTATAGAGATTTGAAGGAGCATTTTTGGTGGGACAACATGAAGAGGGAGATTGCCGATTTTGTGTCAAGATGTATGGTTTTTCAACAAGTGAAAGCTAGAAGGCAACATCCTTGAGGATTCATGAAACCTATTCCCTTACCCGAGTGGAAATAAGATAATATTACGATGGAATTTTTCATGGGGATACCAAAGACTCCTAGAAGGAACGATGCAATATGGGTCATTATTGATCTTCTTACCAAGTCTACACATTTTCTTGCTATAAGAGAAGATCTACCACTTGAACGTCTAGCAAGACTATATATTAATGAAGTTGAGAGACTTCATGGAGTACTGCTATCAATTGTTTCCGATCGTGATCCACGTTTTACATCAAGATTCTGAAAAAGTCTTCAGAAGGCCTTGGATAATAAACTTAGTTTGAGCACTACTTACCACCCCCAAACTGATGGACAATCAGAACGGACTATACAAACCATAGAAGACATGTTGAGATCTTGATCACTTGACTTTCAGGGTATGTGGGATCAATATTTACCTCTGGTGGAATTTTCCTATAACAATAGCTTCTATTCAAGTATTCAGATGGCACCATATGAAGCGTTATACGAAAAGAGATGTCGCACACCAACCTGTTGGGATGACGTTGGTGAAAGAAAACTCGAAGGCCCAGAACTGGTGGAGGAAATGATGGAAAAGTTGAAGGTAATCCAAAACCACATCAAAGCAGCTCAAAGTAGGCAGAAGAGCTATGCTGATAACCGAAGGAAGGATTTGGAATTTCAGGTAGGAGATCATGTTTTCTTGAAGGTATCACCATGGAAGGGAGTTATACATTTTTGTAAGAAAGGTAAATTGAGTCCCAGGTACATAGGACCTTTCGAAATTCTAGAACGAATTGGGGCTGTAGATTATCATTTGGCAATGCCACTAAATCTCTCCAAAGTTCACGATGTATTCTACGTATCACTGTTGAGAAAATACATGCCTGACCCAACACATGTACTTACCTACGAGTAATTAGAACTGGAACCCGATTTGTCTTATTGCGAAGATCCTGTTAAGATTATTGATATAAGAGAACAAGTGCTAAGAAACCAGACGACTCGTCTGGTAAAAGTTCTATGGAGAAACCATAAGATGGAAGAGGCAACATGGGAACCTGAGGAACTTATGATGAAGAACCACCCGAGTCTTTTTATACAGTAATATTCTAGAAATTTTGAGGACGAAATAATTTGAAGCAGGGGATAATGTAACACCCCAAGCTTCCACGGTACACTTCCCTTTGAATAATACAGTAGTGTGTGTTGTACACAAATTCGAGTTCTAACACACACCACAACTAATCAAACTAGTCGTTATGAATAGTAATACCCACTTTTTGAAATTTTATAAATTTTATCTTTCAAAATGGACTTTATTTTTGGATTTGGAATATCGAAATGATCCTAGGGTGAATTTTTGGTATTTTTCTGAAAACTTTCAATTTTTGATGAATAGTGAAAAACACTGAGTTATAGTTTAAAACCGAATTTTTATTTAAATAATTATTTATTTTATTTAAATTTATTTTAGGTCAAAATAGATAAATAATACCTATATAAGTTCAATGTAATTCATTGGAGTCATTTTATAATAATTTTAGATATATAAAAATTTTATTGAACTTTTCACCGTCTTTTACCCATCTCCTAAGAGAATTTGCAAATTCACATAAAAATTAATTTTACCACTTATGTGAGTGGAATTTAAAAAATCTAAGAGACACTGTTAATATCAAGGAGTAAAATGTGGTTCAATAAGATAAAAATAATTTTTGGTGAATAGTAACATTTTACTTTTATTTACCACGGTTAAAAGTAAATAGGGTAATTAAGGGTAAAAATGATATTATTATAACCCTAAAACATGTCCTAATTCTATTGGCTAAGTATAATTCGACAAAAAAAAACCTTAGGAATAAAATATGAACCTATTTGGTCCACTTGGATTAGATTAGGACATTTATTATTATTTAATTCAAAGAAGAGTTAAAAGAGATAAAATCAAAGTTAAATAACTAAAACATTTTTCATATAGGGTTATAAATAAGATAAATTCGATTATAAATATTCATTAGAAATATAATACTATTTAATACATAATTATATTTTATTTATAATTTTTATACATTAAATAATTTAATTTATTTATGACACAATGGTGATGCAGTAATTACCTAATTAATGAAATATTAAAATAATTGATATTATAAATATCAAAATAAATGTAATTTGAGACTTTTTATGAATTACACTAATTTATAGGTTACTGTGACATGTTATAATTGATTAAATGAATTTATTTCTAATTAATAAATTTTTTAGGACTTTATCAAAAATCAATTATTAAATAGTGTCAAAATTGACATAAAGGAGTATTTAAAACAAATATTATATTATTAATTGATATTCTATTCCTAAAAATATAAGGTTTGGAAAAATTAATTAGATAAGGTTATATATATTAATAATGAACCACTTGGGGTTCACTTGGATGTATATAGTAAGTTTATTAACCATATAATATAAAAATACAAAGAGACATGGTAAATTTCAAACTATTTAACTAAGAGTTAAATATAAATGATAAGGTTAATATAGTGACTCAAACCTGTCTAAAATATATTGGTTGAATGGATTTAGACCCATAACAACCTTATCCTATAAATAAGTCACTTTGGATCCATTATAAACCAAATATGAATTTATTATAAAATAATATTTTAAGTTTTTCCTAAGGTTCCCCTCACCCCTCTTATAAAAGGGAACTCCCCCTTCTCTAAAATTAATACCTTAAAAGCCTTTTGGATTGGCCAAAACCTGCCCAAATATTCTCTCAACTTCCCTAACTTAGTCCTAGAGGCCTTAGTTTGATCACAAATCCAACCTAAGGATCCCTTTTTATCAAATCAAAAGGAAGAACCCGAAGAAGAGGTAATGTTTTCAGCACCCTCTTTCAAGTTCATTTCTTCTTCAACTTCTTATTTCTTTGTTATTTACATTCTAAAATAATAACTATAGTATATTATATATACTGTGATTTTATTATAAATATGGTACAACCATATTTAGTATTCTATCCTTCCTTTGAATGACATGTCACCATACGTGCGTACGTACGGCTTTCCGTCTCCACGTCGTGGTGTAATTGTTATTCAAAACATTATTATTTGTATGGGTATGATAATGATGTGTAATTGAAGTAAATAATAAATATAACATTATAATTATTATTTATATATGATATAACATCCAATTATATATTATTTTAATATCAAAATAATGATATTGTCGCTCGTGCGTACGTACGGTCTACCGTCTCCACAAACGCGATGAGATTCATTCCCCATTATATCCATTCAAGTATAATTCTCATTTGATGTTTAAAAATAATGTTTAAGGACTCGATATCATTCTGGATATGAATAAGATACAACCTATCCATAACAAACATGGCTTATGTAATAAAACTTATAAAAGAAAATGAGTAAGTTAACACCCGAAATGACGATAATACTAATATATTATTAACAAATCAATGTTAAAAGATCATATATGATATCATATTAGTGTATATTATTCTCGTATAATTTGATAACAACTATTTCACCATTATACAAGAGGTTAAACTACCCTCAACCAAGGAAAATTACAAGGTAAGGGTTTATTTCACAATCTCTTCGTTATCTGAGGTTGTTTATATGTAATTCTCTACTGGGACCTCTTTATCATCCACATCCATATTTCGACATAATTAAGGTAAGAATGCCTTTTTTAACTTATACGGCGGGTGCAGCTATTTTCCGCCATTATAAAATCGTCAAAGCTTCTCTTACAATCTTATAATAATATTTTAAAATTAAATGTTTTCTTTTATAATTATTTGACTTTTAAATGATTTCCAAAAAAGAGATATTTCTCTCAAATAGTTTTGATTTCATTTATGTCAACATCCTTTGACGGATTTTAAGTTTATTTGAAGTTGATTTATTATGATACAAAACTTCCATATTGTATTGAAGGTTTTGTGATATGTTTTACTATAGATGTGTTATTTTTATACCATTCATGTTTTATGGAGAAAGTATTGACATTTCGTATGCTAGTTTTAATACGAATGTTTATGTTATGTTTAAACCTATTCATATAAGGAATTCATTAGACTTAATAAGTGATGGGTGGAGCCCGATATAGCTCCTTGATGTATCGGTAGGTCTCATGAGACCAAATAGTGTCTTGGCACAAGGCCTTGACAAAATATTATTTGTAGTCTTGGCACAAGGCCTTGACTATGTGGTTATGATAGTCTGGCATTATGCATTCCATCATTATGAAAGTGATTATTGATATTGCATGTGATTATTAGACTAGTAGAATATCCATGTGAATAAGTAAATGGAACTAATTCATTTTATTTCTTCTATATTATACTGAAGTTCAAGTTTAAAAGGCTTTTGTTTTAGTTATACATTGCCTTAAATGTTTATGCTAATTTATGAATGTTTCCGCTATATTGTTATACTTACTGGGCATCTAAGTTCACCCATTTATATGTTTTATTTTTCCCAGGATATGAATGAGTATTTTATGAATGACCTACATGGATAGTATGAGGGGATATGAGTGTGGTCTATGAAGACAATATGTTGTTGTAGTTTTTTATTTTATGATTTAATGTAAACTTTATGAATTTATCTAGTGATTCCAAGGCTACTAAACTAATCAATCTTTCGATACTTGATCTTCTGTGATCATGCTGATGATACTTAATAATGAACCGACTCTGGGTAACTGGGGTCGGGGTGTTACAGAAGAACTGAAAGGAAAAATCTTTATAAAAAGAAGAAAAAGAAGGAAAATTTTCTAGAAGAATAATTTTTAGAAGGTTGAATATTCATAATATCTATATCATCCAAGATTAGAATGAAGTTTCAAGGCCAAAAAATCTTTCCTTAAATCTAAAAAATATCTTGAAGAAGTTTTACAAAATCTAAGGTGATCCAAATTTCTTGTGGGGGAAGAAAATCCAAAGAATAAGATATCTCTATGCTAGATCAAATATGAAAAAGATCTTGTGGAAAGGGTGTATTACTAGATATTAGAGGCTTATGGTTGGGGTGTATAACTAATAACTGATAGAGATTACAATTAGGGAATATGAACAATTGTTAGTGAAAGGTTGTGTTGTATAAAATTTCAAAGGAAGATTGTATTTGGGGAGTATAATAAATTACTATTGAAGTTAGTGAAGAATCCATGTTAGGGTGTATAACAAACATGGAAAAGAGAAGAATTTTATATTGAATATTGTAAATCCTAGTGTTCTTGTTTTGTTCTTATATTTTCATATGTATGAGGTATGGACGAAATTTTAAATAACATTGGATTGAGGATTTAACTATCCACAGTGGTCAAATTTCTTAAAAGGGAGAAACATCATAAAAATAAAATTGGTCACTGATTTACCCCCTCCCCCTCTCGGTGATCCTTATAGACTTTAGTACTCTAATAAGATTTAAATTATCTCATTATTCTCATGATAAGAGCATGTAAAAAATTATTGTTTAATAAAATGAAATGAATTTTTTTAATAGACATAGTTTATGATTTGTTCTATTATATAATTTAAAGGGGGAATAAAAATAGATTATCCTAGTTAATGAATTCATTCTATTTTCATCCATGGAAATGTACCATCATGATGAATGGGTTTAAGAAAATTTTGCCTAATATTATCAACATATTGATAATAGATAAAATATGTATTTGATTTCTAAGTTTTAGTACTTTATTGATAGTTCTAGTGGGAAAAAGTTCAATCCATAATAATAAAAGTTAGTTGAAGGGCCCAATAATGTTTCTTGAAGAATCTAATCAAGGGCATTGAAATATTGTATTTTTAGGAAGGATGGATAATAATTATATATAATAGGATTATTAAAAAAACATGATGAATTTTAGGAAACTCCATGGAATTTACATGTTAGTTATGGATGTTATACAAATTTATTCTTCAATTTTTAAGGGAACATGATACCATATATATTTTCTATAAGTGTTATGAATATACATAAGTTCAAAATCAATGGAAAATTTGATAAATATTGCATTTTATATTCAAATATTGAATCAATGAGTTTCTATAATAAATATTTGATTGTAAAATAATTTATCAAGCTTATATGAATTTAAGTAAATGGTGTGTATCATCATCTTATTTCTCTTATATGATAATAGAAGTTGTTATCTATTAAAGTGTTTTTATGAGACCCATGAGATGATTATATAGATACACAAAATATGAAAAGGAACCTATATACATGGTTTTAAACCATGGTTTTAGGCTTGAAAACCATGAATAAATATTATATTTATGGTTTCCTTGTCCGTGGAACTTACTTTCATTGACGAATAGTAATCTCAATTGACATAGTTTAAACCGTGGAAGTATAATATTTATATCCATGGTCTAAAACATGGAATTATTAGTGTACATCCATGGTTATATAATGGAAACTAGTGTCTACACCCATGTTTAACACCATGGAAATATCTAAACTTAGACCAGAAACCAGATTCACCAGAATGAATAGTACAATTTGTTGATTTCCCCAAAAAATTGAAACAAAAAACGAACACCAAACTAAAAACTAATATAAAATTACACCTATAAAATTATAATTTTATATTAAATAAACAAAAAAATGATTGATATGTAAATACATATACTATCAATAATATCACTCAACAATATGTCATATGAATCCTCATTAATGACATCATCATCAGTGCTGATATCAATAGAGTTGCCATCAACATCAGCACATGTTCCACCAACATCACCATCATCACTAATAATATCCTCAACATCATAATCATCCTCTACACTAGAATCATCATCAGAAACTATAAAATCATCACCATACTCATAAATTGAGTGAAGATTCGATAAAAATTCATCCACTATCACTGCAGCCTCTGGAGAAAGTGAAGAACATATAGGTGACATCACATTGAAAAAGTGATCATTTTTCTTTTTTTCTAATATAAGGAATCTTTTCAAACTTTTTAATTTTCTATATTGATGGAATCATTTAAATGTACCTAGGTAAACACATATGTAGTGTTTCTAGAAGATTCATTACCTAAATACTAATATTTATTCAACATGATTTTCTTTCCCGGTTTACAACAAACACTACCAATATTCTCATCACCTAAAACCTAATGTAAATAATCATTTATTCCAAATATGTATGGTTAATTCTCTAACAGAGCTTGTAGATCATCCTATAAAATGGTGTTACCATTTTAGTTGATAATTAAAAAGGTAAATAATATAAAACATGAACATAACTTAGAAAATACAAACAAACTAAAAAATTTAAAATAATATTAAAATTTTCTCCACTGTTTCCCAATTCATATCGCTTTAATATTTATTTTTTATACTAATACAAAACAATATTGATCAAGTAAAATTTCAAAAATTATTCAATTTATATTTTTTCATGAAAATTCAAAATAAATCAATGAAAAAATAAATATATATGCAAATTTAAATGATATATTACCCATGATAATTCATGATCTAAAATTTAAGTGCACCCCAAGTATGAATATATTTTAATGGAGATCTTATTTTTCGTATTCCTTTCATATAAATCCTATCAATAAACAAAAATATACTGTCATTTTAACAAGTCAAAATAAATAAAACATCCCCATTTCAACTAAATAATTCAATAATTTCAAGAAATAATTGAAATAACCAGGTTTTTAAAATTTTATAAAACCAAATATAGTCATAAACACAAAATTTAGATTCAATAAAAAAACCAAATAATTAATTCTAATCAAATTTGACATTAACTTCTTAAATTTTAATAAACCAAAATAGTCAACACCAACCAATGAAAAAAATAATGCATAAACTATATTTTTTTATGTCATCATTAAATATTAATTTAACATATATGAGAAATATATTTTAGAAATAAAATAAAACAAGTGAACTCTATTTAGATACACTTGAGATATCTCAATTCAGATGAATACAATTCTATTTGTTTTGGTTTTGTTCAGTACCTATTCTATTTGGTTTTATTTCAATAAAGGAGATGTTATTTTGAGTTTCATGAATTATAATCCATTCTATTTGTTTTTTTTAAAAAGGATATGTTATTTTATTTTCAAAAATTTAGATGTTATATGTATGAGTATGTAGTTGTGAGTTTCACACAACGCAAGCATATCTTGTTTATTATTTTACTTTGTTAACGAATACTGAGAAGTATCTTCTATACCTTAATGTTTAATATATGGGGGATATTCAATGTAAAATTTAATTTTTTTAAACAAGTTGTTTTAATTATGCTTTATTTGTTATGACTAAATTCATATTTATTTTTAATCCAAAGAATAAAGTTTTTTATTATAGGTTTATCTCTTTGGTAAAGTATCACACATGTATCATAGTGTGTGTAGAATTTACTTATCTTATGTTATCAATTAACCTATCCTGGTAAAGATATGATACTATAATTTTTAATTTATTCCATTAAAGAGACATGGATGAATCTTTTTTAAATGTATTTAAGTTTAGAAAATATTAATGTTCTGTTTGATTCTACGTTTTAATTTTTTTCGAGTCAATAATGTATTCATTACAAAAATTAAAGCTTTATTTGAATCTATAAGGTTCTATAGTTTAGTTAATGGATTCCCTAAGGGATTATTTCCATTCTAAATAGTTGTGTGATAGACTGATCCTTAATCCTCTCTCCTTTTTTATTATGGAGTGTTATAATAGTAGAATCATTTGGAAGAAGCTAGATAAACAGAATAACAAGCCCATTTAAGCTTTAAGAGGTTTGGTTGACCCCTGACACTTAATTTATATTTACGATATCATATTTCTTTTATAAGGGAAGTAAAATCAATATTAAAAATATCACAGATTTCTTTGAAGATTATGAAAAGGTGTTTGACTAAAAAATAAAATATTCTAAATCCATTATTTATATTGTAAAGGGATTCTCTCTATAAAGAAAGACTCAACCTTTTATACTTCTTCATAAATAAGGAAAACTTCCTTTTTTACATTTAGAGTGCCCATATTTTAGGGAAATCACAAGGAAAACATCTTCTCAAATATTATAGCTATAATTAATCAACAACTCTCTTCCTAGAAGGGAAAGTCACTTTCCCTGGATGAAGGGGTTTTATTGTTAAATTTTGTGATTGTATTTAAAATATTGTACTCTTTAATGATATATAAATAGAAATTTATAATAATTATTAATATTAATTTTTCAATCTTAAAATTTTCTTGGAATGGAAAAAACTTATAAAATAAGCTTACCAAAATCATATAGTCCAATTATTGTAATCCTACATAGGTAGGGGTTCTAGTAATAAAATGATTAAATCATTTTAATATGTAATTTAAATACCAGTTTACATCATGATAAGGATGGATTTAATACCTTACCTAAAATGTGATTTTTAACAAGATTGAAAATGGGTGTTGATCATAAAGAACTCTTTTATGTGTTCTACCCAAAGGAAAGCTTATAATTCACTTATTATGAAGTCAAGGTTGTTTATCTCTAAAAAATATCATATGAATTTTATTAAATATAATGTGTACATATCATATTTTCTAAATTTTATTTAAGAGTCTCAACTTGGAATTCAAGATATGGATATCTCTATGAATAAAAAATTAATAGATTTATTTGACTGCCTTCCTAATTCTGTCATGAAAATAATCAATGAATATAAATTTGAGCCTATTGAGGACATTATTATTTTGGTGGTAGTGAGAAATTTAATTTTTAATATAAATATATATATATTTTTATTAATGGGATGAAATTTAATTTTTTACAATATACATGTATTATGATGGGAAAATCTCTAAGAGAATATTATCTATAGATTCAACCCAAATTCAAGATTTAAAAACTTGATAAATAAGATATATTGAATCATGAATGTATTTGGAGAAACATTATATTATAACTAAGAGTTATTTATTATTCTTTATTGTATATTACCACATATAATAATTAAGGAACATAAAATAAATGTATTTTTTATCAAGGAACCCAACATAAACATATTTTTTCATGATTTATAAATATTTTTGTTAATAAAAACCCATATATTTTTAATAAGATAAAAAAGTTCAAATACCTATGATTGGTTATATAAGAACTATATTTTCAATACAAACAAAATTTTATTTTTTATATATAGTTAATGAATCCTGATAGAAAAAAACTAAAATTAAATGTATAATTTATTAAATTACCTTAAAAGTAGAAATACTCCAGTATGAAATGAGGTCTTTATATTGGGTAAGTGAAAATTCATTGAAGAGTTTTATATTTTAAAGATCAAAACATATTATAATTTTCCATTACATATACAAGTCATGCATATAAGAACCCCAAATATCTCTCAACTATATTAACCTTACTATCTTTTTTATAAGTCATCAAGGAAGTTATATCAGATATATATATTTTTTTCAATAATAATTTATAAAGAAATTGAAAATTAATTTCAAAAAATATATTACGCCTATTTTAATCCAAGAATTTTATTTTATTTATTGTTTGAATTTTTCCACTAGAATTCTTGAACTAGAATATTATTACTAGGTTTTATGAGAATACCCATAAAAACTTGAAATTATTTACAATTTTTCCATTTATTTACAAGTCCGTATTATACTCAACCATGATTTGAGTGTTCTTATTCCACATTGAATGTATTTTTTTATGACCACACCTTTTACTGGAACATATACCAGAAGAAAGAAATGAATATTTAGTAGACATATATAACTAAAATTTAATGAAAAATTATTTTCTTCATTTATTTTTAAACATTTACTGAATGCACTGTTTGTTTTTGTTGTATCCTATACCATCATGACACCATCCCCCCAAAGAGTACCCCTCCTGGGTTGATAATGAGATAAGATATATGGTGACCAACTGAGTCCCACCTCTAGTAGGCCTAGAGTTGGTGACTATCATTGCAGGTATATGATACATACAAATGAGAGGAATTGACCTCTAAGAGAGCATGTGGAAGATATAAATAAGATAGATACCAAAATAAACCACTGATCTAATATATAAAATAATTCCAAGAGCATACATGTAAAGTCATACAAGACTAAAACAACTAGAAATCAAACTACAAGTACTAAAAAAGTAAACTCGGTAGCAACCATGAAGCCCAAACAACTCATACAAAATCACAAAATAGTAGTATCCAACATGATCTCATACCTATTTATATTAACCTAAAAAATGGATTATATATATTGGGGTGAGAATAATATTATACTCAGTAGAATCTTCCCTAGAACCTCTAGTGTATTAGATAAAAGAAAGCATACTGAAGCCCAATGAATAACAATTGAAACTAACTCGTTACTTAAATATATATACCATGTTCCCATCCTCACCATGGCCATATCCTAACAAGTATTGCATTCAAGAGATCATATTTTATAATAACAAAACAATAAGGGAACCCCATCACTACTTCCCCATTGGTTTTCTACTCTGACCTAACATTGTACATCTTAATCCATCTCTCTCCAAAAGAATCCATCCCAAAGACACCTAGGCTAAGTATCACAACATGCACCTCGTGCATCACATCATCACATCATCCCATCCACATATCCATATATAGAAACCAAGAAGTTTATGGGATCTAACACAAACTGTATGATGTGTATAATACATCATGTAACATACCTCAAGTCATCACATCTCATACACTTAGTAAGGTACCTCAATCCATTAAAACCTATACACTTCATACCTATAATAATCATTTGGATACTCTATCTGGAGGTACATGTGTGTGAAATAAAAACATGAAATCACATCCCTATACACACATATATTGGGAAAATAACCCCATTCATGTCAATGTATAATAATACCAATACAAGATAGCAGGGCTAGAGGGGGTAGTTAGCCATCCATCCTCCCACAAGGATATTGGGGAAAACACCCTCACAGAGTCCACTGGGTGTCAGTCTTCTTAACTGATATGGGTGGGGTAACATATGAAATCAAAAAACATATAGGATATAATATATCTCACAACAACACTATGGAAATAACCTAGTCCTAAGATCAACTACATCTATTTTCACTAAGACATCCAACTACCACTACTAGGGATTAGATATCCTATGAGTACACAAGCATTTAAGAATAATTACATTAAATTAATTTTTTCTTTTTTTCATTATATTTATGTTAATTAATTCATTAGACATTAATTAACATTGTTCCAAATTATATTCCATAAACCATCAAAGTGAAGTCCTTAGCCTCTAAGAATAATCCAAACTAAGTTTGTAGTTTATCAAGAGTAGAATCTAATTTTAATTCCAAAACACCAACCCCATGGTTTAATAGATTTTGTTAAAAATTATCACCATTCCATAATTCTAGGTACTCTAGGAAAACATTCAAAGCTACCAACAAGAGATATGAAACCAATTATATTCAGCTTCCATGAGTAGTAGGGAAAGGAATGTAGATAAAACAAGCAACTCAGCCATCCGTCCATTAAACATATTCATTAATAACAAGAATCCATATTAATCACAATAATCAGTAAGCATAATGTAAACCCATTACACCATTGTAGTTTTATCTATGACACCATAATGTATATCGCTATGCATCTCGCCGTCACAGTTGTCAACTATTTCCACAACCTCTAGCCTCCCTTCCCATATCTCATTTCCTTCCGAAGATCACATCACATCACAACGATCATATCTAGAGCACAAAGAAGGTATAAAAAGAACAAACATAGTCAACAAGGAAATATAGACCCTAAAAATAAGGCATTCAGCCTTCACATGAAAAATGGATCCCATGCTACCCAACATAAGGCATCCTGCCTTTATAAGAAAACAAGCTATCTTAGAACCATAAAATTATATTTATCAACCAACCAATTTTTATTCCATCATGAATAAACTAATTTAATTATCATAGGTTCCAATTAAAATAAACCTAAGGTGTCATCTCTAACAAGCTATTAAATTAGTTAAACGTGCTTTTGATCATTTTCCAGCTTTAATAAATTTTAAAGAAAAAAAATCACTAATCTCACAAAAAAGCATTACATGTTCAATTTATTTATCCAATTCCATTAAAAAATGGAAAAATATATTCAATTTAACATGAATAATTCATCAATTTTACTAACATAAAATTATAAGAAACATCAGATTTATTAAACATGCCTCTTCTTTATGTTCCTAATCCAACCAATTAATTACAGACTTTACATTATCTAACAATTTCATCAAGATCAAATTACTAATCTAAGCATAAAAACATGATATATAAACCATAGTATGGGTAAAAAACTCTATAATAAAATAATAGGAAAACCATTATCCCAGTGGGAATAAACAACATGTGATCACTAAACATAAACCAATTTCATTTTTTAATCCACTTTAATATTTACACTATGAAAAAATGCGGATTTAGCGGCATTTTTTTCCGTTTCACGGTGGTTTAAACAGCTGCTAAATCGATT